>JAKSZT010053856.1:911374-1323350 GCA_026826555.1 Tolypeutes matacus | reverse complement strand
AACTGTATCATCTAAATTGTAAACTATACTGTAAATCACTGACAATGTTTAGTTGCTATATTTTGCTATCTGCATAACAGTTATAACTGCTAACAACCAAAAAAAAAAAAAGGAGGGGGAATTAATATGGGGTGGGGAAGCGGGGGTGGTTTGGTATCTGGGAGTCTCCGGCACTCCGTGTGTGACTTTGCTGTGACCTAAAACTTCTTTGAAAATTAAATGAAAAATTGGGAGACAATGGGGATTGAGAGGAGGAAGGTGTCATGGCACACCAGACATCCGATAACACAGTGATAAAGGGAAGGAAAAAGGGGAAAAAAGAAGAGAGAACGGAAAAAAATGAATATATATATATATATATATTTTAAAGGCATTTCCTTTGCTTTTTTGCCCATTTTTTGAATGTCCCAATCCACTAATTATATTTTATTTTGTTTTATTCTTTGTTTGATTATTTGTTTTTTTTTTTCCCTTCTCTCTCTTTTTTTTTTTTTTTCCCCTGAGTTCCCTTATGTTTGTCTCTTGCATGTAAGCTTATCACACTTGTTTCTTTTTCCTAGTAAGTGTATTTGATTATTTTATGGACTAAATATTCATGGAGGATTTGGATCACAGAAGGATTACAATGGGTACTGCGGGGGATTATTGGGGGGAGGGTGTCTGGGGGGGGGTTCGTGGGGATTGGTTCAACCGAATATGCATGAAAGATATACAAAATCATTCAAAGGATCGGGGGATGGGGCAGGGTCACGATGGGTGGATAATCACACAATAAATGAGGGATTCTGAATTCCTAGCCTGGAGAGCTCTGCCACAATCTCCAAGGGAGCAGCAATAGTCCTCTGAGTGTAGGCACAGTGCCTGTCAAAATAGGATGACCCACTGCATATTTCTTTGATGGGACTCAAGCTTTCCCAAATTCATGAAATCCCAAATGGTTTCTCTGGAGGTTTAATTCTCAGGTATCTCATGAGGTTGAATTTTGAAGAAAATTTCACACTCATTATACTTCAAGGGGAGGTCTACCATGAGGGGCAAAATAGGAAAACTCATTTTCTTCATTGTTTTTTCCTCATATAGATTCCCTCATGCTTAGTTAATCATAATGCAAATTCCTTCAAAGTGAAGTAACATTCATAGAAGTGTTATTTTAAGGAAACAATGACTGCAGTCAGAGAAACTGTTTCCCCAAATTTCTTACATCCTCTACCTTAATCTTATGTCTGGACTCTTGTGGAAGTGGATATAGCTTCCTTCACAAGCCTTTTGTTATGTGGTTCTTTCTGCTTTCTAATGTCTTGTGCTTCTTCATAGTTTGTGGAGTGCAGAAAAAGTGGTACTTGGAGGGAAACTTATACAATTGAATGTATTCATTAGAAAAGAGGAAATATGCAATACCAGTCATCTAAGCATCCAATTTGGGAATCGCAACAATACCTCTTTTTATTTGTTCTATCATTCATGGTTCTTCTTGCTTCAAATGAGCATCACATCCAGTTTGGTGACTTCATAACTAGTAAATGGGGCAGCGATTCAGCACTTGATTTATTATGGGGACAAAACAACACCCCATAAATCAACCATGGAAACTTCAAGTTTCTGAAGTTTAAGAAAGGTTCACGTTCCAAAGATGCACGTGTAAGGTGGACCCAGAAAAAAGGTCTAAATGGCAACCCAGGAAGTCCTGAATAGTTTGTTTTGGACTGACTATTTTTGTTCAATTTCTTTTTCTTCTATTTATTTGGATGAGAGGCACTATTTAATATTCTTTAAAGTTTACCAGGGAAATTATTGCACTTTTGTTTCCCTTTCCAAATCTGCACTTATTATTTGTTATTGACTTGCCAAATAATATATATTAAAACATTTTATATCCTGCATTAGTCAGCCAAAGGGTTGCTGATGCAAAATGACAGAAATCTGTGGGTCTTTATAAAGGGTATTTATTTGGAGTAGAAGCTTACAGTGACCAGGCCATAAAGCCTAAGTTTCACCTTTCCCCAAAGCCTGTTTCCCTGTCTTGGTGCATGACAGCTGTCAATATTTGCCAGTGTTCAGGCTTCTTGGGTCCTCTCCTCACAGGGCTGCATTTTTCTCTGGGCTCAGCTATTGTGTTTCCTCCACAAGGTCAGGTGTACACTATGAGGTCTCTAAGCTTTACCTCTCTGCACAAGGTCAGCTGTGAACAGTCAGATGAATGGCTTATCTCTTTTCATGGGGCCTTCTGTGCTTGCTCATCAGAACTCCAACATCAGAAACTACTCCAGCTTTCTCCTTTGCCATGTCTTTTTATGTTTGAGACCAGAGCCACCAAGGAGTGTCACTCAATGCCCTACTGACTGTGACCCAGTCAATGCCCTTATCATAAATTAATCATGCCCAGGTTAACAGAGCAGTTTAAAAGCATAATCCAATATCTATTTTTGGAATTCATAATGATATCCAAATGCTACATATCCATTTATATATCTTATGCTATATATTATTTTATGGTGTATTTTAACACTTTATTGATGTCCTAAGCCACAGATATTGTTATCACTTCATCCATTCAGTAGTCATTTAGATATATGGATTTAATTAACAGATATTGTACTTCCATCTATCTTGAATCCTGAATCTTCTGATATTATTTTCTTTCTGCCTGAAGAATATTCTTTTACATTTCTTTAAAAGTGAGTTGCTTCTAGCAAACTTAGTTTTTACTCATCTCTAAAAGTATTTATTTCACATCTTTCTGAAGTGTTGAGATGAATTAAGTCTCAGGCCTTCAATGATTTCCACTGCTTTTGAGAACACCCTTAGGTTTGAATTTCTCCATTCTGTTGTAAATGTAATCAGTTCTTTGGAGAATAAATTAGGGACTTACAGTTTTACAGTCTGCTTCCTGCCACCCCACCCTCCAGGCAAAATCTGTGTGCTCTGGCTCTGGGCAGGTGAATGATGGCACAAGTCTCTGAGTTACACAACTGATTTTGGGGTTAAGATTTGGTGGAGAAAGCACAGCATTTTGAGTTCTTCTTGGGACCATTCTAGGGACCAGTGCAATGGTGGTCAGCACCCCATTTTACTCAATGATGGCCACACCCAAAGTACAGCCACTGCTTCATGAGTTCCCATTTCTCATGGACTTAGGAGATCCCTCTTGATCCA
The DNA here is from genome assembly GCA_026826555.1 of Tolypeutes matacus. Lineage (NCBI taxonomy): Eukaryota > Metazoa > Chordata > Mammalia > Cingulata > Chlamyphoridae > Tolypeutes > Tolypeutes matacus. The sequence continues at coordinate 1,320,197 of JAKSZT010053856.1, read as the reverse complement.
AGTACCCTGGGTTAATGCCCCCATTTGAGTCTTGGGTGGACCCTGGAAAAGTATGTCCTTAATAACCCATTGCTGTGTGTGTAAGCCTTTTCTATGCAGGACATTTTGGTCAGATTCAGATAGGGGACCTTTTGATTTGGTCACTTTTTTTTTAGATTGCTTTAGAGCCTTTGATTAGATTTCAGGCACCATGATGGACCCCGATCAGTGTGCTGAAGTCCTACATACGTGGAACACAGAGAGAAAGAGTGCTGCCATGTTTACTCTGCAAAGTGGAGGGGCCTCCAGTATCTCCTACAGTGGTGGAGAGACACAGAAACCTTGAGAGGCTGAAGGAGAGGCCAGAGGCTGGAGTCATGGAGCAGCTTGAAGCTGAAGACATCCAGGCCAGAGGAGAAGGGAGATGTGTGAGCAATTGTGACTGATGGCCCAGTGCTGAGCTCAGGGAGGAAGTGAGTTTGGAGGAGAAGGCAGAGAGAGACAGGCAGGCCCACCATTTGTCCTTGGCAGGATTCCAGCAGCAGCTGACTCTTGTTAAGGCAGGATTTTTGAATTGTTGTTAAACATCCAATTTTTCACAATACAAACCAATATTTGTAAAATGATATAGAGATATATATGCATACATAAATGTTATTATTTTTTTCATATATATTTTAAAAGATGTTTAGATTACATAAATACTACACAAAAATTACAGGGTTTCCCATGATCCCCACCACCAATACCTCCCATAACATCTCATATAAACATCTTTCATTAGTGTGGCACATCACCTGCAATGGATATACACATTCTTGGGATTTGCCACTAAGCATAGACCACGGTTCACATTGTAGACCACCATCTCTCCCACACAGTTCTGCGTGGCATACAAAGGTCTATATCCATCGCCACAATGTCACTCAGGACAATCCCCAAGTCCTGTAAAAGCCCCTGTATTAAAACTGCCCTTCCCCTCCCTGCCCCAAAAGCATCTAGTGGCCATGGGCTTCACCTCACTGTTATAATTTCTTCCATTGCTTGAATCCCAATATATCTACAACAGTATATCATTAAGTCCACTCTAGTCCATAGCTCTTCACCCAATACTGGGGGGATTGTAATGATGATGTCCACTCCAAGTCCAAGTGAGTGTGAGCTTATATCCCATTGATATGGTGGATGGGAATATCCTGCCTTCAGCTGTAGGCTCTCTCCATTCCCTGGGATGGCCATAGTCCATCATCATTGTCTCCTCACCAGGTGACTTGGGTGAGTCCATTGAGCTGTAGAGTAGGAGTGGCAGCTCTACTAAGCGTCCAGGCATGGCTGGTACATAGGCAGGCCACAGGCTCCAGTCTCTGGAAGTACACCTACAAACCCCAGGCTCACATATAGGTTTGAATAGAAGGGACTGATGGACAATGTGCTGGTAGGACTTATTTGAGTCTAACTCTGTCACTCTCAGAAGCACAGATTCTAAAGTAGAGCTCACTGATAAGGCATCAATCTCTGGGGCTATCCCCCCTTATATAGGGCCTGGGTGTCCCCACAGCCCTCAGGAGTCCCTCTGTGTCAGGCAATGTCAACTTTTGTGTTCTATAAGATCCTACTGAGTTGTGTGTAAGCATTACCTCTGGGATAAACTCCCTGCTGTCTTTGAAATCCCAGCAATATGGACTCATTTGTCTTTATCTTTTCCAGCTTTTACTGAAGGTCTTTTACCAGTCGTGTTTCCAGTTGACACTTGGTATTAGTCTCTCATTGCCAGGGAGGCTCAACCCCAGGAGTCATGTCCCACATTGGGGGGAAGGTAATGCATTCACATGGTGAGTTTGGCTTAGAGAGAGGCCACATTTGAGCAACAAGTAGGCTCTCAGGTGGCAACTCTTAAGCACCCCATAACATTAGGCCAAGTTTCAATTACAAGAACATAGACTCATAAAGCTTGTCATCAATAACAAGAACCCAATATTTGGTCATTCTCTTTTTTCAGGCATGACTTGACCAGGTGGGCAGAGGTAGATAAAAGTGTGGACATGGGGTCTGGTGCAGCAGAGCAGTCAGGACACAGAGAGGAGGCTCCATGCTCCTGTTCCTTTGGTCCTTACCTCCTTCCCTTGGTCTCCAGCATTGACCCTCTAAGGAGGCTGCTCTTACTGTACCACTCCAGGGAATCAGGTAAAGTCTCAGGTCTCCTGCTTCCAGTTCACCATTCAACTTCTCCAACCTTAGGGCAGCAAAAGAAAGAGCAATTCCAAGATGAAACCTGTTGGTGTCAGGAAGGAAAGGTCAAAATTCACATTACAGCATTGGCCACAGCAATAACAACACCAGAATGAGCAATGTTTGTCCAGTGACCCTAATAAATAGTATGGGAATCCCAGAAAGCACTGGGAACTAGGGTTGACAAGGATAGAAGTGAGCCTGTGAGAGAGTGCAATGTTTGCAGAAAACCTCAGAGGGTGCAGATGCCAGATATTTCTCAGACTAATTAAATATTAAATTTTCAACACATTTTTAAGAGTGTTGAAAATGATGCAGACCTCTTCAATCCCAGAAGAGAACAGAGTTGTTGGATGGGAAGAATCTGATGAAAAACTGAAGAAGCTGGAATGTATCATGTGTCCACTGAAGTTCCCCCAAACCAGAGAGGGAATGTTTTGTTTGGGAGCCAAACACTCAGAGTCCCAATGAAAACCATCATCATAGGTTCTGGATCCACAGAGGATGACTGGGAAACAGCACTTCTCAGCACTCACAACCTCAGTTAGTGATGTAAACCTCTGGCAAGTATTCACTGGGGATAAGCAGCAGGAAGTCCATCTTCTCCTGTGGTGCTAACAGCCCTCTAAATGGACAAAAGTAGAGAGCAGTGTGGCCTTCACATGGTCGCATCCATGCTCTTTGTGCTCACTCTTGCTGTGGGAGGCCTCCACCCACCCAGGCACCTGGGGAGAGGGCCGAGGGGAGTGAGCACTTTTCCTTTATGGGGGACTGTTTCTGCAAAGTGTGAGGGGAAGTGCCCCTCAACACAGTAATGTTGCAGATACAAATTGATATATTCAAACCAGCCACTTTGTATGATTTCATTGTGTACTATTTTCATAATTTCTTTTGAATTATAACCAAATTATCCATGTAAATAGTATAAAAATAATTTATGTCCATTATGGCAAACAGTCAAATACCTTCTCTAACTGAAAACACCATTCCTCCTTCCTCAGCATTATCTACATTGCCAGATTATTTTTGGGTACCCATTTCTGTTTGTAAATACATGCATTCTCTAGTTTCATCCATCCCACAGCCTATCACATATGAGAAAAATAGTGGAGTACAACTTAAGAATATAAATAAATTCTCTAACTTCTTAAAATACTTGAGATTAGAAGTGTATCATCTAATTATGAAAGGATTATTTCTGATTTAAAATAAGGAAAATTGGAGTTAAGTAGAAAGCAGGCCACTGTAGTTCAGTGGCTGTTAAACTTCAATCCACATCAGAATTAGGTGAAGAAACTGAAAAAATATAAATGGTCGCGGTACAGTATAAGAAAATGCTACATGAAAGAGGCAAGATAGCATTGTTTTAGGAGGACACTCACTGACCAGCTCAGAGGGGACAGCTGATTGTTGACAGGGTCCTGCCAATGGTTCTGTATTCTGGGCTCATGGAGTGAGAAGCTTGGGTCTTCTATCAGAGAGAGAGTGAAGGCGTGGAGTGAACAGCGGAGATTCGGGAGTTTTCAGCCCACCTGTAAAGGTTAACACAGATGGCTGAACCCCACCCACATGGAAAATGTCTGGTTTGAGCTGCGAATCCTGCACCAGTGACTCCCGCTCCCTGTGTGAGGGAGGATATTCTAAGGGAGGGAGGGCTCTCAGAGAAGGTGGAGAGGGGTTTAACTTCTGTGGATTTGGCTGCATGGACCCCTAATGGTTTTGGGGTACAGATAACCTGGATTGAAACAGCACCAGGCAGAGGTGAGAGGCGAATCTGCTGAGGAAACATGATTTACCCAGCAGCCTGCTGACACTGAGGCCTGGCCCCAGATGGGGCACAGTCAGCCAATTTTATCACTATGCCCTGACCAGCACGAGAGATTTAGCTCCCCTGAGGGTGCCAGAAAGTGGTAAGGGCTTGATTAATTTCCACAACCCTATTTAGGGTCCCTCATTGAAGGGGGTGATCTAGCAGAGGACTTCTTTTGGGCCCCTTATATCACCAAAGGAAATAAAAAAGGAAGAAGACAGTCACTTTAAAAAATGAATTTATGTTCTTAATTTAGTTTAATCCTGAAAATCTGCCTAAAGACCTGCAGATAGAACCCTGAAGGGAAACTGATAAACACAAGCAGGCTGAGAGGGTCCACAAGGACCCTAGAAAGAACATTTCCTCCTTAGTTTGTTTGAGTGCTTGCTGGTGTGGTTGTTTGGTTTTTCTCTGTTTATTTGTTGTCTCTTACTTTTCTTTCCTCTTTCCTCCCTCCTTTCTGTTTTCCTTCATTTTTTACAAATTAGGTACTCCTAGCTAAACTCTCCTTTGCTGTTCTTCTTCAGTGATTTCCCATTCTGTCTCTATCTTGATATTGTATCCCAAGCTATCTCTTATCATTCCTTCATCTGTCTGCCTTCTGCTTTCTGTTGTGGTTCTTAGACACCACGTTTTTTCATTAGCCCACAACTTAAGGGTGACAAGTTTTATTCTATCTATTTTGTTTACTTCTTATTTTATTAATATTAGCTTTTTCCTTTTAGCACTTTCTTTACTCTTTCTCTCCCTCCTCATCATTCTAGCCTTCTAAATCATTATATTTGTATATATATATATATATATATATATATATATATATATATATATATTCCACTATTTGGTTCCCCAGACCATTGTAGGTATTCCACTTTTTTCCTATTACTCTACACTACCTACACAAGTTAAATATTCATTTCACTAAGTCCTATTTGGCCCCTCTTCTAAATTTTTTTTCAATATTACTATTATCCTTCTTCCTTTCTCACATCTTTTGATTCCTTGGGCACTAATTTTTGCCTTCACGGTAACATAGAAAGAAGCAAGGAAACAAAATAAAATAAGAAGAAAAAGTGTCAAAGAGAAAACTCAACACACACACAGAGCCACCAACTAAATAAAACTCGAGAGGAGAGAGAGAAGCTAATCAACTGAATAAACCCAGGAAGATAAAATGATGATTAGAGGGGCAACAAAAAATTACAAACCACACTGAGAAACAGGAAGACATGGACCACTCCAATGAACAAACTATAAACCAGGAATATATGCAGAACGTCAAACAACTAATCAAAGATTCCCAAACAAATATCATGAAACAACTTAATGAAGTGAAGGAAGACATTAAGAATATAAAGAAGACACTGGGAGAACATACTGAAGAAATTGGAAACATACCCAAAGGATAACAGATATGATGGTGATCAATGGCACAATCCAAGAAATCAAAAGGATACTGGATTCACATAACATCAGATTTAAACAGGCAGAAGAATTAGTGATGTGGAAGACAATACAGCTGAAATCAGATAGTAGAAAAGATAGATAAAAAATATATAAAAAATCCAGCAGGGACTCCGGGATTTAACAGACAACACAAAACACACAAACATATGCATTATGGGCATCCCAAAAGGAGAAGAGAAGGAAAGGGAACAGAAGGAGTGCTGAAGGACATAATGGCTGAAAACTTCACAACCCAATTGAGAGAGATGGATGTGCAGATCCAGGAAGCAAAGTGCACACCAAACAGTATAAATCCCAAAGACGTATACTTGTCAAAATGTCCAGGGAATTGGCTGTGGCTCGATCAGTAGGGCTCCCGTTTGCCATGTTGGAGGCCCTGGGTTTGGTTCCCGGGGCCTCCTGGTGGGGGCGGGCCCACCCGCGCGGCACGGTTGGCTGACCCAGCAAGCGCAGGCAGCAGGGGGGAGATGAATGAATAGATTAAAAAAAAAAAAAGTCCAATGCTCAAGAAAAAGAGAAAATACTCAAGGCAGTAAGAGAAAAGAGAACCATCATATACAATAAGATTAAGTGCTGATTTCTCACCTGAAACCATGGAGGAAAGAAGACAGTGGTATGACATAGTCAAAGTAGTAAAAGAAAAAAATCTTCCAGCCATGAATTCTGTATCCAGCAAAACTGACATTCAAAAATGATGGAGAGTTCAAAATATTCACAGATAAACAGATATTAAGAGAGTATGCCAATAAGAAACTGGCTCTTCAAGATATACTAAAGGAAGTTCTACAAGTTGAAAGGAAAAATCAAGATTTAGGAAAGTTTAGAAACAGCTAAAAATACAAAAACAGAAACAAAACAACATAGGACATACATTACTCCAAAGAAAATATGGCTGAAGTAAGTAATTCATTGTGAGTAATAACACTGAATGTTAATGGATTAAATTCACCATGCAAGAGACACAGTTTGGCAGAATGGATAAAGAAATTTCTTTATCCATCAATATGCTGTCTACAAGAAAACCCCCTTCGACACAGGGATTCAAGGAGGCTGAAAGTAAATGGCTGGAAAACAATTTTACAAGGTAACAGTAGCCAAAAAAGGGACGGAGTAACTATTCTAACATCAGACAAAATAGATTTTAAATGCAAAACTATTGTAAGATACAAAGATGGACACTGTAAAAGGGGTAATCACTCAAGAAGAGAGAACAATCATAAACATTTACACATATAATCAGGTGCCTCCAAATTCATGAGGCAAACCCTGGAAAAGCTAAGTGGAGAAATAAATGCCTCTACAATTATAGCAGGGGATTTCAATACACCATTACCATCATTACACAGAACATCTAGACAGAGAATCAACAGTGAAACAAAGACTCTCAACAATACATTAGAGGACCTGGACCTAATGGACATATACAGAACAATAAACCCAAATACAGCAGGATTTACATTCTTCTCGAGGGCACATGGATCATATTCCATGATATACCACATGCTAGGCCAAAGAAAAACTCTCAATGAATTCAGAAAGATTGAGATTATACAAAGTAATTTCTCTGATCACAATGGAAAGAAATTGGAAATCACTAAGGGCCAGAGAAACAGGTTAGGCACAAGGATATGGAAGTTAAACAACACACTTTTAGACAAGAAGTGGGTCAAGGGGGAAATCTCAAAAGAAATCAGTAACTACCTTGAAACTAATGAAAATTACAACACAGCATATGAAAACCTATGGGATAAAGTCATTATCCTGAAAGAGAAGTTTATAGCCATAAATACATATATTAAAAAAGAAGAAAGAGCTAAAATTGAAGACCTAACTGCACACCTGGAGGAAATGGAAAAACAACAAACTAAACCTAAAGGAAGTAGAAAGAAGGAAATAACAAAGATTCGAGCAGAACTAATTGAAATAGAGAATAAGAAAGCACTAGAAAAAATAAACAAATTCAAAAGCTGGTTCTTCCAGAATATTAATAAAATTGACAAACACTTAGCCAGACTACCAAAGAAAAACAGAGGACAGATGCAAACACACACAATAAGGAAGGAGCAAGGAGATGTCACTACTGACCCCATAGAAATAAAGAATATCATAAGAGGATACTTTGAAAAATTATATGCCAACAAGAAAGATAATTTAGAGGAAATGGACAAGTTCAAGAAATGCACAAAAAGCCTACATGGATGAAAGAAGAAATTGATAAGCTCAACAGTCCAATTACAGGTAAAGAGATGGACTCAGTCATCAAAAACCTCCTAACTAATAAGGGCCCAGGAACAGATGGCTTCCCAGCTGAATTCTACCAAACATTGCAGAAAGAGCTAACACCAATTCTAATTAAGCTTTTCCAAAAAATAGAAGTAGAATGAATATTGTCTAACACATTCTATGATGCCAACATTGCCATAATAACAAAAGCAAAGATACCGCTAGAAAGGAAAAATACAGACAAATTTCTCTAATGAACCTAGATGCTTAAATCCACAACAAAATACTTGCTAATCACGTTCAACAACATATCAAAAGGATTATACACGATGACCAAGTGGGTTTCGTCCCGGGTATGGAAGGATGATTCAGTGTAAGAAAATAAATCAATTTAATACACCACATAAGGAAACTGAAGGAATAAAATCACATGATCATCTCTATAGATGCAGAAAAAGCATTTGATGAAATACAGCACTCTTCCCTGATAAAAACCCAGCAAAATATAGGAATAGAAGGAAATTTTCTGAATACGATAAGTGGTATATATGAAAAACCCAAAGCAAACATCATCTTCAAATGCTAATTTCTAAAAGCCTTCCCTCTGAGATTGGGAACAAGACTAGGATGCCCATTACCACCCCTCCTATTTAACATTGTCTTAGAAGTACTTGCTAAAGCACTGAGGCAAGAAAAGGATATAAAAGGCATTCAGATTGGAAAAGAAGTAAAAATTTCATTATTTGCAGATGACATGATCCTATACATAGAAAGCCCGGAGAAAGCTCCAACAAAGCTTCTAGAACTTATAAAGTTCAGTAATGCTGCAGGCTATAAGATCAATGCTCAAAAATCAGTAGCATTTCTGTACAACAATAATGAGCAATCAGAGGAGGAAATCAAGAAAAAATGCCATTTACCATAGTAACTAAAGAATCAAATACCTAGGAATAAATTTAACTAAAGATGTAAAGGACTTATATACAGAAAATTACACAACACTGTAAAAGTAAATCAAAGAAGTCATCAATAAATGGAAAAATATTCCCTGTTCATGGATAGGAAGACTAAACATCATCAAGATTTCTATCCTACCTAAACTATTCTACAGATTTAATGCAATCCCAATAAAAAACAGCACTATATATTTTAAGGAACAGGAAAAACTAACCACAAAAAATATTTGGAAAGGTAAGAAGCTCAAAATTGCCAAAGACATATTGAAAAAGTAAAATGAAGTTGGGGGTATCACATAACCAGACTTTAAAATATATTACTACAAAGCTACAGTGATCAAAACTGCATGGTATCATCACAAGGGTAGACCTACTGACCTACTGAACAATGGAATCGAATTGAGAGTTTTGATATAGATCCTCGCATATGCATTCATCTAATATTTGACAAGGCTACCAAGCCCACTCAGTTGCGAGAGAATGGCCTCTTTAACAAGTGTGGCTTGGAGAACTGGATGTCCAGATCCAAAAGAATGAGAGAAGAATACCAACTCACATCTTATGCAAAAATCAACTCAAGATGGAACAAAGATCTAAATATAAGAGCCAAAACCAAAAAGACCTTGGAAGATAATATAGGAAAGCATCTACAGGACCTTGTAATAGGTAATGGTTTCATGGACATCACAGCCAAAGCACGAGTAGCAAGAGAAAAAATAGATAAATGGGATCTCTGCAAAATAAAAAAACGTCTGCACCTCAAAGGACATTATTAAGAAAATAAAAAGGCAGCCTACCCTATGGGAGAAAATATTTGGCAACCATATATCTGATAAGAGCCTAATATCCTGCATATATAAAGGAATCCTACAACTTGAAAATAAAAAGGCAAACAACCCATTTAAGAAATGGGCAAGTGACCTGAAAAGATACTTCTCAAAATAGTTTAATTCAACGTGGAGGTAGACGGTGCCAGGAATGATCCAAAAAAGTTTGGGATCAGTGGACCTCACTCCATGTGGATTGCAGGCAAGTTTATTTAGGCTGAAGCTGTTTTTTATACTACAAAGCTGATAACAAAATAGGGTATCCTTCACTAGATCCTCAGCTTGGTACGTGACAGCACTGCCTGTTTCTGTGTTCCCAGGCAATCTTTCTTGGGAATTCAGACAATCACATCTTAGAAGTGTGTTCATTCTGCTCTGGCTCTGCCCACTGATTTCTGCAGTATGCAGTGTCCTTGGAGACATTTACTAATGTTTCTCTGCCAGCAAGCATGCTTTTAAAATGCTTTACCCTTTATGCTCTGGCTCAAACAACTTTTCCAACCATTCACCCTTTTATGTTTTTTGTCCATGGTTTACTGTGCCTGTCTGAGTTTGCCCTCTTCTGAAGTTCTTATCTGTCACTGGCAACCAGTCAAGCTCCATGGACAGGAGTCTTGAGAATTTAGGGTTTTAAGCAGAATCAACTGATTGTCATGGCTGGCCTTTCAGCCCTATTAATGTGGGACAGCAAGGTCTTTGGGAATCCCTCCTAATACAGTTAAGAGTAGCAGAGCACCAATGATCACCACACCAAAGTTAGCAAGTACAGGGGTTGATTTCCACCAATGTAAGGTGTTTATTTTATGCAATTGATGTGTCACTCATTGCCAAAATTTGCTACCTGGAAGTGTAGTAAGTTGATTTGGAGACATGCTCAGAATCCTTTTTTGCAAATCTGTAATTTCTATAGATAAATCTGTGTGATGACTTATTAAATGATGTTTAATTTTTTCTCATTCATAGTGAGAATCTTTGTATGAGAGAGGAGTGATATAAAAAGCACTTTTATTCCAATCACACTTCAAACCTTGTTTTAAATTTAGATAATATATTTGATCTCCCATATGTGTAACAGCCATCTCTAAGTCATTAAGCCTATTATTAATTTGCTCATCTATATATGACTGACTATGCCATAGCTTACTAGCATTATCATGCCAGTTTTTAATATATTGTTGTTTTTGGACATTCTCATGTAGGGCACTTCCTTCCACAGTGGCAGCTGTAATAAAACCTATAAACCCTAATACAGCAGCTATAATTAATCCAATTAAACATTTGGTTCTCTTCAAATAATGATTTAGAAAGTAACAAAGTATTTGACTCTTTGGGCAAGACTGCCAAAATTGATTCATGCAAACTGGAAGCCATATTCCATGATGCCTTCATCCTATTTGAACTGTGGTTAAACTATCCTGTTAAACAGATTCTGAAACACAAGTGTAAAGGGAGCAATTGCTGCAGAAAAACCATGTTTGATCAATGCTCACTGTTCCTACTATAAAAACAATGGGATCCCGTACACATATTTTAAGAAATTAAGTGGATTTTCTTTTTAAACTGTTAATATTAGTTACTCTCTTGCCATTCAAAAATTGGGCTAGTTTTCAAAAAATTTCCACAAATAATTTTTAGTTTTATTAAGTTTTTTGTCCCATAGTTGTGGGATAAATCTTCCCTGATGAGTCCAATTTAGTAACATATTTATACTTATGACATACCCAAAATTCTATAAATAATGATACTTTCATTAGTTGTTTTTGTTGAATTACTAATTTTTCAACTTATGGTTGTGTTACATTAGGTTTCAGTATCCCTATAAGGGTTCAATTCTTTACAATATTACAGGAATTATTAAAGAGCACAACCTCAGATGAAACATGGTATGTATACCATTTATCATTTTGTACTTTGATTTTGTGGCTTTATACATGGATCCATGGACTCTATGCAGTTGGATCATTCAAGAAAAGGCAAGGTTAAATTTTCAATAAATTTCCCTTCCTCCTCAGGTTTTAGAGGAAGGCAAGAATCAATGGGCCCAGGAAAATGAAAAGACTGATTAATATAAGCAGGGTAGGATTTGTCCCCCCAAACAAACAATTCTAAAAGAGTTGAATTAGTAATATAAGCCCAATATGTATAATTATGTGAAAGTGCACTACTTAATGCTGTGGTTGGCAAGGTAAGCATAGCAAGGAATAACTGTCTTAGCATGACATTCTGCCTTTTAGAAGTTACAACTTTTCTGCTTTTTGTGTCAGGTTCTTCAGCTTTTTTATGTCTAGGTTTCAGACATCTTGACATTACCCAAAGCTGTTCTCCTTTATCTGTAATGTTAAGAGAAAAATCTCGACCCTATGTCCTAACTAAATTTCTGCATTATCCCATTGATTATTATTTTTATGCTTTCAATAAACTAATTGTCCAATATTTGTTTTGGTATTATTGCCTGATTTTTGCCAGAAATGCTTTTCTGCTGAGGTATATGATCCTGACTTTGGCTTAAAATTTTTTTGTAAATAATGCTTGATATAATTGTTCTGGCAACTCACCATTTCCCCCTTTTTTATTTTTGTAACATTTATAAAAAGAGGTTTAACTGTTAGTTTTTAATGATAAGTATACATACATTCACAGGCTTACTAAATCAGGGGATACGCTGATATATTTGGCTTATTTTTGCCTAGAGTCCTGGATAGATACTAAATAAATGTTAATATATACTTAGTTTAATATGCTTATATTGATAATTAGGGTGAGAAACAAATAACCCAACTAATTAAAAGATTAAATCAATATTGAACAAAGTTACAGAATGACAGATAAATAGGGGAGTTATATATATACTTACCAATATGTAGCTTTAACTGGGAAGTGTTGAAGTAGCAACTGATACTAGAGTTTTAGTTGTTTGTGATTAGGATTAATGAATATGATACCATAGATGCCAACTTGTGAGTATATTGCTAATTCCCGAAGAAGAGACCAGCCTCCTCAGGAAGGAACACAACACTCCCTGGGCAGTACACTTTAAGATTTATGCATCAATCCCTGGGAGAGTGGCCAGCTCCCCCAGGGAGGAATACAACACCTGTTGAAATGCACTTTTTTAATAGTTTGTTACAAAACATCCTTGATGTGCTTACTATTTTAATTTGCAATATTTTCCAGAAATGTGAAAAATGTTAATAGCAAGACAATGGTTTTTTGATTAACAAAGTTTTCTGCATGATGCTTTACTTTTAGGCTTGAAAAATACTTACTAAACCTTTTTTAAAAAAAGATATTTAGTTTCAGGACTGTTCAAATTTAAATCAAAAGATTTATACATATACTTAATAAAATACATTTATGTGTAACATAAAAGTTATTAAATTATTTATGTATACCATATATTGTGTTAAAGTTTTGATTAGTATTTAAGTATATTATACATAGTTCATAACTATAGTAGTTTATACATCAACAGACATCCAATGAATAAACTTTTATTTCTTAAGCATTTAAGATTCTTAATATTATGATTAGAATGAACTCAATTTTTAAAATTTTGTATAGTTTGAGGCATAGGTAAAAACAAATTAGTATTTCCTATTTGGGCTGTGGGGTAGTACATTAACTTGTAATTTTAATACTTGCATTAGTTTTGTTGTTACCATTATAATTGGAATTGGGGCTGTTGCTTACAGTGTTGAATACAAACTTGATTTATTGTTGGCTATTTTACAGGAAGGGGAATGTGGGCTGGCTTGACTTGTTTAAGAAAATATTAAAGAAAGTTTAAGCAAGCTTTAAAACAAAGTGATAGTGACATAACTGGATATTAATTTTTTGAAACAAACTAGAAATATTTGGGAACATTGCATGCTACAGTGGTGTTATTTTATTTTACAATAATTTACTGTTATGCACTACCTGTCAGCCTTTAATGGCTGCTTTCTTCTTGTAGTTATAACTAAAAATTATGATTAATAATATTATATTTTATTTGCTATTATATTGAAACATTATTATATTTTCAGGAATTTTATATTCTTTTAAAATATTCATATGAACTTTTTGTTCATATAACTTTAATTGTTATGAAATTAGAAAATTTATTTTAATTATACAAGAGTTTTAAATACTTCAATCAACTGACATCACACGACCTTAACTATTTTTAGTATTTTACTTTACTTTAGGTAAAAGACCAAGTTATTTGTGACAGTTTGAAATAAAAGCTATCTTTCAAGATTTGACTTTGAGAAAGCAGGTTCAAACATTCTTTTTAAAAGTGATAAGACCTGTTTCTTCATGGAAATGATAAGTTTAAAGTACAAGAGGCCATTTTGATAAAACAGACTTTCTTTTTTGCATACTGATTTTTGAGGAGAAAAACTTTGTAAACTTTTATTAAAACAGACTACAGACTTGAGAAAGTATGTGAAAAAATAAAACTTTAACTTTCTATTATTACACTGTTTGACATTAAAGCTTTTAAATTTTTAATGAGAGTCTGCTTAAATTTTACTTAGCTTTGACCACAAAAATTCCTTTTTACAAGCCTTTTGCACTTGTATATTTATTCAGGTTTGTCCCACATTTTACTTTGTTTTAATAACTAGATATTTTATCTTAGGATAGAATGACTTTCTTTTCTTTAATAATAAAAGCACATTCTATGTACCTTCCATATTTAAGTTACCACAGTGATTTTGGAAACTACTTCAAAGCAAACTTCTGACAACATATAATTACCATCAACATTAAACAAACTTGTTAGAATAATGATTTAGTTTGAGTATAACTATTTTTATTATTTTAAACTACTATCCATATTTATTTTTTAATAGAAGTGCTTATTTAATTTTTGGCCATTTGAATAGAGCTCTCATAATAATCTTCATTTATCAATTTAATATTACCATCCAGAGGTATCAAAATATACACTGACACCGAGCAAACAGACAAATACAAAAAGAATTATGACACCCTAACAGAAATATAAAGCTTACTGATTTGACCCATAATTTTCACTCTTTTGGTATGGCTGTCTTCAAGCCATCCATTATTTCACATCTTTGGTTTTACTGTTTTTAAGATTTTTTCTGGAATCTGTGTTACCTGTAATATATAAGGTTGTTCTTTGAAACACTTTTATTTGTAATCAGCAACCAGCCAGAATAACTTAAACTGCCTAAATACAGTTATGCTCTAATTTAGCTGTTTATACAGATATTTAACAGGTATATTTTGTATTACTACTCTATAGGAGTACCCTTAGGCTCAAAGTTCAGATTTCTGCGGTAGACTTTTTAATTCCTGTTCTTAATTTTGGGTATACTCAGTGAAGGAGTAATAAACTTAGTTTCAGCTGAGGAAAGATCAACAGCTGTACTGTTTTGTTAACTGCCTTAAGTTCTTTTACAGGCTGGAGTGAACTGCTCTGTTGCTGACTAGGTAAATTTGAGCAAGGCTGGGAAATGTGCTCATATTGCTTGCCTGAGGGCCTTGAGCAAGTCCCGCTTGGAAGTTTCCTGACTTATTAATGAGACCACCATTTTTATGATATTTAGAATGGCATTCCTTGGCACAGTGTAACCCTTTGTGGCATTTCAGGCACACACGACTTGGTATTGATTTATTATTGCCACTAAATGGAGCTATTACCCTAGTTTTGGCTTGGCAACCTTTTTTCATATCACCTAGTTTCCCACATTTAAAGCAATTCAAATTAGTAATCATTGGACTATGTCCATTTAGAGCAGCTGCAAAAAGGTTCATGTTATAGGAATTAGGCCCACTGTTTTGGCATATTTTTATATAATCCTGTAAAATTCTTCCATTTGACTTTATCACACATAAAGCCTTTTTATATTCACTGTTAGCATTATCAAAAGCCAACATTAGAATATGCATTTCTTTAAGATCAGATTGAGTTACTTTCTTGTTGACTACATCTGCCAGTCTTGCTACAAATTAAGCATAGGGTTCAGTATTTCCTTGAACAATTTTTGAAAATGATTGTACAGCCTTTCCAGGGGTGGAGATTCATCACCAGCGAAATAGGCAGCACAATCACACTTGTACAATGGCAATATCATCCTATTGAGCTTGGTGAGGAATCCCAACCCATTGACCTGTTCCTAATATTTGTTCAGCACTAATAGGCACTGGAGGATCTTGCTGTTGATTTCATCATGCTACAATATTAGCTTCATCAGCCCACCAAGTTTTAAATTGTAAAAATTCTGCTGAATTAAGAAGAGCTTGAGCTAACAAATCCCAGTCCCAGGGTATTAATCTGTTTGCCTGGGCAATTCCTTGCACCAATTCTTGAGTATAAGGAGAATTTACACCATATTGAGTGCTTGCTTTAATTCTTTGGTAGTGTTAGAAGAAATAGAATACTCATATTGTATACTCCCGTGGGGATTGTTAACATCTACTGGAATTTGAGTTACTTTTATTGGAAAAGTAAAAAAAAAAATTGCATAGACTCGGCATTTCTTTCTCTACTTCCCTGTGCCATAGTTTTCATAATTTAAGAGGATGGTGCTGGCACAAAAACAGAAGCTGTTGGAGGGTCATCAAATGTTGTAAAAATTGGATCAGTACATACCTTAGGAGGTGTAGACTCTGACTCAAAAGACAATAAATCTTCTTCTGGAGCTGATGGCTTAACAAGCACTGGAAAAGTTTCAGAAACTCCCCTTTTCTTTTTTTTCCTTTTTATTAGACATGTGTTAATCCGTTTTTGCCTGTTCATTAACTTTTCATATATATTTTCATTAATATCATCATTAGCTTGTCCTGCTACAGTGTTAGCAATAGCAGTATCCATTTTAATACCTTCATTTTCATCTGTCTGTAATGGTTCAAGAGCAACAGAAATAAGACTATACAAAGACTATACACAACAATGTTTCTGTACAAGAGAAAAGAGTTTCAGTAATTCTAGAGTCATCACAGTTACCCATGTATTCTTTAACAGGGTCTTCAAAACTTGGGAATATTCCTCTAACTGAGATGACTGATTACCCATTTCACTAATGATCAAGATTATTCAACTCACCAACAGAATGCAAGGACCATCCAACCAGCAGTCCTTGTTTCGATGGCACTGTTCAAGAAAAAAGACTAGTCATGCCCCATGTTGCTGGCTGAGGTAGACAGTGCTGAGAATGATCCAAAGAAATACTGGGATCAGTTGACCTCACTCCATGTGGAATGCAGGCAAGTTTATTTAGGCTGAAACTGCTTTTTATCCTACAAAGCTGATAACAAAATAGGGTGCCCTTCACCAGTTCCTCAGCTTGGTACGTGAAAACGGTGCTGGTTTCCGTGTTCCCAGACAATCTTTCTTGGGAATTGAGACAATAACATCTTAGTGGTGTGTTCATTCCACTCTGTCTCCTCCACTGATGTCTGCAGTATGCAGAGTCCTTGGATACATTTACTAATGTTTCTCTGCCAGCAAGCATGCTTTTTAAAGGCTTAACCCTTTATGCTCTGGCTCTCAGCATCTTTTCCAACATCCAAGGAAAAATGCAAAGGGCTAAAATGCACATGAAAACATGCTCGACATCTCTTGCTATCAGGGAAATGCAAATCAAAGCTACAATGAGATACCATCATACGCCCATCAGAAGGGCAGCTATTAAAAAAACAGCAGACTCTATGTGTTGGAGAGGATGTGGAGGAATAGGAACACTCATCCACTGCTGGTGATATTGTGGAATGGTCTAGCCACTGTGGAGGACAGTTTGGTGTTTCTTCAGAAAACTAACAATAGATCATCTGTATGATCCAGCAATTCCACTGCTGGGTATATACCCAGAAGAACTGAAAGCAAAGAAATGAACAGATATATGCACACCAATGTTTATAGCGGCTTTATTCACCATTGCCAAAAGTTGGAATCAGTCCCGGTTTCCATCAACAGATGAATGGATAAACAATATGTGGTACATACATACAATGGAATATTACTCAGCTGTAAGAAGGAATAAAGTGCTAACTCATGGAATAACATGGATGAATCTTGAAGACCTTATGTTGAGTGAAGCAAGCCAGGCATTGAAGGATGAACAGTATATGACCTCATGGATTTGAACTGAAGAAAGTGAGCAGTCTCTGAGAACAATTGTCTGAAAGATAGGTTAACAAGGAAGAGAAAGATAAGAGTAGGCTGTGAGCCATCACCCATATGGCCAATATCTATCGTAAAACGATAAAGCATAGTTGCATATTGAATGATAGGACAGATGGGTAGTGACATTACTGGGTTTGGTGGCACAGGGTTCACAGGTGGATAGATTAGGAAGGGCTGGTTGGAATACCCAGGGCATGTAATTATGAATCTTGTCATTCCATGAGTCAAGACAGGGGAGTGTCATATGCTCCACAGGAATGGGGAGGAAGGAAGAGTTAAGATCAAATGGGGTATTTAGTGGTCATGGGAAAGGTTTTTCATTAGCTTACAGTAATGGACACAGGACATGGTAAATATCATCAAAAATTATTAAACTGTATCTTCTAAATTGTAAACTGTACTCTAAACCACTGACAATGTTTAGTTGCTATATTTTACTTTCTGTATAACAGTTATAACAATGCTAACATCCATAAAAAAGGTTTTAATATGGGGTGGGGAAGAAGGAGGGGGTTGGGGTATGTGGGAGTCTCTAGTATTCCGTGTGTGACTTTGCTGTGACCTAAAATTTCTTTGAAAATTAAATGAAAATTTGGGAGACACTGGGGAATGAGGCGGTAGTTGTCATGGTACACTGGACATCAGATAATAGAGTGATAAAAGGAAAAAGAATATTTTTTTTAAAAGGAATTTCTTTTGTTTGTTTTTTTTTCCATTTTTTTAAATGTCCCAATCAACTAATTATATTTTGGTGTTGTGTTTTTTGTTGTTGTTGTTTCTTTGTTTGTTTTTTCCTGAGATTCCTTGTGTTTATCTCTTGCATTTGAGCTTATCATTATTGTTTCTTTTTCCTGTTAAGTGTATTTTGTTATTATATGGGCTACATGTTCAGGTAAGATTTAGATCACAGAAGGGTTACAATGGGGGCTACAGACAATTATTGGTGGGGGGGTGTCTGGGAGGGTGTATTAGTGGGAGTAATTTCATCTGAATATACATGAAAGATATATAAAGTTCTTCAAATGATCAAAGGATGGGGCACAGTCACGGTGGGTGGACAATCACTCAATAAATGAGGGAATCTGAATTCCCAGCCTGGAGAGCTCTGTCACATTCTCTAAGGGAACAGCAACAGTCCACTGAGTGCAGGGACAGTGTCTGTCAAAAGTGGATGCCCCAATGATGGGTTCTTGTTCTTGATGACTAGCCTTATGCGTCTTTGCTCTTGTAACTGAAACTTAGCTTACTGTTATGGGGTGTCAAAGGGTTGTTATGGGGTGCCCAAGGGCAAATAAATCAACCCTGGAACCTTCAGGCTTCTGAAGGATAAGAAAGGTACAGCTTCCAAAGATATATTGGTAAGGTGGCCCCAGAACAAAGGCCAAAATGGCAACCCAGGAAATCCTGAATACTTTGTTTTGTATTGATTATTTTTGTTCAATTTTTTTTCATCTATTTATTTAGATGAAATGTACTATTTAAAATTCTTTAAAGTTTGCCAGGGAAATTATAACACTTTTGCTTGCCTTTTAAAATCTGTACATATTATTTATTATTGACTGGCCAAATAATGAATTTTAAAACATTTTTTATCCTGTATTAGTCAGCCAAAGGTGTGCTAATGCAAAATACCAGAAATCTCTGGGACTTTATAAAGAGTATTTATTTCGTGTAGAAGCTTACATTTACCAGACGATAAATCATAAGATTCTTCCTTCACCAAAGTCTGTTACCCCATCTTGGAGCAAGACAGCTGCCATCATTTGCCAGGGTTCAGGCTTCTTGGGTTCCTCTCTTTGCAGGGCTTCATATCTCTCTGGGCTCAGCTCTTTTGTTCCCTCCACAAGATCAGGTGTAGACTATGAGGTTTTCAAAGCTTTGCCTCTATTCACAAGGCCATCTGTGAACTGTCAAGTGAAATGCTTGTCTCTTTTCCCCGGGGCCTTCTCTCCTTGCTCATCAGAACTCCAACATAAAAACTACTCCAGTTCTGTCCTTTGCCATGTCTTTTTATGTTGGAGACCCCAGCTACCAAGGGACAGGACTCAACACCCTACCAGCAGTAGCCCAGTCAATGCCCTTTTCATAACTTAATCATGCCCAGGTAAACAGACCAGTTTACAAGCATAATCCAATATCTATTTTTGGAATTCACAATGATATCCAACTGCTACATGTCCATTTACACATCTTATGCTATATATTATTTTATGGTGTATTTTAACACATTATTGATAACATTATTACTTTATCAATTCAGTTGTCATTTAGATATATGAGTTTAATTAACAGATATTGTTCTTCAATCTCCATCCTGAATCTTGAATCTTATGAGATTAGTTTCTTTCTGCCTGAAGAATATTCTTTTACATTTCTTTTAAAGTGATTTGTTGCTGGCAAAATTTATTAGCTTTTACACATCTGTTATAGTAATTATTTCACTTATTCCTGAAGGATTGAGATGAATTAAATCTCAGTCCCTCTATGATCTCCAGTGCTTTGAGAGCAACCTTAGGGTGGAATTTCTCCATTTTGTTGTAAATGTCATCAGTTCTTTGGAGAAGAAATTTGGGGCTTTCGGTTTTACAGCCTACTTCCTGCCAGTCCACGCCCACTCAAAATCTGTGTGCTCTGGCTCTGGGGATGGGAATAACGGCACCCTTTTCTGTGCTACAAACCTGATTTTGGAGCTAAGATTAGGTGGAGAAATCACAGTATATTTAATTCTTCTTGGGCCCATTCTAGAGGCCAGTACAATGGTGGTCAGCATTCCATTTTGTTCAATGATGGCCACACCCAAAATAAAGCCACTGCTTCATGTGTTACCATTTCTCCAAGACTTAGGAGACCCCTCCTGATCCCTGTGCCCTGGGTTAATACCCTCATTTGTGTCTTGTGTGGACCCCAGAATGTATATTCTTACTAACCCATTGCTGTGTGTGTAAACCTTTTGTATGTAGGACATTTTGGTTAGATTCAGGTATGGGATCTTTTGTTAAATTGCTTTAGTTTAGTTAAAGTCCCCTTATTAGATTTCAGGCACCATAATGGACCACAATCATTGTGCTGAAGCCGTACATACATGGAACACACAGAGAAAGAATGCTGCCTTGTTTACCCTGCCATGTGGGAAAGGATTCCAGGATCTCCTAGAGATGTGGAGAGACACAGAAACCCTAAGATTCTGAGGGAGAGGCCAGAGGTTGGACTCATGGAGTAGCTTGAAGATGAAGACATCCAGGCCAGAGGAGAAGGGAGATGTGTGAGCAATTGTGTCTGATGGCCCACTGCTGAGCTCAGGGAGAAAGTGAGTTTGGAAGTGAAGGCAGAGAGAGAGACAGGCAGGCTCAACATTTTGTCTTGGTTGGAGTCCAGGAGCAGCAGACATATGTTAAGACAGCATTTCTGATGATGCCTTGATTTGGACATTTTCACAGCCTCAGAACTGTAAGCTTTAACCCTAATAAATTCCTATAACACCAACCTATTTCTGATATTTTGCTATGGCAATGCTTGGCAAACTCAAACAGTTGGGGACTCAGGCTTGTAGTGGTGCCCTGTTCCCAAATGGCAGTGTGAGGCTGCTGCCCAGGGAATTCACCTGTAAACTGTGTGTATCTCCAGACTAGGCAGCAATGAGCCTTGGAAAGATGGAGGGGAAGTGCTCTTGGCCAACAAGGCATTCAAGACAGGGAGTCAAACAGGGTAGTCACATGGTTGGGCTAGTCTATACTCACAGATGTCCCAGTATGATGTAACTGCCCGAGGCAGGGGTTGGCCATGTGGGCAGGGGCAGATAAAAGCATGGGATGTGGGGTCTGGTGCAGCAGAGGAGTCAGGGCACAGAGAGTAGGCTTCCTGCTACTGCTCATTTTGCCCTTCCCTCCTTCCCTTGGTCTCCAGTATTGACCCTCTGAGGAGGCTGCTCTTACTGTATCCCTCCTGGAGCTCAGGCACAGACTCAGGTCACCTGCTTCCAATTCTACATTCATTTTCTCCAATCTTGGGGCAGCTAAAAAAGTGCCATGCCAAGTTGAAACCTGTTGGTGTCAGGAAGGAAATGTTAAAATTCACTTTACAGCATTGGCTACAGCAATAACATCACCAGAATCAGCAACATTAGGCCAGTGACCCTAATGAATAGTACAGGAATCTCACAAAGTCCTGGGATCTAGGGCTGACAGGAATAGAAGTGAGGTTGTGAGATAGTGCCATGTTTGCAGAAAACCTCAGAGGGTGCAGATGCCAGATATTTCTATGGCTAATTGAAGATAAAATTTTCAACACATTTTGAACAGAGATGAAAATTATGCAGACCTCTTCAATGCCAGAAGAGAATGGAGGGGCTGGATGGGAAGAAGCAGATGAACACCTGAAGAAGCTGGAATGTAACACGTGTTCACTGCAGTTCCCCCAAGCCAGAGAGGGAGTGTCCTTTTGGAAACCAAAGTCACAGAGCCTGAAAGAAAACCATCATCATAGGTTCTTGATCCACAAAGAAGAACAGGGACAAAGACGTGCTCAACACTCACGGTCTCAGTTAGTGATGTGAGTTACTATAGCGGGTCTTCACTGGGTAGTAAGCAGCAGGATGTCTGTCTTCTCCTGTGGTGCTAACAGCCCTCTAACCAGACAAGTGTAGTGAGCAGTGTGGCCTTCACATGGTCGCATCCGTGCTCCTCATACTTGTGTTCACTCTTACTGTGGGAGGCTTCCACCTGTCCAGGCACCTGGGGAGAGGGCCGAGGGGAGTGTGCACTTTTCCTTTAGAGGGGACTCTATTAGCAAAGGGTGATGGAAAGTGTCTCCCCCCCAGTAATATTGCAGAAACAAATCGATATATTCAAACCAAACACATTGTATGATTTCATTGTGTACTATTTTCATAATTTCTTTTAAATTATAACCAAAGTATCCATGCAAAGAGTATAAAAATAATTTGTCTGTTATGGCACACAGGCAAATTCCTTCTCTAGCCCCAACACGCATTCCTCCTTCCTCAGAACTATCTGCACTGACAGATTCTTTTGGGTACACATTTCTGTTTGTAAATACATGCATTCTCTAGTTTCATCCATCCAACACTCTATCACATATGAGAACATTACTGGAGTACAGGTTAAGAATATAAATAAAATTTCTAACTTCTTAAAATACTTGAGATTAGAAGTGTATCATCTAATTATGAAAGATAAATTCTGATTTAAAATTCAAGGAAAATTGGAGTTAAGTAGAAAGCAGGCCACTGTAGTTCACTTGAATACACATCATAATCAGGTGAAGAAACTGAAAAAATATAAACGATTGGGGTGCCTTATAAGAAAATGCTACAAAAATGGGAAGCATTATTTTTAAAATGGTAATTTTTTAAATGTTACACAGAATGTAATTGATTGAAGAACCAGTGAAGACAACCAGGATAATTTGAAATAAGTGGAAAGCCCATCTTTACATAATCCAAATGATCCTAAATTAGTGGTAACAAATTGAACACAGATGAGTGTAGAGGAAGATGTGGGAGGAGCAGATCTCAGAACAAACGGCAAGTGCACTTTTTCAAGAGGAGAAAGGCATCCTGAATTGCACAGTCACAGCCCCTTCATTAAAATATTGGCAACAAGTTGCACAGACTGGAGGTGGAGATTCTTTGGAGATTCACATTCATTACATTCCAGGATTTCTCTCCAGTATGAATGTAATGTCTAATGAGTTACTCCCTCTGGCTGAAGGCTATTCCACATTCCTTACATATATAGCGTTTCTCTCTACTATGAATTTTCTCATGGTCAGTGAGATTTGATTTGCTACTGAAGGCTTTCCGACATTCCTTTCATATATAGGCTTTCTATCCAGTTTGTCTTCTCTGGTGTGTAATGAGGCTTGATTTCTGAATGAAAGCTTTCTCACATCCATCACACTCATAGACTTTCTCTCCAGTATGTATTCTCAGATGGTTAATGAGGTTTTCCTTTTGGTTGAAGGCTTTTCCACATTCATTGCATATACAGGGTTTTCATCCAGAATGAATGCTCTGCAGTTTAATGAACTGTTGTTTTTCGCTGCTGGCTTTTCTGCATTCCTTACATTCATTTTGTTTTTCTTCCTATGAGTATTTGATATTCTGTGAGATATGATTTGTACCTAAAGGCTTTTTCATATGCCTTACAGGCATAGGGTTTCTTTGCAGTAGGAAATCTCTTGTTTCTGAGATTTGATATTTGAATTAAAGCTTTCCCACATATATATGATTTCTATTCAGTAAGAATTTTCTGAAGAATAAAGAGGTTTTCTGTCAGGTTGAGAATTTTCCCACATGTATTACATTTCTATACTTGTTCCTCTGTATGACTTTTCAAATGAAGAGTAAAAAATGAGTGTAAAAAGCAGACTACACTGAGGAATCTCATATGGTTTCTCTCTAGTTTGAATTGTCTCATATTCCATGAGGTTTTATTTCAGATGGAAGCATTCCCATGTGCATTACAATACTAACTAATGTATGAATATTTCATGCTCAATGAGATTTAATGCCTGGCTGAATGTTTTCCAGTATTTCTTTCATAACAGGGTTTTACTCCTGCATGTTTCTTTGATGTGACTCTAACTTTCTCAAATTCTTGAAATCCCAGATGGTTTCTCTGAAGGATTAATTCTCAGGTATCTCATGAGGTTGAATTTCCAAGAAAACTTCATACTCATTACACTTAAAGTGAAGGACTCCCCTGTGTTGCAAACTGGTAAAATTCATTGCCTTCATTCTTTTCTCCTTACATACATTACCTCATACTTAGGTAAGCATGATGGTAATTCGTTTAAGATGAAGTTACACTCATTGAAGTGTTATATTAAGGAAACAATGCTTGCAGTCAGTGTAAATATTTTCCCAATTTTCTTACATTCTCTGCCTTTATCTTAATTCTGTACTGTTGTGGAAGTGGATATACCTTCACTAAAAAGCCTTTTGTTATGTGGTTCTTTACGCTTCTTAGTGTCCTATGCTTCTTCATAGTTTGTTGGGTACAGGAAAAGTAGGGCTTAGAGGGAAATTCATAGCAATGAATGTGTTCAATAGAAAAGAGGAATGATCCTATATCAATCATCTAAGCAGCCAATTTGGGAAGCGCAACAATATGTCCTTTTTATTTGTTCTATCATTCATGGTTCTTCTTGCTTCAAATGAGTATCACATCCACTTTGGTGACTTCATAAGTAGGAAATGGGGTAGTGATACAGCACTTGATTTATCATGGGGATAAAACAACAGCACACAAATCAACCCTGAATCCTTCAGACTTCTGAAGGTTAAGAAACTTGCAGCTTCCAAAGCTACATGAGTAAGGTGGCCCCAGAACATAGGCCAACATGGCAACCCAGGAAATCCTGAATACTTTGTTTTGCACTGAATATTTTTGTTCATTTTTTTCTTCTATTTATTTGGATGAGATGTACTATTTAATATTCTTTAAAGTTTACCGGGGAAATTATATCATTTTTGCTTGCCTTTCCAAATCTGCACTTATTATTTATAATTGACTGACCAAATAACATATTTTAAAACATTTTATATCCTGTATTAGTCAGCCAAAGATGTGCTAATGCAAAATACCAGAAATCTCTGGGTCTTTATAAGGGGTATTTATTTGGGGTAGAAACTTACAGTTACCAGGCCATAAAGCATAAATTTCTTCCTTCCGCAATGTCTGTTACCCCATCTTGGAGCAAGACAGCTGCCGACATTTGCCAGGGTACAGGTTTCTTGGTTTCCTCTCTTCCCATGGCTGTCTTTCTCTCTGGGCTCAGCTCCTCTGTCTCCTCCTCAAGGTCAGCTGTAGAGTATGAAGCTCTCTATGCTTTTCCTCTCATTACAAGGCCATCTGTGAACTCAAGTGAAATGATTGTCTCTTTTCCCAGGGACCTTCTCTCCTTGCTTATCAGAACTCCAACATCAAAACTACTCCAGTTCTGTCCTTTGCCATGTCTTTTTATGTTTGAGATCCCAACCAAGAAGGGGCGGGGCTCAACAACCTACCGACTGTGGCCCAGTCAACGCCCTTATCATAACTTAATTATGCTCAGATTAACCAACCAGTTTACAAGCATATTCCAATATCTATTTCTGTAATATGTAACGATATCATACTATTACATATCCATTTACCCATCTTATGCTACATATTATTTTATGGTGTATTTTAACACTTTATTGATATCACTATTACTTTATCCATTCAATAGTCCTTAACATACATGAATTTGATTAGGAGATATTGTTCTTCAATCCATTCTGAACCGTGAACCTTATAAGATTAATTACCTTCTGCCTGAAGAATATTCTTTTACATTTCTTTTAAAGTGAGTTGCTGCTAGCAAACATTAGTTTTTTGGTTGTAATTGTTGATCTGTTTGTTTTTTTCTTTTTCTTTTTTTGAAACTTTATTTGTACATTTAATAATTGAAAATATAAACAATTTAAAACTACAAATTAAACACAGATGAATAAATATATACATTTCTCAATTAAATGTAATGGATACATATAAAAATTTGGGGGGAATCAAACAATATGTTACACAATATATTTGGTTCATAGCAATGCATTCATACAATATTTGTCCTTTTGTGTCTGGTTTGCTCCCCTCAACATAATGTCCTCCATGTTCATCCATGTTGCCATCTGATTTATGCCTTCATTTCTTCTTACAGCTGCATAATATTCCATCGAATGAATAGACCACAGTTTGTTTATCCATTCGTCTGTTGATGAACACCTGGGTTGTTTCCAACTTTTGGCAATGGTGAATAATGTTGCTATGAACATCGGTGTGTAGATGTCTGTTCGTGTCACTGCTCTCAGATCTTCTGGGTATATACCCAGTAGTGGTATTGCAGGGTCACATGGCAAGTTTATATTCAACTTCTTTGGGAACTGCCAAACAGTCCTCTGTAGTGGGTGTATCATTCTGCATTCTCACCAACAGTGAAGAAGTGTTCCTATTTCTCCACATCCTCTCCAACACTTGTAGTTTTCTGTATTTTTAATAGTGGCCATTATGATAGGTGTAAAATGTATCTCATTGTAGTTTTGATTTGCATTTCCCTAATCATGAGTCTGTTGAGCATTTCTTCATGTGTTTTTTTTGCCATTTGTATTTCTTCTTTGGAGAAATGTCTATTCTAGTCTTTTGCCCAATTTTTAATTGGGTCATTTGTGTTTTTATTGTTGAGTTGTAACATCTCTTCATATATCCTGGATATTAAAACCTTATCAGATATGTGATTTCCAAATATATTTTTCCCATTTAGTTGGCTGCCTTTTCACCTTTCTGACAAAGTCCTGTGAGGTGCAAAAGTGTTTAATTTTGAGGTGGTCCCATTTATCTATTTTTTCTTTTGTTGCACGTGCTTTGGATGTAAGGTCCAAGAAACCACCACCTACTACAAATTCTTTAAGATGTTTCACTACATTTTCTTCCAGTAGTTTTATGGTCCTTGCTTTTATATTTAGATATTTGATCCAGTTTGACTTGATTCTTGTATAGGGGCTGAGATAGGGGTGCTCTTCCTTTTTTTTAGTGATCATTACTGCCAACACCATTTGTTGAAGAGACTGTTTTTTCCCATTAGCATGGTCTTGGTAGGTTAGTCAAAAACCAGTTCACTGTATACTTGAGGGTATATTTCTGGATTCTCAATTCTATTCCACTGATTGATGTGTCTATCTTTATGCCAGTACCATGCTGTTGTGACCACTGTAGCTTTGTAATAAGTTTCAAGGTCAGGCAGTGAAATTCCTCCCACATTGCTCTTCTTTTTTAGAATTCCAGATGAATTTGGTAATTGCCTTCTCTAATTCTGTAAGTAAGCTGTTGGGATTTTGATTGGTATTGCACGGAATCTGTAAATCAGTTTGGGCAAGATTGATATCTTCGTGATATTTATTCTTCCAATCCATGAACACGGAATGTTTTTCCATTTGTTTAGGTCTTTTTTCATTTCTTTCAGCATTGTTTTGTAGTTTTCTGCATATAGGTCCTGTACTTCTTTGGTTAAATTAACTCCTAGGTATTTGAGTCTTTTTGTTGTTATTGAAAATGGAATTTTCCTCCTGATTTCCTCCTCAGGTTGTTCAGTGTTATTGTACAAAAACATTACCAATTTTTGTGTGTTGATCTTGTATCCTGCCAATTTGCTTAACTCGTTTATTAGTTCAAGTAGCTTTGTTGTGGATACTTCAGGATTTTCTAAGTACAGGATCATGTCATCTGCAAACAGTGAGAGTTTTACTTCCTCTTTTCCTATTTGGACGTCTTTAATTTTTTTGTCTTGTCTAATTGCCCTAGCTAGAACTTCTAGTGCAATATTGAATAACAATGGTGACAGTGGGCATCCTTGTCTTGTTCCCGATCTTAGAGGGAAAGATTCCAACCTTTCCCCATTGATTATCATGTTGGTTGTGGATTTTTCATATATGCCTTTTATCATATTGGGGAATTTTATTTTTATTCCTATCTTTTGAAGTATTTTTATCCCAAAGGATATTGGATTTTGTTGAATGACTTTTATGCATCTATTGAGATGATCATGCGTTTTTTTTCTTTCAGTTTGTTAATGTGTTGTATTACCTTGGTTGATTTTCTTATGTTGAACCAGTCTGGGATACAAGGAATAAATCCCACTTGGTCATGATGTAACAGTCTTTTTATTTCAGTGTTCAGCAGATGTATTTAAAGTGTTTTTTGGCATATCATGTGTCAAGATTTATCTCTCTCTCTTATTCAAATCTTTATATATATATTTAAAGATGTTTAGATTACATAAATGTTACACAAAAATTACAGGGATTCCCATGATCTTCACCTCCCATACCTCCCATATCATCTCACATAAGCATCTTTCATTAGTGTGGCACATCATCTGCAATGGATATACACACCCTGGTTCTTGGCCATTAAGCAGACCACACTCTCTCCATACAGTCCTGCATGGTATAAGCTGATGTAAAATGGTCTATATCCATTGCCACAATGTCACTCTGTTCAATCCCCAAGTCCCGTAAAAGACCCTGTATTAGAACTGCCCTTCGCCTCCCTGCCCCTAAAGCATCTAGTGGCCACTGGCTTCACCTCATTGTTATAATTTCTTCCATTGCATGAATCCCAATATGTCTACCACAGAATATCATTAAGTCCACTCTAGTCCATAGCTCTTCCACAATCCTGAGGGGACTGGAAAGGTGATGTCCACTCCACTCCAAGTGTGAGTGGGCTTATAGCCCATGGATATGGTGGATGGGATTATCCTGCCTTCAGCTGCAGGCTCTCTCCATTCCCTGGGATGGTGGGTGTCCATCATTGACATCTCCTCACCAGGTGATTTGGGTGAGTCCACTGAGCTTTAGAGTAGGAGTTGCAGCTCCACTGAGATTCCAGGCATGGCTGGCACATAGGCAGGCCAGAGGCTCCAGTGTCTGGAAGCACACCTACAAACCTAAGCATCACATATAGGTTTTAATAGAAGGGACAGTTGGACCATGTGCAGGTTGGACTTATTTGAGTCCAACTCTATCAACCTCAGGATCACATATTACAAATCATCTGTGTAAGTCTTTTGATATGCTGTTGGATTCAATTTGCAAGTATTTTGTTGGGAATTTTTGCATCTATGTTCATCAGAGAGATTGGTCTGTAATATTCTTTTCTTGTGGAATCTTTATCTGGCTTTGGTATTAGGGTGATGTTGGCTTCCTAAAATGTGTTGGATAATTTTCCCTCCTCTTCAATTTTTTGGAAGAGTTTAAACAGGGTTGGTATTAATTCTTTTTGAAATGCTTGGTAGAATTCACCTGTGAAGCCATCTGGTCCTGGACTTTTCTTTGATGGGAGATTTTGATGATGGATTCAATCTCCTTAATTGTGATTGGTTTGTTAAGTTATTGTATTTCTTGTAGCGTCAGTGTAGGTTGGTTATGTGTTTCTAGAAATTTGTCCATTTCATATAGGTTGTCTAGTTTGTTGGCATATAGTTTCTCATAAAATCCTCATATGATTCTTTTTATTTCTGTGAGGTCATTTGTAATTCCCCCCCCCTTTCATTTCTGATTGTGTTTATTTGCATCTTCTCTCTTTTTTACTTTGTTAGTCTAGCGAGGGGTTTGTCAATTTTATTGATCTTCTCAAAGAACCAGCTTTTGGTTTTGTTGATTTTTTCTATTGCTTTTCTGTTCTCAATTTCATTTTTAACTGCTCTAATCTTTATAATTTCTTTCCTTCTGCTTGCTTTGGGATTGGTTTACTTTTCTTTTTCTGGTTTCTCTAGTTGTTCAGGTAAATCTTTGAGTTTAGCTCTTTCTTGTTTTTTAATATAGGCATTTAGGGCTATAAATTCCCCTCTCAAGACTGTCTTCCCTGTATCCCATAAGTTTTCATATGTTGTATTCTCATTTTCTTTTATCTTAGTATATTTATTGATTTCACTTTTAATTACTTGTTTCACCCACCGAATATTTAGGAGTGGGTTGTTTTGTCTCAACACATTTGCAAATTAACTATTTTCTTGTCTGTTAATGATTTCTAGTTGCATTCCATTATGATCTGAGAAGTTGCTTTGTATAATTTCAATCTTTTCATATTTTTTGAGAACAGAATTGTTACCTCACATGTGGTCTATCCTGGAGAAAGCTCCATGGGCACTTGAGAGAATGTATTATCCACTGAGTTTAGATGCAGTGTTCTGTATATGTCTGTTAGGTCTAACTTGTTTATCATATTGTTCAAGTTCTCTGTTTCCTTGTTGATCTTCTGTCGAGTTGTTCTATCTAATGATGTGAGAGGGGTGTTGAAGTCTCTTATGATTATTGTAGAAATGTCTATTTCTCTCTTCAGTTTTGCCACAGTTTAGCTCATATATTTTGGAGCACCCCGGTTAGTTGTGTAGATATTTATGTCTGTTATATCTTCCTGGATGACCATCCCTTTTATTAATATATAATGGCCTTCTGTATCTCTTATCACTTTATTGCATTTAAAGTCTGTTTTGTGTGATATTAGTATAGCTATCCCTGCTCTTTTCTGTTTACTATTCGGGTGGAATATCTTTTTCCAACCTTTTACTTTCAGCCGGTTTGTATCCCTGGGTCTGAGATGAGTTTCTTGTAAGCAGCATATGGATGGCTCATGTTTCTTTTATCCATTCTGTCAGCCTGTATCTTTTGATTGGTTCATTTAATCCATTCACATTCAATGACATTACTGAAAATGCACTATTTATTTCCTCCATTGTATTGTTTGGTTTTCATATAACATCTGGTTTTGTCTCTCTTTTTACTTTTTTGGTGATCCTTTCTGCTTTTCTTTCTTCTATACTCTCCTCCAAGACTCTCTCGCCTATCTTTTTCTTTCAGGTTCTAAGGTTCCTTTAATATTTCCAACGAAGTTGGATTCTTTTTTGCAAACTCTCTTAGTTTCTGTTTGTTTGTGAATATTTTATACTCACCTTCATATTTGAACGACACTTTTTTTGGATAAAGAATTCTCAGGTGGCAGTTTTTCTCTTTCAGTTTCCTAATTGTATCATACCACTGTCTTCTCACCTCCATGGTTTCTGAAGAGAAATATGCACTAAGTCTTACTTTGTACATGATCGTTTGTTTCCCGCTTGCTGCTCTGAGAATTTTCTCTTTATCTTTTACATTTGACATTCTGAATAGTATGTATCTTGCCATAGGTCTATTTGGATTCATTCTCATTGGGGTACGGTGTGCTTCTTGGACATGTAAGTTTATTTCTTTTGTGAGAGTTGGGAAATTTTCAGCTATTATTTCCTCCAATACTCTTTCTGCACCTTTTCCTTTCTCTTCCCCTTCTGGAACTCCCATGAAATGTATGTTGTTTTGTTTTGTGTTGTCATTCAACTCTCTGAGTCCCTGCTCAATTTTTTCCATTCTTTTCTCTCTCTGTTCTTTTCTCTCTTCTATTTTAGCTGCTCTGTGCTTGGTATCTCTTATTCTTTCTTCTATCATCTCGAGTCTGCTGTTGTATGCCTCAAATGTGTTTTTGACTTCATCTATTATGTCTTTCATTCTCATGAACGCCATTCCTTTTCTGTTCAGGATTTCAAATTCTTCTTTGCATTTGCTCAATGTTTTCTTATTGTCATTTATCTCTTTAACTATACAGCTTTTCATCTCATTAATTTAATTTTGGAAATTTGTTCTCATCTCACCGATTAGTTCTCCCAAATCTTTCAGCTCTTCTGGGACTTTGATGTATTCCTTTTTTTGAGCCATGTCTTCTATTTTCTTAGTATGGCTCATAACTTTTACTGGTGTTTAGGCATCTGGTTAGGTTGTGTTCTATTTAGATGCTCTATCTCTTACTCTTTTATAGGGTTTTAGTGGCAGGATTTTGTGAGTTACCACAGCTCTTAGATTTTTGGCTCAACCTTGATTGTTAGGATTGTCCTGCTGGTTGCTCAAAACTGGGCACTGGACCCAGTAATTGGTTGTAGGTTTCTTTCCTTGGGCCTTGGTCAGGGAGGCTATAGAGGCCAGAAAAACCATCTCCTACTTATTAATTTTCTTATGTGAACATCCTTGATCTGCCTGGAAATGGCAGTCTTTGGCAGCTCTCAATTCAATGCCTGGTTGGAGTGTATTACTTATGACACAGACCAGATCAATGTGGTAGAGCCTCTTGTCTGGGGGCTAAGAGCCTTGTAATTCAAACTTTATGAGACATTTCTCCAGTCTTCTCTGGTAGCCCCCTCGCTTTTCCCTGCTAGGAAATATTTACTCTTTCCTCTGAATCCTCAACAATCAGTCCCTGTTAGTAGTGGAGGAGATTTTGAGGTTTGTATATCTTTAGCCCCTTGCAGTCTCCAAGGCAAACAATTGCACAGCCCCACCTGGCCTGGAAGGGCTCTCAGGACAGGGCAGAACAAACCTGTGAGTCAAAAGCAGGGTCAGCCCCAGGCTCTCTCTCCCCTCTCCTGTTGAGTCCTCAACAATTAGTCCAGGATAGAAGAAAGGGAGGTTGCGAGGGTCAGATTTCTCCAATTGTTCCTAGGCTCCCAGGGCAAACCACTGTGTGGAAGGGTCCATGGGGCTCCGTAGCCCAAATTTGTGGGTCAGAACATGAGTCAGACTAAGGTTGTGTCCCTCTCTCTCCCCTTTCCAGGATTGGTAGATCCCTGGAGCCCACTTTGTCTGTAGTCACAGCCAAGAGGCCTGAGAATTCTAAAGAGTGTGGGAGAGGTTGCCAGCAGCGGCAGCCACTGCTGGTTCCAACTCACGGTTCTGGTTCTGTTGTTGTGATTTCCCTGTATTGTCCCACTATACTTTGGGTGGTGTGCAGACTGCACCTTCTGTTGTAAAGCCTAGAAGAACTATTTTGGGGTGGTGACACCCTGTTCTCTACCTACTTTTCTTAAGAAGAGATTCCTCTGTCTTTCTATTTTGCCATTTTCCTGAAAGTTACAACTTTATTAGTTTTTACTTATCTGTTAAAGTATGTATTTCACTTCTTCTTGAAGGATTGAGATGAATTAAACCTCAGGCCCTTGAGGATCTCCACTGCTTTTGAGAGTGCCCTTAGGGTTGAATTTCTCCATTCTGTTGTAAATGTAATCAGTTCTTTGGAGAAGAAATTAGGGGCTTAGTTTTCTACAGACTTCTTCCTGCCCCCACACCACCCAGGCGAAATCTGTGTGCTCTGGCTCTAGGAATGGGAATAATGGCACACTTCTCTGAGTTATAACCTAATTTTGGAGCTAAGATTTGGTGGAGAAAGCACAGTATATTGAGTTGTTCTTGGGACCATTCTACGGACCAATGAAATGCTGATCAGCACCCCATTTTGCTCAATGATGGCCACACCCAAAGTACATCCACTTCTTCATGAGTTCCCATTTCTCCCAGACTTATAAGACCCCTCCTGATCCATGTGCTCTTGGTTAATGCTCTCATTTGAGTCTTGTGTGGACCCATTGCTGTGTGTGTAAGACTTTTGTATGTAGGACATTTTGGTTATATCCAGATAAGGGATCTTTTGATTAGGTCATTTTTTGTTAGATTGCTTTAGGTTAGTTAAGGGCCTCTGATTAGATTTCAGGCACCAGGATGGACCCCAATCATTGTGTTGAAGTCTTACATACACGGAAGACAAAAAGAAAGATTTGTGCCATGTTTACCCTACCATGTGTGAGAGGGCTCCAGGATATCCTACAGCTGTGGAGAGACACAGAATCCCTGAATGTCTGAGTTAGAGGCCAGAGGCTATAGCCATGGAGCAGTTTGAAGCTGAAGACATCCAGGCCAGAGGAGAAGAGAGAGGTATGTTCAAATCTGTCTGATGGCCCACTGCTGAGCTGAGAGAGAAAGTGAGTTTGGAAGAGAAGGCAGAGGGAGACAGTCAGGCCCAATATTTTGTCTTGGCAGGAGACCAGGAGCAGCTGACCCTTACTAAGACAGCATTTTTGATGATGGATTGATTTGGACATTTTGACAGGCTAAAAACTGTAAGCTTTAACCCTAATAAATTCTAATAAAAGCAAACTTATTTCTGGTATTTTGCATTGGCAGCACTTGGCAAACTCAAACAATTAGGGAAAGAGTTTTGGAGAGGTTTCCTGTTCCCAAATGGCAGTGTGATGCTGCTGCACAGTGAATTCACCTGTAAACTCTGGGTGTCTCCTGATGAGGCAGGAATGAGTACTGGTAAGATGGAGGAAGAAGTGGTCTTGGCCAGCAAGGCCTACAAAACAGGGAGTCAAGCAGGGGTGTCATATGGTTGGGGGACTAATCTAAAGTCACAGATGCCCCAGAATGAAGTACTTGCCTCAGGAATTTGTTGGCCAGGTGGGCAGCAGCACATGAAAGCATGGGATCCCACCTTCTGAGGAGGCTGCTCTTACTGTACCCCTCCTGGTTCTCAGGCACAGATTCTTGTCTCCTCCTTCCAGCTCTACATTCACCTTCTCCAATCTTGGGGCAGCTAAAGAAAAAGCAATGCCAAGATGAAACCTGTTGGTGATGGGAAGGAAATGTCAAAATTCACATTACAGCATTGGTGACAGCAATACTATCACAAGAATGAGCGACATTAGTCCAGTGACCCTAATGAATAGTACAGAAATCCCAGAAAGTTCTAGGACATAGGGCTGACAAGAATAAAAGTGAGGTTATGAGGGAGAGCAAAGTTTGCAGAAAATCTCAGAGGGTGCTGGTACCAGATATTTCTCAGACTAATTAAATATTAAATTTTCAACAGACTTTTAACAGTGTTGAAATGATGCAGACTTCCTCAATCCCAGAAGAGAATGGAGGAGTTGGATGGGAAGAAGCTGATGAACAATTGAAGAAGCTGGAATGTAAAACGTGTTCCCTGCACTTCCCCCAATCTAGAGAGGGAATGTCCTTTTTTAGACCCAAACTCTCAGAATCCCTATCAAAACCATCATCATAGGTTCTGGATCCACAAAGGAGGATAGGAAGAAAGCCCTGCTCAGTATTCACACCCTCAGTTAGTGATGTGAGTCACTCTGGCCGGTCTTCCCTGGGGAGTAAGCAGCAGGAAGTCTGTCTTCTCTTGTGGTGCTAACAGCCCTCTAACCGGTCATGTGTAGAGAGCAGTGTTGCCTTCACATGGTCGCATTGATGCCCCACGTGTTCCATGCTCACTCTTGCTGAGGGGGGCCTCCATCCATCCAGGCAGCATGGGAGGGTGCCTAGGGGAGAGAGCAGTTTTCCTTTATGGGTGAATGTTTTGGCAAAGGGTGAGGGGATGTGCCCCTCCCAGTAATGTTGCAGATACAAATCAATATCTTCAAATCAACCACTATGTGTGATTTCATTGTGTATAATTTTCATAATTTCTTTTAAATTAAAACCAAATTATCCATGCAAATAGTATAAAAATAATTTATGTCTGCTATGGAAAACAGTAAAACTCCTTCTCTGGCCTCAACCCCCATTCCTCCTTCCTCAGAATTATCTGCATTGAGAGATTCTTTTGGGTACAGATTTCTGTTTGTAAATATATGCATTCTTTTGTTTCATCCATCCCACACCCTATCACATATGAGAAATATATTGG
Organism: Tolypeutes matacus; assembly: GCA_026826555.1. NCBI lineage: Eukaryota > Metazoa > Chordata > Mammalia > Cingulata > Chlamyphoridae > Tolypeutes > Tolypeutes matacus. The sequence continues at coordinate 1,284,480 of JAKSZT010053856.1, read as the reverse complement.
AGTACAACTTAAAAATATAAATAAATTTTCTAACTTCTTAAATTTCTTGAGATTAGAAGTATATCATCTTATTATGAAAGGATAATTTCTGATTAAAAATAATAAGGAATGTTGGAGTTAAGTAAAAAGCAGGCCACTGTAATTCAGTGGCTGTTAAACTTGAATCTACATCTGAATCAGCTGAAGAAACTGAAAAAAATATAAATGGCTGGGCCGCCTTATAAGAAAATGCTAAAGGAGAGAGGCAAGAGAGCATCAGTTTAGGAGGATACTCACTGACTAGCTCCCTGGGGATGGCCAATTGTGGGCGGAACCTATCCAAGTGTCTCTGCTGTGGGCTCACGGAGTGAGAAGCTTTGGTCACCTAGCAGCGGGCAGATCGACGGTGTGGAGTGATCGGTGGAGATTCTTGAGTTTCAAGACTGCCTTGGGGGTTAACACAGATGGCTGAGCCCCACCCACAGGGACAATTGCTGGTTTGAACCATGAATCCTGCAACCGTGACTCACGCTGCCTCTTTGAGGCAGTATACTCTGAAGGAGGGAGGGCTCTGACAGAAGGTGTAGAGGGGTTTAACTTCTGTGGATTTGACTGCCTGGACCCCCTCAAAGCTTTGGGGATCATATAAGCCAGCTTGAAACAGTGCCAGGCTGAGGAGAGAGGCGAATCTGCTGAGGAAACCTGATTTACCCAGCAGCCCACTGACACTGAGGCCTGGCCCCAGAGGGGGCAAAGTCAACCAAATTTATTGCTCTACCCAGACAAGCATCATAGCTACACTCCCATGTGGAAGCCAGGAAACGGGAAGGGCTTGATTAGGTTCCACGATCCTCTTTATGGTCCCCTTGGTGAAGGGGTTGATCTAGCAGAAGACATATTTTGGGATCCTTATATCACAAAAAAAAAAAAAAAAAGAAAGAAAGAAGAAGAAGAAGAAAACAATCACTTTAAACAATGATTTCCTGTTCTTAATTTAGTTTAATAATGAAAATCTGCCTCAAAATCTGCAGAGAGAACCCGGAAGTGAAAATGATAAACACAAGCAGGCTGAGAAGTTCCACAGGCACCCTAGAAGGAACACTTCCTCCTGAGCTTTGTTTGACTGCTTGCTGGTGTGGTTGTTTGGTTTTTCTCTGTTTATTTGTTGTCTCTTGCTTTTCTTTCCTCTTTCCTCCCCCCTTTCTCTTTCCTTCATTTTTAAAAAAATTAGGTGCTGGTAGCTGACCTCTTCTTTGCTGCTCTTCTTCTTCAGTGATTTCCCATTCTGTGTCTATTTTGGTATTGTATCCCAAGCTAACTCTTACCCTTCCTTCATCTCTCGGCCTTCTGCTTTCTGTTGTGGTTCTTAGACACCATGCATTTTCATTAGCCCACAAATAAGGGTGCCAATTTCCATTCAATTTATATTGTTTCCTTCTTATTTTATTAATATTAGTTTTTTCCTTTTAGTCCTTTCTTTACTCTTTCTCTCCCTCCTCATCATCTTAGCCTTCTAAATCATTATATGTATATTCCTTTATTTGGTTCCCCAGCCCATTGTAGGTAGTCCACTTTTTTCTCATGTTACAGTACAGTGCCTACACAAGTTAAATATTCATTTCATTAAGACCTATTTGGCCACTCTTCTAACTTTTATAAATATAACTATTATCCTTCTTCCTTTCTCACATCTTTCAATACCTCTGTAACTAATTTTTTGCCTTCAAAATAATATAGAAAGAAGCAAGGAAACAAAAGAAAAAGTGTCAAAGAGAAAACTTAACACACACACAGTGACAACTAAATAAAACTCGAGAGGAGAGAGAGAAGCTAATCAAATGAATAAACTCAGCAGGATAAAATGATGACTGGAGGACAACAAAAAATTACAAACCACACTGAGAAACAGGAAGACATGGACCATTCCAATGAACAAACTAAAAACCAGGAATATAGGCAGATCATCAAACAACTAATCAAAGATTCCCAAACAAATATCATGAAACAAATTAATGAAGTGTAGGAAGACATTAAGGATATAAAGAAGACACTGGGAGAACATACTGAAGAAATTGGGAACATACAAAAAAATATAACAGATATGATAGTGATCAATGGCACAATCCAAGAAATCAAAAGGATGCTGGATTCACATAACAGCAGATTTGAACAGGCAGGAGAAAGAATTAGTGATTTGGAAGGAAATACAGCTGAAATCAAACACTTAGTAGAACAGAGAAGCAAAAATATATAAAAAATCCCACAAGAACTCAGGGATTTAACTGATAACACAAAACGCACAAACATATAAATTATGGGCATCCCAGAAGGTGATGATAAGGGAAAGGGAACAGAAGAGGTGTTGAAGGACATAATGTCTGAAAACTTCCCAACCCTATTAAGAGAGATGGATATGCAGATCCAGGAAGCAAAGTGCACCCCAAGCAGTATAAATCCCAACAGGCCAACTCCAAGACATATACTTGTCAAAATGTCCAATGAGCAAGACAAAGAGAAAATATTCAAGGCAGCAAGAGAAAAGAGAACCATCACATACAAGGGAAACACAATAAGACTAAGTGCTGATTTCTCTTCTGCAACCATGGAGGCAACAAGACAGTGGTATGACATAGTCAAAGTACTAAAAGAAAAAGCTTCCAGCCACAAATTCTATATCCTGAAAAACTGGCATTCAAAAATGATGGAGAGTTCAATATATTCACAGATAAACAGAAATTAAGAGAGTATGTCAATAAGAAACTAGCACTTCAAGAAATACTAAAGGAAGTTCTACAAGTTTAAAGGAAAAGTCAAGTGAGAGAGAGTTGGATGAGAGTTTAAAAACAACTAAAAATACAAAAACAGATACAATAAACATATGACATACATTAATCTAAAGAAAACATGGCTGAAGTAAGAAATTCCTTGCGAGTAATAACACTGAATGTTAATGGATTAAATTCACCACTCAAGAGACACAGATTGGCAGAATGGATAAAGAAATATGATCCATCTATATGCTGTCTACAAGAAACCTCCCTTCAACCCAGGGATTAAAGGAGGCTGAAAGTAAATGGCTGGAAAACAATTTTACAAGCTAACAATAGCCAAAAATGGGTTGGAGTAGCTATTCTAATATCAGATGAAATAGACTTTATATGCAAAAGTATTGCAAGAGACAAAGATGGACACTATATATTAGTAAAAGTGGTAATCTCTGAAGAAGAGAGAACAATCATAAACATTTATGCACCTAATCGGGGTGCCTCAAAATACATGAGGCAAACTTTGGAAAACTTAAGCAGAGAAATAAATGCCTCTACAATTATAACAGTGGACTTTAATACACCACTATCATCATTAGACAGAACATCTGGCAGAGAATAAACAAAGAAACAAAGACTCTCAACAATACTTTAGAGGACCTGGACTTAATACATATATACAGAACACTACACCCAAATACAGCAGGATTTACATTCTTCTCAAGTGCACATGGATCATACTCCAAGATAGACCACATGCTAGGCCAAATAAAGACTCTCAATGAATTCAGAAAGATTGAGATTATACAAAGTAGTTTCTTTGATCACAATGTAATGAAACTGGAAATCACTAAGAGCCAGAGAAACAGGTTAGGCAAAAGGATATGGAAGTTAAACAACACACTTTTAGACACACTGTGGGTCAAGGAGGAAATCTCAGAAGAAATCAGTAACTACCTTGAAACTAATGAAAATGACAACACAACAAATCAAAAGCTATGGGATGCACTGAAAGCAGTCCTGAGAAGGAAGTTCATAGCCATAAATACATATATTTAAAAAGAAGAAAGAGCTAAAATTGAAGACCTAAGTGCACACTTGGAGGAATTGGAAAACAACAACAAACTAAACCTAAAGGAGGTAAATAAAAAAGGAAATAACAAAGATTAGAGCAGAACTAAATGAAATAGAGTATAAAAAAGCACTAGAAAAAATAAACAAAAGCAAAACCTGGTTCTTCCAGAATATCAATAAAATTGGCAAACCCTTAGCCAGACTAACAAAGAAAAAGAGAGAACAGATGCAAATACAAAAAATAAGGAATCAGCAAGGGGATATCACTACTGACCCCACAGAAATAAAGATTATCATAAGAGGATACTTTGAAAAATTATATGCCAACAAGAATGATAATTTAGAGGAAATGGACAAGTTTCCAGATGCACGAACAGCCTACATTGATGAAAGAAGAAATTGATGAACTCAACAGTCCAATTACAGGTAAAGAGATAGACTCAGTCTTCTAAAAACTCCCAACTAAAAAGGGCCCAGGCCCAGAGGGTTTCACAGCTGAATTCTACCAAACATTCCAGAAAGAGCTAACGGTAATTCTACTTAAGCTCTTCCAAAGAATAGAAATAGAATGAATATTGCCTAATACTTTCTACGATGCTAAAATTACCCTAATAACAAAATCAAACAAAGACACCACTAGAAAGGAAAATTACAGACCAATTTCTCTAATGAACCTCAAGGCTACAATCTTCAGCAAAATACTTGCTAATTGCATTCAACAATATATCAAAAGGTTTATACACCACTACCAAGTTGGTTTCATCCTAGGTATTCCAGGATGGTTCAATATAAGAAAATCAATCAATGTAATACACCACATAAACAAACTGAAAGGAAAAAAACACATGATCCTCTCTATAGATGCAGAAAAAGCATTTGACAAAATACAGCATTCTTTCCTCATAAAAACACTATGAAAGATAGGAATAGATGGAAACTTTCTGAATATGATAAAGGGTATATATGAAAAACCCAAAGCTAACTCATCTTCAATGGTGAAATCCTAAAAGACTTCCCTTTGAGATCGGGAACAAGACAAGGATGCCCACTATCACCAATTTTATTTAACATTGTCTTAGAAGTACTTGCTTGAGCACTGAATCAAGAAAAGGTATAAAAGGCATCCAGTTTGGAAAAGAAGAAATAGGCTCCAGGATGTGTAAGTTCATTGAGGGTGGTGGGCCACACTGTGGGAGATGTTTGTGTGGGATGTGGTGGGAGGTGTGGGAGGTGGGCAACATGGGAATCCCAGTGGGTTCCGTGTAATATTTTGGGTAATCTAAGCACCTCTTAAAATATATGTGTATATATATATATATATAACATTTTTGTAAGGAAATACACATATATGCATATATATTTATATATCATTTTGCAAATGTTTGTATGTATTGTGAGAATTTTGATTTTTACCCATAATAAAAAAAAATTACAAAAATAAAAAATAATAATAAATAAAGTTCATTAAGACAAATAAATAAATAAATAAATAAAAATTTCATTATTTGTAGACGACATGCTCCTATACATAGAAAGCTCAGAGAAAGCTATAACAAAGATTCTGGAACTTATAAAGGAGTTTAGTAATGTTGCAAGCTATAAGATAAATGGTCAAAAATCAATAGCATTTCTCTACACCATTAACAAGCAATCAGAGGAGGAACTCAAGAAAAAATACCATTTACAATACTAACTAAAAGAATCAAATACCTAGGAATAATTTAACTAAAGATGTAAAGTACGTATATATAGAAATCTACACAACACTGTTAAAGGAAACCAAAGAAGACTTAAATAAATGGAAAAAGATTCCCTGTTCATGGACAGGAAGACTAAACAGATCGAGATATCTATCCTACCCAAACTACTGTACAAATTTAATGCAATCCCATTAAAAATCAACACTATATATTTTTAAGGCATTGGAAAAACTAATGGCAAAATATATTTGGAAATGTAAGAGGCCCTGAATTGCCAAAGACATATTGAAAAAGAAAAATGAAGTTGGAGGTATCACATTACCAGACTTTAAAACATATTACAAAGGTACAGTGATCAAAACTGTACGGCATTGGCAAAAGGATAGACCTACTGACCAATGGAATTAAATTGAGAGTTCTGATACAGGTCCTCACATATCATCTGATATTCCACGAGGTTACCAAGGCCACTCAGTTGGGAAAGAATGACCTCTTTAACAAGTTGTGCTTGGAGAACTGGATATCCATATCCAAAAGAATGAGAGAAGAATATCATCTCATATCTTATACAAAAATCATCAAGATGTATCAAACATCTAAATATAAGAGCCAAAACCATAAAGACCTTGGAAGATAATGTAGGAATACATCTACACGACCTTGTAATAGGAAATGTTTTCATGAACTTCATAACAAAGCACAAGCAGCAAGAGAAAAACTAGATAAATGGGATCTCCTCAAAATTAAAAACATTTGATCCTCAAAGGACGTTATTAAGAAAATAAAAATGCAGCCAACCCAATGGGAGAAAATATTTGGCAACCATATATCTGATAAGAGCCTAATATCCTGCATATATAAAGAAATTGTACACCTTGAAAATAAAAATACAAACAACCCATTTAAAAAAAAATGGACAAGTGACCTGAAAAGACACTTCTCCAAGGAAGAAATTCCAAGGGCTAAAAAGCACATGAAAAATTTTTCCACGTCACTTGCTATCAGGGAAATGCAAATCAAAAGTACAATGAGATACCATTAACACCCATCAGAATGGCAGCTATTAAAAAAACAGCAGACTCTAAGTGTTGGAGAGGATGTGGAGGAACAGGAACCCTCAACTCCAGCTGGTGGGATTGTGGAATGGTCCAGCCAATGTGGAGGACAGTTTGGCGGTTCCTCAGGAAACTAACTATAGATCTTCCATATGATCCAGCAATTCAACTGCTGGGTATATACCCAGAAGAACTGAAAGCAAAGTTACGAACAGATGTCTGCACACCAATGTTTTTGCCGGCATTGTTCACCATTTCCAAAAGTTGGAAACAGCGCTGGTGCCCATCCACAGATGAATGGATAAGCAAAATGTGGTTCATACATACAATGGAATATTACTCAGCTGTAAGAAGGAATAAAGTGCTAACACATGGAATAACGTGAATGAATCTTGAAGACCTTATGTTGAGTGAAACAAGCCAGGCATTGAAGGATGAACAGAATATGACCTCACTGAATTGAACTGAGGAAAGTGAGCAGTCTCTGAGAACCATTGTCTGAAAGATAGGTTATCCACGGAAAGAAAGAGAAGAGTAGGCTGTGAGCCATCACCCACATGGACATAATCTATGGTAAAGGGATAGTGTATAGTTGCATATTGAAGGATAGGACAGATGGGTACAGACATTATTAGGTTTAGTGGCACAAGGTTGACAGTTGGTTAGATTAGAAAGGGCAGGTTGGAATACCCAGGGAATGTAACTATGAATCTTATCGTTCCTTCAGTCAAGACAGGGGAGTGTCATAAGCCCCAGAGGGTTTGGAGGAAGGACTAGTTAAGATCACATGGGGTATTTAGTGGTCATGGGAAGGGTTTTTCATTACCTTACATTAATGGACACAGAACATGGTAAACATCAACAAAAATTATTAAACTGTACCGTCTGAATTGTAAACTACACTGTAAATCATTGACAATGTTTATGCTATATTTTACTCTCTGTATAACTGTTATAACAATGCTAACATCCATTTTTTAAAAAGGTTTTAATATGGGGTGGGGAAGCAGGAGGGAGGTTGGGTATGTGGGAGTCTCTAGCATTCCGTGTGTGACTTTACTGTGACCTAAAATTTCTTTGAAAATTAAATGAAAATTTAGAAGGCACTGTGGAAAGAGAGGGGGAAGGAATCATGGTACCCTAGACATCCAATAATACCGTGATAAAAGAAAAAAAGAATAATTTTTTTAAAAAAGGATTTTTTTTGTTTTTTTTCCCATTTTTTTGAAAGTTCCAATCAGTTAATTATATTTTATTTTTAGTTTACTGTTTTTCTTGTGAATTGCCTTGTATTTATCCCTTGTAATAAAGTTTATCATTATTGTTTTATTCTATTAATTGTATTTGGTTATTATATGGGCTCCATGTTCAAGGAAGGTTTAGGTCACAGAAGGGTTACAATGGGGGCTGCAGAGGATCATTGGTGGGGGGTGACTAGGATGAGGGATTCATGGGAGTAAGATCATCTGAATGTACAGGAAATTTTCATGAAATTATTCAAATGATCAAGGGATGGGGCATGGTCACGGTGGTTAGAAAATCACTCAATAAATGAGGGAATCTTAATTCCCAGCCTGCAGAGCTCTGTCACATTTTCTAAGGGAGCAGCAACAGTCCCCTGAATGCAGGAGCAGTGTCTGGCAAAAGAGGATGGCCCACTGATGGGTACTTGTTATTGATGACTAGCCTTATGAGTCTTTGCTATTGTAATTGAAACTTAGCCTACTGTTATGAGGTGCTTAAGGGTTGTCACCAGAGTGCCTCCTTGTTGCTCAAATGTGGCCTCTCTAAGCCAAACTCAGGATATGAATGAATTACCTTCCCCCCAATGTGCGACATGACTCCCAGGGATGAAGCTCCCTGGCAACGAGGAATTAATACCAAGTGTTAACTGGCAACATGATTGGAAAAATACTTTGAATAAAGGGGGGAAAGGTAAAGAGAAATGAGGTCATGTGGCTAAGGGACTTCAAAGAGAGTCTGGAGGTGATCCTAGAGGTAGGATATCAGAGAACATGCATGTGGATATCACCACACATAGAGGGGCTCCTGAGGGTTCTGGAGAAACCCAGGTCCTATATAAGTGGGGATAGCCACAGAGATTGAGACCTTATTAGTGGGCTCTACTTTGGAATTTGTGCTCCTGAGAGTGACAGATTGGGATTCAAATAAATCCTCCTTGCACATGGTCCATCAGTCCCTTCTATTCAAACCTATATGTGATGCTGGAATTTTTAGGTGTACTTCCAGAGACTGGAGCCTCTTGCCTACCTATGTGCCAGGTGTGCATGGAATCTCGGTGGAGCTACAATTCCTACCCTACAGCTCAATGGACTCATCCCAGTCTCCTGGTGAGGAGATGATGAAGGGCAATGGCCATTCCAGGGAATAGAGAGGACCTGCAGTTGCAGGCAGGAAAATCTCATCCACTGCATCAATGGAATATAAGCCCTCTCTCACTTAGAGGTGGAGTAGACATCACCATCCCATTCCCCACAGGATTGAGGGAAGTGGTATGAACTAGAGTGGATTTAATGGTATTCTGTTGGAGACACATTGTGAATCAAGCAAAGGAAGAAATTATAACAGTAGGAGCCAGTGGCCCCTGGACACTTTTGGGACAGGAAGGCAAAGGGCAGTTGAAATACAGGGGTTTTTTCAGGACTTGGGGCTTGTCCTGAGTGGATTTTTAGTAATGGATGTAGGCCGCTTTACATCAGCATATATCATGCAGAACTGTGTGGGGGAAAGTGTGGTCTACGCTGTGAACTGTGGTCTATGCTTGGTGGCAAGGCCCCAGGATTTGTATATCCATTGTGGGTGATGTGCCACACTGATGAAGGATATTTGTGTGGGATCTTGTGGGAGGTGTGGGAGGTTGGGAACAAGGGAAACAGTGTAATTTCTGTGTAATATTTAGACAATTTAAACATTTTTGAAAAAATATATATATGTAAAGAAATAACATTTATGTAAGCTAATCCACATATATGCATATATATTTATATATAATTTTACAAATATTAGTATGTATTGTGAAAATTTTGATTTTTACCCACAATAAAGAAAAGAAAAGAAAAGAAAGAAAATGTTACAATAATGGATAGCATTATTTTTAAAATGGTAATTTTTTAAATGCTTACCCAGAATGTAATGGATTGAAGAACCAGTGGAAACAACCAGGATAATTTGAAATAAGTGGAAAGCCCATCTTTACATAAAATAAGAGAAATTCTGATGCATAAATAAGTGGTAACAAATTGAACACACGTGTGTGGAAGAAGGTGTGTGAGCAGCAGATCTCAGACAAACTGCAAGTGCACTTTTCCTAGAGGAGAAAGACATCCTGAATTGCACAGTCACAGACGCTTCCTTAAAAGATTGGCAACAAGTTGCACAGAGTGGAGGTGCACATTCTTCGGAGATTCACTTTCATTACATTCACAGGGTTTCTCTCCAGAATGAATGTTGTAATGTTTAATGAGATACTTCCTCTGGCTGAAGGCTATTCCACATTCCTTACATATATAGGGTTTCCCTCCACTATGAATTTTCATGGCCAGTGAGATTTGATTTGCTACTGAAGGCTTTCCTACCTTCCTTACATATAGAGGGTTTCCCTCCAGTTTGTCTGCTCTGGTGTGTAGTGAGGCTTGATTTCTGAATGAAAGCTTTCCCACATCTACCACATTCCTAGGTTTTCTCTTCAGTATGTATTCTCAGATGGTTAACGAGGTTTTCCTTCTGGTTGAAGGCTTTTCCACATTCATTGCATGTACAGGGTTTTTCTCCAGATGAATGCTCTAATGTTTAATGAACTATTGCTTTAGGCTGAAGGCTTTTCTGCATTCTTTTCATTCATTTTGTCTCTGTCCACTATGAGTTTTTACATGTTCTGTGAGATATGATTTGTCCCTAAAGGCTTTTTCACATGGCTTACATGCATAGGGTTTCTTTGCAGTAGGAAATCTCTTGTATATGAGACTTGACATTTGAATTAAAGCTTTCCCCCATATATGATTTCATTTTAGTAAGAATTTTCTATGAATAAAGAGGGTTTCTCTCAAGTTGAAAGCTTTCCCAGATACATGATATTTCCATGATTGTTTCCCTGTATGGCTTTTAAAGTGAGGAGTTAAAAATGACTGTAAAGAGCAGACTACATTCAGGACACTAATATGGTTTCTCTCTACTTTGAATTTTCTCATATTCCGTGAAGTTTTGTTTCAGATGGAAGCATTCCCATGTTCGTTACAATACTAACTAATGTATGAATATTTCATCCTCAATGAGATTTTATGCCTGGCTGAAGGATTTCAAAGATTCCTTACATAATTCTACATGTTTCTTTGATGGGACTCTAGCTTTCACAAATTCATGAAATCCCAAATGGTTTCTCTGAAAGATTAATTCTCAGGTATCTCATTAGGTTGAATTTCCAAGAAAACTTCACTCTCATTACACTTAAAGTGAGTACTACCATGTGGGGCAAACTGTCAAAACTCATTTTCTTCATTCGTTTTTCCTTACATAGATTCCCTCATGATTAGGTAAGCATGATGCAAATTCCTTCGAAGTGAAGTTACATTCATAGATGTGTTATTTTGAGGAAACAATGCTTGTGGTCAGAGGACATATCTTCCCAAATTTCTTTCATCTGAAGACTGTACTGTTTTGGAAGTGGATATAGCTTCACTCACAAACCTTTGGTTATGTGGTTCTTTCTTCTTCTCTAATGTCCTATGCTTCTTCATAGTTGGTTCGGTACAGCAAAAGTCATGCTTAGAGAGAAATTTATAGTATTGAATGCATTCATTAGAAAAGAGGAAAGATCCAATATCGGTCAATTAAGCGTCCTATTTTGGAAGTTCAACAATAATTACTGTTTAAAAAAATTCTGTCATTCATGGCTCTTCTTGCTTTAAATGAGCTTCACATCCAGGTTGGTGACTTCATAACTTGGAAATGGGGCAGTGATACAGCAGTTGATTTATGATGGGGTCAGAACAACACTCCATAAATTAATCGTGGTTCCTTCTGTCTTCTGAAGGATAAAGAAGGTGAAGCTTCCAAAGATTCATGAGTAAGGTGGCCCCAAACAAAGACCAAAATGACAAACCAGTAAATCCTGAACACTTTGCTTGGACTGACTATTTTTCCTAAATTATTTTTCTTCTATTTATTTGGATAAGAAGCAGTATTTTATATTCTTTGTAGTTTACCAAGGAAATTATAACACTTTTGATTGTCTTGCCAAATCTGCACTTATTATTTGCTATTGACTCGCCAAATAATGTATTTTTAAACATTTTATATCCTGTATTAGTCATCCAAAGGGGTGCTGATGCAAAATACCATAAATCTGTTGCTCTCTACAAAGGGTATTTACTTGGGGTAGAAGCTTACAGTTACCAGGCCAGAAAGCATAAGTTTCTTCCTTCACCAAATTCTGTTATTCCGTCTTGGAGCAAGACAGCTGCCAACATTTACCAGGGTTCGGGCTTCTTTGGTTCCTCTCTTCTCATGACTGAGTTTCTGTCTGGGCTCAGCTCTTCTGTTTACTCCATATGGTCAGCTGTAGACTATGAGGCTCTCTAAGCTTTGCCTCTCTCCACAAGGCCAGCTGTGAACTGTCAGGTGAATTGCTTGTCTCTTTATCCTGGGGACTTCTGTTGTTGCTCCTCAGAGCTCCAACCTCAAAAATCACTCCGACTCTGTCCTTTGCCATGTCTTTTTATGTCTGAGAGCACACTCACCAAGGGACAGGGCTCAAGGCCCTTCCGAATCTGTCCCAGACAACTCCTTTATCATAACTTAATCATGCCTAAATTAACAGAACCGTTTACAAGCATAATCTAATATCTATTTTTGGAATTCATAATGATATCAAACTGATATATATATCCATTTCCCCATCTTATGCCTTATAATACTTTATGGTGCATTTGAACACTTTATTGATATCCGAGGCCACGGACATCATTATTACTTTATCTGTTCAATGGTCATTCATATATATAAATTTAATTAAAAGCTACTGTTCTTCAGTTCATCCTGAATCTTGCAATTTCTGAGATTTTCTTTCTGCCTGAAGAATATTCTTTTACATTTCTTTGAAAATGAATTGCTGCCAGCAAACTTTATTAGTTTTTACTCATCTGTAAAAGTATTTATTTTAATTCTTCCTGAAGGATTGAAATGAACTAAATTTCAGACCCTATGATCTCCATTGCATTTGAGAGCTCCCTAAGGGTTGAATTTCTCCATTCTGTTGGAAATTTAATAACTATTTTAGAGAAGAAAATAGGGGCTTTCAGTTTTATAGCTTGATTCCTGCCCACCACCCCCCCATTCCCCAGGCAAAATCTGTGTGCTCTGGTTCTGGGGATGGGAATAATGGAACACCTCTCTGAGTTACACACCTGATTTTGGAGCTAAGATTTTGGGGAGAAAGCACAGCATACTGAGTTTTTCTTTGGGCCATTCTCAGGAGCACTGCAAAGGTGGTCAGCAACCCATTTTGCTCAATGATGGCCTCACCCAAATTACAGCCACTGCTTTATGAGTTCCCATTTCTCCCAGACTTAGGAGATCCCTCCTGATCCCTCCACGCTGATATAATGCCCTCATTTAAGTCTTGTGTGGACCCCAAAAAGTATGTTCTTACCTACCCATTCCTGTGTGTGTAAGCCTTTTGTAAGTAGGTCATTTTGGTTAGATTCACATAAGGGACCTTTTGATTAGGCCACTTTTTAAAGAATGCTTTACTTTAGTTAAGGGCCTGTGATTAGTTTTCAGGCACCAGGATGGACCCTAATCATTGTGCACACGTCCTATATACAAGGAACAAACAGAGAAAGAGTGCTGCCATGTTTACACTGCCATGCGGGAGAGGGCTGCAGGATCTCCTACATCTGTGGAGAGACAGAGAAACCCTGATAGGCTGAGGGAGAGGCCAGAGGCTGGAGTCATGGAGCAGCTTTAATCTGAAGACCTCCAGGCCAGAGGATAAGGGAGAGGTGTGAGCAATTGTGTCTGATGGCCCAGTGCTGAGCTCAGGGACAAAATGAGTTTGAAGGAGAAGGCAGAGAGAGACAAGCAGGCCAAACATTTTACCTTAGGAGGAGTCCAGCTGCAGCTGAACCTTGTTAAGACAGCATTCTTGATGATGCCTTGATTCTGACATTTTCATGGCCTCAGAAATGTAAGACTTAACCCAAATAATTTCCAATAAAAGCCAAACTATTTCTGGTATTTTGCATTCACAGCATTTGGCAAAATCAAACAGCTAGGGACACAGGGTTGGAGAGCTTCCCTGTTTTCAAAAGGCAGTGTTTTCCTGCTGTCCAGTGAATTCACCTCTAAACTGTGGGTGTCTCCAGACTAAGCAGGATTGAGTATTGGTAAGATGGAGGGGAAGTGCTCTTGGCCAGCAAGGCCTGCAAGACAGGGAGTCAGGCAGAGTAGTCACATTGTTTGATGACTTGTATAAAGTCACAGATACCCGTCTATGATGTACCTGGCTCAGGCAGGGGTTGGGTCACATCCATGCTCCTCGCCTACATGATCACTCTTGTGAGGCAGGCATCCACACCTCCTGGCACATGGGGGGGAGCCGAGGGGAATGAGCACTTTTCCTTTATCGGAGACTGTATTGGCACAGGGTGAGGGGTAGTGCCCCCCAGTAATGCTGCAGATACAAAACAATATCTTCAAATCAATCACTTTGTATGATTTCATTGTGTGCTCTTTTCATAATGTCTTTTAAATTATAAACAAATTATTCATGCAAAGAGTATAAAAATAATTTATGCATGTTATGGCCAATAGCAAACTTCCTTATCTTGCCTCAACCCCCATTCCTCCTTCTTCAGAATTAACTGCATTGGCACATTGTTTGGGGTACACATTTCTGTTTGTAAATACATGCATTCTCTAGTTTCATCCATCCCACACCCTATAACATAAGAGAAAAATATTGGAAAAGAAATTAAGAATGTAAATATTCTAACTTTTTAAAATACTTGAGAGCAGATTTATATCATCTATTTATCAAAGGATCATTTCTGATTTAAAATAATAATGAAAACTGGAGTGAAGTAGAAACCAGGCCACTGTAGTTCAGTGGCTGTGAAACTTGAATCCACATCAGAATCAGGTGAAGAAACTGAAAAAAATATAAATGGTTGGGTGCCTTATAAGAAAATGCTACAATAATGGGCAGCATTATTTTTTAAATGGTAATTTTTAAAATGCTTACCCAGAATGTAATGCATTGAAGAACCAGTAAAAACAATGAGGATAATTTTAAATAAGTGGAAAGCACATCTTTACATAAACTAAGAGAAATCTCCAGTTCTGATGCATAAATAAGTGGTAAGAATTGAACCCAGATGAGTGTGGAAGATGATGTGGGAGGAGCAGATCAAAGAACAAACTGCAAGTGCACTTTTCCAAGAGGAGAAAGACATACTGTATTGCACAGTCACAGCTGCTTCCTTCAAAGATTGGCAACAAGTTGCACAGACTGGAGGTGGAGTTTTTTTGGAGATTCACATTCATTAAAATCACAGGGTTTCTCTCCAGTATGAATGTTGTAATGTTTAAGGAGATACAGCCTCTGGCTGAAAGCTATTCCACATTCCGTACATATATAGGGTTTCCCTCCACTATGAGTTTTCTCTTAGACAGTGAGATTTGATTTGCTACTGAAGGCTTTCCTACATTTCTTACATATGTAGGGTTTCTATCCATTTTGTCTTCTCTGGTGTGTTATGAGGCTTGATTTCTGAATGAAAGCTTTCCCACATCCATCACATTCATAGGATTTCTCTCCAGTATATATTCCCAGAAGGTTAATGAGGTTTTCCTTTTGGTTGAAAGCTTTTCCACATTCATTACATATGTAGGGTTTTTCTCCAGAATAAATGCACTGATGTTTGATGAACTGTTCCTTTTGTCTGAAGGCTTTTCTGCATTCTTTAATTTTGTTCCTGTCCACTATGAGTTTTTCGTGTTCCGTGAGATATGATTTATACCTGAAAATTTTTCACGAGACTTACATGCATAGTGTTTCTTTGCAGTAGAAAGTCTCGTGTCTGAGATTTGACATTTGAATTAAAGCTTTCCCACATATATATGATTTCTCTTCAATAAGATTTTCCTGATAAATAAAGACGTTTACTGTCAGGTTGAAAATTTTCCCACATGTATTACATTTATATGCTTGTTCACCTGTATGGTTTTTAAAATGAAGAGAAAAAATGACTGTAAAGGGCAGACTACATTCAGGACACTCATATCATTTCTCTCTAGTTAGAATTTTCTCATATTCCATGAGGTTTTATTTCAGGTGGAAGCATTGCCATGTTCATTACAATACTATCTAATGTATGAATATTTCATGCTCAATGAGATTTAATACCTGGCTGAAGAATTTCCAATATTCATTTCATACACAGAGTTTTACTACTCCCTGTTTCTTTGATGTGACTCTAGCCTTCCCAAATTCATGAAACCCTAATGTTTTTTCTGAAAGGTTAATTCTCAGGTATCTCATGAGTTTGAATTTCCAAGAAAACTTTACACTCATTACACTTAAAGGGTAGGACTACCATGTGGCACAAACCTGTAAAACTCATTGTCTTCATACATTTTTCCTTACATAAATTCCCTCATGCTTAGATAAGCATGATGCAAATTTCTTTAAAGTGAAGTTACATTCATAGAAATGTTATTTTGAGGAAACAATGCTTGCAGTCAGAGAAAATGTTTCCCCAACTTCCTTACATTCTCTGCCTTCATCTTAAGTCTGTACTCTTGTGGAAGTGGATATAGCTTCACTCACAAGCCTCTTGTTATGTGGTTCTTTTTGCTTCTTAATATCCTATGCTTCTTCATAGTTTGTGGGATGCAGCAAAAGCAATGCTCAGAGGGAAATTTATAGCATTGAATGCATTCATTTGAAAAGAGAAAAGATCCAATATCAATCATCTAAGCATCCAATTTGGGAAGTGCAACAATATACCCTTTTTATTTGTTATATCATTCATGGTTCTTCTTGCTTCAAGTGAGCATCATATCCAGTTTGGTGACTTCATAACTAGGAAATGGGGAAATGATACAGCACTTAATTCATGATGAGGACAGAAGAACAACGAATAAGTGAACCCTGGAACCCTCAAGATTCAGAATGATAAGAAAGGTGCAGCATCCAAAGTTGCATGTGTAAGGTGGCCCCGGAACAAAGGCAAAATGGCAACCCAGGAAATCCTAAACACTGGTTTGGACTGACTGTTTGTGTTCAATCTTTTTTCCTTCTATTTATTTGGATGAGATGTGGTATTTAGTATTCTTTAAGGTTTACCAGGGAAATTATAACACCTTTGTTTGGCTTTCCAAATCTGCACTTATTATTTGTTATTGACTTGCCAAATAAATTATTTTAAAACATTTTATATTCTGTATTATTCAGCCAAAGGGGTGCTGATGCAAAATACCTGAAATCTGTTGGACTTTATAAAGGATATTTATTTGGGGTAGAAGCTTACAGTTACCAGGTAATAAAGGATAAGTTTCTTCCTTCACCAAGGTCTGTTATCCTGTCTTGGAGCAAAACAGCTGCGGACACTTGCCAGAGTTAAGGCTTCTTGGGTTCCACTCTTCCCAGGGCTGCATTTCTCTCTGGGCTCATCTCCTCTGTTTCCTCCACAAGATCAGCTGTAGACTATGAGGCTCACCAAGGTTTGCCTCTATCCACTAGGCCAGCTGTGAGCTGTCAGGTGAATGGCTTGTCTCCTTTCCTCAGGGCCTTCTGTCTTTGCTCATCAGAACTCCAACATTGAAAACTATTCCCACTCTGTCCTTTGCTATGTCTTTCTATGTTTGGGGCCCCACTCACCAATGGTCGGGACTCAATGCCCCACCGACTCTGGCCCAGTCAACACCCTTATCATAAATTAACTATGCCCAGTTTAACAGACCAGTTTACAAGCATAATCCAATATCTAGTTTTGGAATTCATAATGATATCCAACTGCTACATATCCATTTATCCATCTTATGCTGTATATTATTTTATGGTGTACTTTTACACTTTATTGATGTCCTAGGCCACAGATATAATTATTACTTTATCCATTCTATAGTCATTTAGATATGTGAATTTAATTAACAGATATTGTTCTTCCATCCATCCTGAAACTTGAACCTTCTGAAATTATTTTCTTTTTGCCTGAACAATATTCTTTTACATTTCTTTAAATGTGAGTTGCTGCTAGCAAACGTTATTAGTTTGTAATCATCTGTAAAAGTATTTATTTCAAATCTTTCTGAAGGATTGAGATGAATTAAATCTCAAGCCCTGGACAATCTCCACTGCTTTTGAGAGCACAGTTGAGGTTGAATTTCTCCATACTGTTGGAAATGTAATCAGTTCTGTGGAGAAAAAATTAGGGGATTACAGTTTCAAAGCCTGCTAACTGCCCACCCACCCCCCAGTGAAAATCTGTGTGCTCTGGCTTAGGGGATGGGAATAATGCCAACCTTCTCTGAGTTGCACACCTAAGTTTGGAGCTAAGATTCGGTGGAGAAAGTACAGTATATTGAGTTCTTCTTGGGACCATTCTAGGGACCATTTCAAAGGTGGTCAGCACTCAATTTTGCTCAATGATGTGCACACCCAAAATACAGCCACTGTTTCATGAGTTCCCATTTCTTCTGGACTTAGGAGAACCCTCCTTATCCCTGTGCCATGGGTTAATATCCTCATTTGAGTCTTGTGTGGACCCCAGAAATGTATGTTTCTACTCACCCAGTACTGTGTGTGTAAACCTTTTGTATGTAGGACATTTTGGTGAGATTCAGATAAGGGACCATTCAATTAGTTCACTTTTTGATAGATTGCTTTAGTTTAGTTAAGGGCCTCTGATTAGATTTCAGCCACAAGGATGGACCCAAATCATTGTGCTCATGTCCTACATATATGGAACCCACAGAGAAAGAGCACTGCCATGTTTACCCTGCCGTGTTGGAGAGGGTTCCAGGATCTCCTACAGCTTTGGAGAGACACAGAAACCCTGAGAGCCTGAGGGAGAGGACAGAGGCTGGAGTCATGGAGCAGCTTGAAGCTGAGGACATCCAAGCTAGAGGGGAAGGCAAAAGTGTGAGTAATTGTGTCTGATGGCCCACTGCAGAGCTCAGGGAGAAAGTGAGTTTGAGGAGAAGGCAGAGAGAGACAGGCAGGCCCAACATTTTGCCTTGGAAGGCGTCCAGCTGCAGCTGACCCTTGTTAAGACAGCATTTTTGATGATGCCTTGATTTGGACATTTTCACAGCATGAGAACTGTAAGTTTTATCCCTAATAAATTCCAATAAAAGCCATCCTACTTCTGGTATTTTGCATTGGCAAAGTTTAGCAAACACAAACAGCTATGGACACAGTGTTCGAGTGCTGCCCTGTTTCCAAATAGCACTGTGATGCTGCTGCCCAGTGAATTTACCTGTAAACTGTGGGTGTCTCCAGACTAGGTGGGAATGAGTACTTGTAAGATGGAAGGGTAATTGCTCCTGCCAGCAAGGTCTGCAAGACAAGGGGACAGGCCGTGGAGTCACATGATTTGGGGACTAGTCTAAAGTCACAGATGTCCAAGTATGATGTACCTGCCTTAGGAAGAGGTTGGCCAGGTGGGCAGTGGCAGATAAAAGCATGGGAACTGGGGCCTGTTGTGGCAGAGGAGTCAGCGCACAGAGAGAACACTTCTTGCCCCTGCTCCTTTTGCCCTTCCCTCCTTCCCTTGTCCTCCAGCCTTGACCCTCTGAGGAGTCTGCTCTTACTGTACCCCTCCTGGGTCTCAGGCACAGACTCAGGTCTCTTGCTTCCAGTTCTACGTTCACCTTCTGTAATCTTGGGGCAGCAAAAGAAAGAGAAATTCCAAGATGAAACCTGTTGGTGTCAGGAAGGAAATGTCAAAATTCATATTACAGAATTGGCTACAGCAATAACATCACCGGAATGATCAACATTAGGCCAGTGACCCTAATATATAGTATGGGAATCACAGAAATTCCTGGGACATAGGGCTGACAAGAATAGAAGTGAGGTTGTGAGATTGTGCAATCTTTGCAGAAAACCTCAAAGTGTGCAGATCCCAGATATTTCTCAGACTAATTAAATATTAAATTTTCCACACATCTTTAACAGAGTTGAAAATGATGCAGACCACTTCAATCCCAGAAGGGAATGGAGGGGTTGGATGGGAAGAAGCTGATGAACAAATGAAGAAGCTGGAATATATCACGTGTTCACTCTAGTACCCCCAAGCCAGAGAGGGAATGTCATTTTGTGGAACCAAACTCTCAATGACCCAATGAAAACCATCATCATAGGTTCTGGATCCACACAGGAGCACAGGCATAAAGCCCTGCTCTGCACTCACAGCCTCAGTTAGTGATGTGAGTCACACTAGCCGGTCTTCATTGTGAAGCAAGCAGCCGAATGTCTGTCTTTTCCTGGTGTGGTAACAGCCCTCTAACAGAACACGTGTAGAGAACAGTGTGGCCTTCACCCTGACGCATCCATGGTCCTTATGCTCCATGCTAACTCTTGCTGGGGTGGCCTCCACTCATCCAGGAAGCTGGAGAGGGGCCGAGGTGAGTGACTATTTTTCCTTTATGGGCGACTGTATTTGCAAAGGGTGAGGGGAAGTGCCCCCCCCCCAGTAATGTTGCAGATATAAATTGATATCTTCAAATCAACCACTGTATGATTTCATTGTGTACTATTTTTATAATTTATTTTAAATTATAACCAAATTATCCGTGCAAAGAGTATAAAAACAATTATGTCTGTTATGGCAAACAGCAAAATTCCTTCTTAGCCTAAATTCCCATTCCTTCTACCTCAGAATTATATGCATTGGTAGATTGTGTTGGGTACATATTTCTGTTTGTAAATACATGCATTCACTAGTTTCATCCATCTCACTCCCTATCACATATGAGAAAAATATTGGAGTACAACTTAATATAAATAAATTTTCTAACTTCTTAAAATACTTGAGATTAGAAGTATATTGACTTATTATGAAAGGATCATTTCTCATTTAAAATACTAAGGAAAATAGGATTTATGAAGAAAGCACACCGCTTTAGTTCAGTGGCTGTTAAACTTGAATTCACATCAGAATCAGGTGAAGAAACTGAAAAAATATAAATGGTTGGGGTGGCTTATAAGAAAATACTACAATAACGGGCAGCATTGTTTTAAAAATGGTAATTTTTAAATGCTTACCCAGAATGTAATGGATTGAAAAACCACTGAAAACAAAGAGGATAATTTGAAATAAGTGGAAATCCCATCTTTACATAAACTAAGAGAAATCTTGAGTTCTGATGCATTAATTATTAGTAGTAACAAATTGAGCACGGATGAGAGAGGAAGATGTGGGAGGAGCAGATCTCAGAACAAACTGCAAGTGGCACTTTTCCAAAAGGAGAAAGACATCCTGAATTGCACAGTCACAGCCGCTTCCTTAAAGGATTGGCAACAATTTGCACAGACTGGAGGTGGAGATTCTTTGGAGATTCACATTCATTACATTCACAGGTTTTCTCTCCAGTATGAATGTTGTAATGTTTAAAGAGATACTGCCTCTGTCTGAAGGCTATTCCACATTCCTTACATATATAGGGTTTCCCTCCACTATAAATTTTCTCATGGTCAGTGAGATTTGATTTGCTCTTGAAGTCTGTCCTACATTCCTTATATATATATATATAGGGTTTGTCTCCAGTTTGTCTTCTCTTATGTGTAATGAGACTTGATTTCTGAATGAAAGTTTTCCCAATTCCATCAAATTCTTAGGGTTTGACTCTAGAATGTATTTTCAGATGGTTAATGAGTTTTTTTCCTTCTGATTGAAGAATTTTCCATTCATTGCATTAATAGAGATTTTCTCCAGAATGAAAACTCTGATGATTTATGAACTATTGATTTGGCGGAAGGCTTTTCTGCATTCTTTACATTCTTTTTGTTTCTGTCCACTATAAGGTTTTTCATGTTCTGTGAGATATGATTTATACCTAAGGGCTTTATCACATGACTTACATGCATATGGTTTCTTTGCAGTAGCAAATCTCTTGTATCTGAGATTTGACATTTGAATTAAAGCTTTCCCACTCATATATGATTTCTCTTCAGTAAGAATTTTCTGATGAATAAAGAGGTTTTCTGTCAGGCTGATAATTTTCCCACATGTATGACATTTCTAAACATATTCACCTGTATGACTTTTAAAACAAGTAGTACAAAATGACTGTAAAGAGCAGACTACATTCAGGATACTGATATGATTTCTCTCTAGTTTGAATTTTCTCGTATTCCATGAAGTTTTGTTTCAGATGGAAGCATTCCCATGTTCATTATAATAATAACAAATGTATGAATACTTCATGCTCAATGGGAATTAATGCCTGGCTGAAGAATTTCCAATATTCTTTACATACACATACTTTTACTCCTGCATGTTTCTTTGATGTGACTCTAGCAATCCCTAATTCATGAAATCCCAAATGGTTTCTCAGAAGGATTAATTCTCAGGTATTTCCTGAGGTTGAATTTCCAAGAAAACTTCACACTCCTTACACTTAATGGGGAGGACTACCAGGTGAGACAAACTGGGAAAAACATTGTCTTCATTTTTTTTTCTTTACATAGATACCCTCATGCTTAGGAAAGCATGATGCAAATTCCTTCAAAGTGAAGTTACATTCATTGAAGTGTTAATTTGAGGAAACAATGCTTGCAGTCAGAGAAAACATTTTCCCACCTTTCTTACATTCTTTGCCTTCATCTTAAGTCTGTACTGTTGTGTATGTGGATATAGCTTCACTCACAAGCTTTTTGTAATGTGGTCTTTCTGTTTCTTAATGTCCTATGTTTCTTCATAGTTTGTGTTAGTGCTTAGAGGGAAATTTATAGTATTGAATGCATTCATTAGAAAAGAGGAAAGATCCAATATCAATCATTTAAGCATTCAATTTGTGAAGCACAAAAATATCTCATTTGTATTTGTTCTATCATTCATGGCTCTTCTTGCTTCAAATGAGAATCACATCCAGTTTGGTGACATCATAACTGGGAAATTTGGAAGTGATAGGGCATTTGATGCATGATGGAGACAAAACAACACCCCATAAATCAACCCTGGAACCTTCAGGCTTCTGAAGGATAAGAAAGATGCAGCTTCCAAAAATGCATGTGTAAGGTGGCCCCAGAACAAAGGCCAAAATGACAACCCAGGAAATCCTGAATACTTTGTTTTGGACTATTTTTGTTCAATTTTTTTCTTCTTTTTATTTCCATGAGATGCACTATTTAGTATTCTTTAAAGTTAACCAGAGAAATTATAACACTTTTCCTTGCCATTCCAAATGTACACTTATTATTTGTTATTCACTTGCCAAATAATGTACTTTAAAACATTTTATATCCTCTATTACTGGGCCAAGGGGGTGCTGATGAAAAATACCAGAAATCTATTGGTCTTTATAAAGGGTATTTATTTGGGATAGAAGCTTACAGTTACCAGGCCATGAAACATAAGTTTCTTCCTTCACCAAAATCTGTTACCCCATCTTGCAGCAAGATAGCTGCTGGCATTTGCCAACGTTCAGGTCTCTTGGGTTCCTCTCTCCCCAGGGCTGAATTTCTCTCTAGACTCAGCTCCTCTGTTTCCTCCCAAGGTCAGCTCTAGACTATGAGTCTCTCTAAGCTTTGCCTCTCTCCACAAGGCCAGCTTAGAAGTGTTAATTGAATGGTTGTCTCTTTTCCCCAGGGCCTTCTGTCCTTGCTCTTTAGAACTCGAACATCAAAAACAACTCCAACTCTGTCCTTTGCCATGTCATTTTATGTTTGAGACTGCACCCACCAAGGGGTGGGGCTCAACACTCTATTGACTGTGGCCCAGTCAATGCGCTTATCATAACTTGATCATGCCCATTATAACAGACCAGTTTACAAGCATATACCAATATCTTTTTTTGGAATTCATAATGATATCAAATGGCTACATATCCATTTACCCATATTATGAAATATATTATTTTATGGTGTATTTTAACACTTTATTGATGACTTAGGCTACGGATATGATTATTACTTTATCCATTCAATAGCCTTTTTGGATATATGATTTTAATTAACAGATATTGTTCTTCAATCCATCCTGAATCTTGAACCTTCTGAGATCATTTTTTCTGTGTGAAGAATATTATTTTACATTTCTTTTAAAGTGATTTGCTGCTAGCTAACTTTATAAGTTTTTAATCATCTTTAGAAGTATTCATTTAACTTCTTCATGAAGGATTGAGATGAATTAAATATCAGGCCCTTTATCATCTCCACTGCTTTTGAGAAAATCCATAGGGTTGAATTTCACCATTCTGTGAAAATGTAATCAGTTTTTGGAGAAGAAATTAGGGGCTTTCAGTTTTACAGCTTGCTTCTTGCCCTCCCCCCGTCAAAATCTGTGTGCTCTGGCTCTGGGGATGGGAATACTGGCAAACCTCTCTGAGTTACACATCTGATTTGGAGCTAATATTTGGTGGAGAAAGAACAGTATATTGAGTTCTCTTGGGATCATTCTAGGGACAGTGAAATGGTTGTCAGCACCCCATTTTGCTCAATGATGTCCACACCCAAAGTACAGCCACTGCTTCATGAATTCCCATTGCTCCTGCACATAAGAGACCCCTCCTGTTCCTTATACCCTGGGTTAATGCCCTCGTTTGAGTCTTGTGTGGATCCCAGAAAGTGTGTTCTTACTAGCCCATTGATGTGTGTGTAAGCCTTTTGTATGTAGGACATTTTGGTTAGATTCAGATAAGAGAACTTTTGATTAGGTCACTTTATATTAGAATGCTTTAGTTTAGTTAAGGGCATCTGATTACATTTCAGGCACAATGATTGAACGCAATCATTGTGCTGAAGTACTACATACATGGAACATACAGAGAAAGAGTGCTGACATATTTACCCTACATGTGGGAGAGGGCTCCATGATCTCTTATGGTTAGGGAGAGACACAGAAACCCTGAGAGGCTGATGGAGACACCAGAGGCTGGAGTCAAGGAGCAGCTTGAAGCTGAAGATATCAAGGCCGGAGGGGAAGTCAGAAGTGTGAGCAATTCTGTCTGATGGCCCACTGCTGAGCTCAGGGAGTAAGTGAGTTTGGAGGAGAAGGCAGAGAGATACAGGCAGGCCCAACATTTTGCCTTGGCAGGAGTCCAGCTGCAGTTGACTCTTGTTAAGACAGCATTTTTGATGATGCCTTGATTTCTACATTTTCACAGCATCAGAAATGTAAGCTTTAACCCTAATAAATTCCAATAAAAGCCAACCTATTTATGGTATTTTGTATTGGCAGCATTTAGCAACCTCAAATAGCTAGGGACACAGGGTTGGAGATCTGCCCTGTTCCCAAATGACAGTGTGATGCTGCTGGCCAGTGAATTCACCTGTAAACTGTGGGTGACTCCAGACTAGGTGGGAATGAGTACTGGTAAGATTGGAGGGGAAGTGCTCTTGGACAGCAATGCCTGAAAAACAGGGTGTCAGCCAGGGGAGTCACAAGATTTGGTGACTAGTCTAAAGTCACAGATGCCCAGTATGATGTACCTGCTTCATGCCGGGGTTGGCCAGGTGGACAGGGGCAGATAAAATCATGGGGCATGGGGTCTGGTGCAGCAGAGGAGTCAGGGCACAGAGAAGAGACTTCCTGCTCCTGCTCCTTTTGCCCTTCCCTCCTTCCCTTGTCCTCCAGTGTGGACCTTCTGAGGAGGCTGCTCTTACTGTACATCTCCTAGGTCTCAGACACAGACTCAGGTCTCCTGCTTCCAGTTCTACATTAACTTTCTCCAAACTTGTGGTAGATAAAGAAAGAGCAATGCCAAGATGAAACCTGTTGGGGTCAGGAAGGAAATGTCAAAATTCACAATACAGTATTGTCTACAGCAAAAATATCACTTGAATGAGAAACTTATGGCCAGTGACCCTAATAAACAGTATGGGAATCCTAGAAAGTCCTGTGACCTAGGGCTGCCAAGAATAGAATTGAGGTTGTGAGATACTGCAATATTTGTAGAAAACATCTGAGGGTGCAGATACCAGATAATTCTCAGAATAATTATATATTAAATTTTCAATGCATTTTTAACAGAGTTGAAAATATTACAGACCTCTTCATTCCCAGAGGAGAACGGAGGTGTTGGATGGGAAGAAGCCAATGAACAACTGAAGAAGCTTGAATGTGACAGGTGTTCACTGCAGTTCCCCTAAGCAGGAGAGGGAATGTCCTGTTTGGGAACCAAGGTTCAGAGACCCAAAGAAAACCATCATCATAGGTTCCAGATCAGCAAAGAGGGACAGAAAGAAAGCCCTGCTCAGCACTCACAGTCACAGTTAAGTATGTGAGTGAAGCAGGACTTCACTGGGGAGTAAGTAGCAGGAATTCTGTCTTCTCCTGTGGTGCTAACAGCTTTCTACCCAGACACGTGTAGAGAGCATAGTTGCCTTCACACAGTTGCATCCATACTCCAGGTGCTCCGTGCTCATTCTTGCTGAGGGAGGCCTCCACCCAGCCAGCAGCTGGGCAGGGGGCCGAGGGGAATGAGCACATTTCCTTTATGGGTGATTGTATTTCCAAAGGGTGAGGGGAAGTGCCCCCCCGAGTAATGTTACAGATAGAAACCAGTAGTTTCAAATCAACCAATTTGTATGATTACATTGTGAACTATTTCCATTATTTCTTTTAAATTATACCCAAATTATCCATGCAATGAGTACAGAAATAATTTACATTTATTATGATAAACAGCCAAATTCCTTCTCTAGCCTCAACCACCATTCCTCCTTCCTCAGAATTATCTGCATTGGCAGATTCTTTTCAGTACACATTTCAGTTTGGAAATACATGCATTCCTGTTTTCATTCATCCCACACCCTATCATACATGAAAAAATTATTGGAGTTCAGCTTAAGAATATAAATAAATTTTCTAACTTCATAAAAAACTGGAGATTAGAAGTATATCATCTAATTATGATCATTTCTGATTTAAAATTCTAAGGAAAATTGCAGTGAAGTAGAAAGAAGGCCCCTGCAATTCAGTGGCTATTAAACATGAATCCACATCAGAATCAGGTGAGGAAACTGAAAAAATATAAATGGTTGGGGTGCCTTATAAGAAAATGCTACAATAATGGGGAGCATTATTTTTAAAATGGTAATTTTTAAAATGCTTATCCAGAATGTAATGTATTGAAGAACCAGTGAAAACAACCAGCATAATTTGAAATAAGTGGAAATCCCATCTTTACATAACATAAGAGAAATCTTGAGTACTGATACATAAATTAGCGGTAAAAATTGTACACAGATGTGTGTGAAAGAAGTGGGAGGAGAAGATCTTAGAACAAACTGCAAGTGAACTTTTCCAAGAGGGGAAAAATATGCTGAATTGCACAGTAACAGCCGCTTCCTTAAAAAATTGCATACAATTTGCACAGACTGGAGGTGGTGATTTCTGGAGATTCACATTCATTCCATTCACAGGTCTCTCTCCAGTATGAATGATGTAATGTTTAATGAGATACTGCCTCTGGCTGAAGGCTATTCCACATTCCTTACATATTCAGGGTTTCCCACCACTATGAATATTCTCATGGTCAGTAAGATTTGATTCGCTACTGAAGGCATTCCTATATTCCTTACATATATTGGGTTTCTATCCAGTTTGTCTTCTCTGGTGGGTAATGGGGCTTGATTTCTGAATGAAAGCTTTCCCATATCCATCACATTCATTGGGTTTCTCTCCAGTATGTATTCTCAGAAGGTTAACGAGGTTTTCCTTCTGTTTGAACGCTTTTCGACATTCATTGACTCTACAGGGTTTTTCTCCAGAATGAATGCTCTGATGTTCAATGAACTATTGCTTTAGGCTGAAGGCTTTTCAGCATAATTTGCATTCATTTTTGTTTCTGTCCACTATGAGTTTTTTCATGTTCTGTGAAATATGATTTTTACCTAAAGGCTTTTTCACATGCCTTACATGCATAGGGTTTCTTTGCAGTAGGAAATCTCTTGTTTCTGAGATTAGACCTTTGAATTGAAGCTTTCCCATATATATATATCTCCTCAGTAAGAATTTTCTGATGAATAAAGAGGTTTTCTGTCAGGTTGAAAACTTTCCCACATATATTACATTTCTATGCTTGTTCCCCTGTATGGATTTTAAAATGAGGTGTAAAAAGAATGACTGTAAAGAGCAGGCTACATTCAAGACACTCTTATGAATTCTGTCTAGTTTGAATTTTCTCATATTCCATGAGGTTTTGTCTTAGAAGGAAGCATTCCCATGTTCAAAACAATACTAACTAATGTATGAATATTTCATGATCAATGAGATTTAATGCCTGGCTGAAGGATTTCCAATATTCCTGACATACACAGGGTTTTACTTCTGCATGTTTCTTTGATGTGATTCTGGCTTTCCCAAATTCATGAAATCCCAAATGGTTTCTCTGAAAGATTTATCCTCAGGTATCTCCTGAGGTTGAATTTCCAAGAAAACTTCATACTCTTTACACTTAAAGGGGAGGACTACCATGTGGGGCAAACTGGCACAACTCATTGTCTTCATTCTTTTTTCCTTTCATAGATTCCCTCATCCTTAGGTAAGCATGATGTAAATTCCTTCAAAGTGAAGTTACATTCATAGAAGTGTTATTTTGAGGAAACAATGTTTGCAGACAGAGAACATATTTTCCCAACTTTCTTACATTCTCTGCCTTCATCTTTAGTCTATACGGTTGTGGCAATTCGTATAACTTCACTCACAAGCCTTTTGTTATGCGGTTATTTCTGCTTCTTAATGTCCTATACCTCTTAATAGTTTGTGGGATACAGCAAAAGCAATGCTCAGAAGGAAATTTATAGCATTGAATGCATTCATTAGCAAAGAGGAATGATCCAACATCAAGCATCTAAGTGTCCAATTTGGGATGAACAACAATACCTCCTGTTTATTTGTTCTATCATTCATGGCTCTTCTTGCTTCAAATGAGCATCACGTCCAGTTTGGTGACTTCATAACTAGGAAATGGGAAGTGATACAGCATTTGATTTATGATGAGGACAAAACAACACCCCATAAATCAACCATGGAAACTATAGGCTTCTGAAGGATAAGAAAGGTGCAGCTTCCCAAGATGTATGAGTAAGCTTGCCCCAGAACAAAAGCCAAAATGCAACCCGAGAAATCCTGAACACTTTTGATTTGGACTATTTTTGCTCAGTTTTTTCCTTCTATTTATTTGGATGAGATGCACGATTTAATATTTGTTAAAGTTTACTGGGGATATTATAACACTTTTGATTGTTTTCCAAATCTGCACTCATTATGTATTATTGGCTTGCTAAATAATATATTTTAAAACATTTTATATACTATACTAGTCAGCCAAAGGGGTGCTGATGCAAAACCAGAAATCTCTTAGTCTTTATAAAGGGTATTTATTTGGGGTAGAAGCTTACAATTACTAGGCCATAAAACATAACTATCTTATGTCGCCAAAGTCTCTTTCACCCTCTTGGAGCAAGACAGTTGCCGACATTTGCCAGGGTCCTGGCTTCTTGGGTTCCTCTCTTCCCAGGGCTGCATTTCTCTCTGGGCTCAGCTCCTCTGTTTCCTCCAAAGGTCAGCTGTAGACTATGAGGCTCTCTAAGCTTTGCCTCTCTCCACAAGTCCAGCTGTGAACTGTCAATTGATGACTTGTCTCTCTTCCCTGGGGCCATCTGTCCTTGCTCATCAGAACTCCAATATGAAAAACTACTCCAGCTCTGTGCTTCACTATGTCTTTTTATATTTGAGACACCACCCTCCAAGGGGCTGGGCTCAGTGCCCTACCAACAGTGGCCCAGTCAATGCCCTTAACATAACTTATTCATATCCATATTAACAGACCATGTTACAAGCATAATCTAATATCTATTTTGGAATTCATAATGATACGAAATTGCTACATATCCATTTACCCATTTTAGGCTATATATTACTTTATGGTGTATTTTAACACTTTATTGATGTCCTTGGCCACAGATATCATTATTACTTCATCCATTCAATAGTCATTTAGATATATGAAATAAATTAACAGATATTTTTCTTCCATCCATCCTGAATCTTGAACTTTCTTAGATTATTTTCATTCTGTCTGAAGAATATTCTTTTGCATTTCTTTTAAAGTTAGTTACTGCTAGCAAACTTTACTAGTTTTTACTGATCTGTAAAAGTATTTATTTCACTTCTTCCTGAAGCATTGAGATGAATTAAATCTCAGGCCCTCTATCATCTCCACTGCATTTCAGAGCACACTTGGCTTTGAATTTCTCGTTCTGTGTAAATGTAATCAGTTCTTTGGAGAAGAAATTAGGGGCTTTCCATTTTACAGCATGCTTACTGCCACACTATACCCCAGGCAATATCTGTGCACTCTGGCTCTGGGGATGGGAATAATGGCATACCTCTCTGAGTTACACACCTGATTTTGAGCTAATGTTGGTGGAGAAAGCACAGTTTACTGAGTTCTTCTTGGTACCATTCGAGGGACCAGTTCAATAGTGATCAGCACCATTTTGCTCAATGATGGCCACACCCAAAGAGGAGCCACTGCTTCATGAGTTCCCTTTTTTGTGGACTAAGGAGACCCCTCCTAATACTTGTGCCTTGGGTTAATGCACTCATTTGAGAATCGTGTGTTCCCCGGAAATGTATGTTCCACTCTCCATTGCAGTTTGTGTAAGCTTTTTGTATGTAAGACATTTTGTTTAGATTCAGATAAGGGTCCTTTCCATTAGGTCACTTTTGTTAGATTGCTTTAGTTTTGTTATGGGTCTCTGATTAGATTTCAGGCACCAGGATGGACCCCAATCATTGTGCTGAAGTCCTACATACATGGAACG
The DNA here is from genome assembly GCA_026826555.1 of Tolypeutes matacus. Lineage (NCBI taxonomy): Eukaryota > Metazoa > Chordata > Mammalia > Cingulata > Chlamyphoridae > Tolypeutes > Tolypeutes matacus. Next base: position 1,253,888 of record JAKSZT010053856.1, on the reverse strand, counting down.
CACAAAGAAAGTGTGCTTCCATGGTTACCCTGCCACGTGGGAGAGGGCTCCAGGATCTCCTACAGGTATGGAGAGACACAAATACCCTGAGAGGCTGACAGAGAGGCCAGAGGGTGTTGTCATGGAGCAGCTTGAAACTGAATACATCCAAGACAGAGGAGAAGGGAGAGTTGTGAGCAATTGTTTCTCATGGCCCACTGCTGAGCACAGGGAGAAAGTGAGTTTGGAGGAGAAGGGAGAGAAGTACAGGAAGGTCCAACATTTTGCCTTGGCAAGAGTCCAGGAGCAGGTGACACTTGTTAAGGCAGCATTTTTGATGATGCCATGATTTGGACATTTTTACAGCCTCAGAACTGTAAGCTTTAAGTGTAATAAATTCCAATAAGAGCCAACCTATTTCTAGTATTTTGCATTGGCAGCACTTGGAAAACTCAAACAGCTGTGGGACACAGGGTTGGAGAGCTGTTCTGTTCTGAAATGGCAGTGTGATGCTGCAGCCCAGTGAATTCAACTGTAAACTGTGGGTTTCTCCCAACTAGGCTGGAATGAGTACTGGTGAGATGGAGTGAGAATTGCTCTTGTCCAGCAATGCCTGCAAGATAGGGTGTCTGGCAGGGGAGTCACATGGTTTGGTAACTAGTCTAAATTCACAGATGCCTCAGGCATGGGTTGTCCAGGTGGGCAGAGGCAGATAAAAGCATGGGTCCTGGGGTATGTTGCAGCAGGGGAGTCAGGGCACAGAGAGAAGACTTTATGCTCCTGCTCCTCTTGCCCTTCCCTTGGCCTCCAATGTTGACCCTCTGAGGAGCTTGCTCTTACTGTACCTCTCCTGGGTCTCAGGCATAGACTCAGGTCTCCTCCTTCCAGTTCTATATTCACATTTTCCAATGTTGGGGTCGCTAAAGAAAGAGCAATGCCAAGATGAAACCTGTTAGTGTCAGGAAGGAACTGCCAAAATTCACATTACAGCACTGTCTACAGCAATAACATCATCAGAATGAGCAACATTAGGCCAGTGACCCTAATAAATAGTATGAGAATCCCAGAAAGCCCTGGGACCTAGGGCTGACAAGAATAGAAGTGAAGTTGTGAGATAGTGCCATGTTTCCAGAAAACCTCAGAGGGAGCAAAAGCCAGATATTTCTCAGACTAATTTAATATGAAAATTTCAAAACATTTTTAACAGTGTTGAAAATGATGCAGACCTCTTCAATCCCAGAAGAGAATTGAGGGGTTGGATGGGAAGAAGCTGATGAACACCTGATGAAGCTGGAAAGCCACACGTGTTCACTGCAGTTCCCTCAATTCAGACTGGGAATGTCCTGTTTGGGAACCAATATCTTTAAGCTCCATTGGAAACTAACATCATAGGTCCTGGATCCGCAAAGGAGGACAGGGAGAAAGACCTGCTCAGCATTCACAGCCTCACTTAGTGATGTGAGTCACCCTAGCGGGCCTTCCTGGGGAGTAAACAGCAGGAAGTCTGTCTTCTCCTGTGGTGCTAATAGCCCTCTAACTGCACACGTGTAGAAAGCAGTGTGGCCTGCACCTGGTCGTTTCCATTCTCCTGGAGCTCCGTCCTTACTCTTGCTGAGGGAAGCCTCCACCTCCCTGGTCAGCTGGGGAGGGTCCATGGAAAGTGAGGACTTTTCCTTTATGAGGGACTGTATTTGAAAAGGGTGAGGGGAAGTGCCTCCTCCGCAGTAATGTTGCAGATACAAATCAATATCTTCAAATCAACCACTTTGGAGGATTTCATTTTGTACTATTTTCATAATTTCTTTTAAATAATATCAAAATTATCTGTGCAAGAATATAAAAATAATTTATGTGTTTTATGGAAAACAGCCAAATTCCTTCTCTAGACTCAAACCGCTTTCCTCCTTCCTCAAATTATCTCCATTGGTAGATTTTTTGGGTACTCATTTCTGTTTGTAAATACATGCATTCTCTAGTTTCCTCCATCCCACACCCTACCACATATGAGAAAAATATTGGAGTACAACTTAAGAATATAAATACATTTTCAAACTTATTAATATGCTTGAGATTAAAAGTATATCATCTAATTATGAAAGGATCATTTCTGATTTAAAATACTAAGGAATATTGGAGTTAATTAGAAATCAGACCTCTGTAGTTCAGTGGCTGTTAAACTTGAATCCACATCAGCACCAGGTGAAGAAACTGAAAAAATATAAATGGTTGGGGAGCCTTATAAGAAAATGCTACAATAATGAGTAGCATTATTATTAAAATTGTAATTTTTAAAAAGTGTACCCGGAATGTAATAGATTTAATAACCAGTGAAAACAACCAGGATAATATGAAATAAGTGGAAAGCCCATCTTTACATAAACTAAGAGAAATCTCGAGTTCTGATGCATAAATCAGTGGTAACAAATTGAACACAAAGGAGTGTGGAAGAAGATGTAGGAGGAGGAGTTCACAAGCAATCCCAAAGTGCAGATTTCCAAGAGGAGAAAGATATACTGAATTTCACAGTCACAGATGCTTCCTTAAAAGATTGGCAACAAGTTGCACAGATTTGAGTTGGAAATTCTTTGGAGATTCACATTCATTACATTCACAGGGTTTCTCTCCAGTATGAATGTTTTAATGTTTACTGAGATATTGCCTCTGGTAGAAGGCTCTTCCACATTCCTTACATATATGGTGTTTCCCTCCACTATGAATTTTCTCATGGTCAGTGAGATTTGATTTGCTACTGAAGGCTTTCTTCATTCCTTACACACAGAGGATTTCCCTCCAGTTTGTCTTCTCTGGTGTGTAATGAGGCTTGATTTCTGAATGAAAGTTTTCCCACATCCATCACATTCAAAGAGTTTCACTCCAGTGTGTATTCTCAAATGGTTAAGCCTTCTGGTTGAAGGCTTTTCCACATTCATTGCATATATTGGGTTTTTCTGCAGAATGAATGCTCTGATGTTTAATGAAATATTGTTTTTGGCTGAAGGCTTTTCTGCATTCTTTACATTCAATTTGTTTCTGTCCAGTATGAGTTTTTTCATGTTCTGTGAGATATGATATGTACCTAAAGGCTTTTTCACACGACTTATATGCATAGGGTTTATTTTCAGTAGGAAATATCTTGGATCTGAGATTTGACATTTGAATTAAAGCCTTCACAAATATATTTGATTTCTCTTCAGTAAGAATTTTCTGATGAATAAAGAGGATTTCTGACAGATTGAAACTTTCCCAAATGTAATACATTTCTATGCTTGTTCCCCTGTATGGTTTTTAAGATGAGGAGAAAAAAATAAGTGTAAAGGGAAGACTACATTCAGGATACTCATATCGTTTCTTTCTAGTTTGAATTTTCTCATAGTTCATGAGGTTTTCTTTCAGATGGAACCATTTCTAAGTTCAATACAATACTAACTGATAAATGAATATTTCCTGCTCAATGAGATTTACTACCTGGCTGAAGGATTTCCAATAATCTTGACATACACAGGGTTTACTCCTGCATCTTTCTTTGATATGACTCTAGATTTCCCAAATTCATGAAATTCCAAAACTATTCTCTGAAGGATTAATTCTCAGGTACTCATGAGGTTGAATTTCCAAGTAAACTTCACACTCATTACACTTAAAGGGTAGGACTACCATGTGGGCAAACTGACAAAACTCATTCTCTTCATTATTTTTCCCTTACATAGCTTCCTTCATTCTTAGGTAAGCATGATGCAAATACCTTCTAAGTGAAGTTCTATTCATAGAAGTGTTATTTTGAGGAAACAATGCTTGCCGTCAGAGAACATATTTTCACAAGTTTCTTACATTCTCTGCCTTCATCTTAAGTCTGTAGTGTTGTGGAAGGAATATAGCTTCACTCACAAGACTTTGGTTATTTGGTTATTTCTGCTTCTTAATGTCCTATGCTTCTTCTAGTTTGTGGCATGCAGCAAAAGCAGTGCTACAGGGAAATTGATAGCATTGAATGCATTCATTAGAAAAGAGGAAAGATCCAATAACAATCATCTAGGCATCCAATTTGGGAAGTTCAACAATCTCTCCTTTTTATTTGTTTTATCATTCATTGCTCTTCTTTTTTCAAATGAGCATCACATCCACTTTGGTGACTTCATAATTAGGAAATGGGGAAGTGATACAGCACTTGATTTATGATGGGGACAAAACAACACACCATAAATCAACCTTGTAACCATCAGGCTTCTGAAGGACAAAAAGGTGCAGCTTCCAAAATGCACGAGTAAGGTGACCCCAGAACAAAGGCCAAAATAGCAACAAAGGATATCCTGAGTACTTTGTTTTGGACTGACTATTTTTGTTCAATTTTTTTTCTATTTATTTGGATGAGATGCACTATTTAATATTCTTTAAATTTTACCAGGGACATTATAACACATTTGTTTGCCTTTCCAAATCTACACTTATTATTTGTTATTTACTTGCAAAATAATGTATTTTAAAATTTTTTTTACACTGTATTAGTCAGCCAAAGGGGTGCTGTTGAAAAATACCAGAAATCTGTTGGTCTTTGTAAAGGGTATTTATTTGGGGTAGAGGCTTACAGTTACCAGGCCATAAAGCATAAGTTTCTTCCTTCACCAAAGTGTGTTAACCCATCTTGGAGCAAGAAAGTTGCCAATATATGCCAGGGTTCAGGCTTATTGGGTTCCTGTCTTCCCAGGGCTGCATTTTACTCTGGGCTTTGCTCCTCTGTTTCATCCACAAAGTGAGCTGTAAACTATGAGGCTCTCTAAGCTTTGCCTCTCTCCACAAGGCCATCTGTGAACTCTCAGGTGAATGGCTTGTCTCTTTTCCCTGGGGCCTTCTGTCTTTGCTCATCACAACTCCAATATCAGAAACTATTCGATCTCTGACCTTTGCCATGTCTGTTTATATTTGAGAACCCACCCACCAATGGGTGGGGCTCAACACCCTACCAACTGTGTCACTGCCCTTATCATAACTTAATCATGCCCAAGTTAACAGACAGGTTTACAAGCATCCTCCTCTATCTATTTTTGGAATTCATAATGATATCCAACAGATACATATCCATTTACCCATCTTATCCTATATATTATTTTATGGTGTATTTTAGCACTTTATTGATGTCCTAGGCCACAGATATCATTATTACTTTATCCATTCAATAGTCATTTAGATATATGGATTTAATTAACAGATATTATTCTTCAATCCATCCTGAATCTTGACTCTTCTGAGATTATTTTCTTTCTGACTGATGAATATTCTTTTACATTTCTTTTAAAGTGAGTTGCTGCTAGTAAACTGTATTAGTTTTTACTCATCTGTAAAAGTATTTATTTCACTTCTTCCAGAAGAATTGAGATGAATTAAATCTCAGGTCCTCGACTATCTCCACTGCATTTGAGAGCACGTTTAGGGTTGAATTTCTTCCTTCTGTTGTAAATGTAATCAATTCTTTGGAGAAGAAACTAGGGGCTTTCAGTTTTACAGCCTGCTTTTGCCACCCCACCTCCCAGGCAAAATTTGTGTGCTCTGGCTCTGAGGAGGGGAATAATGGCATACCTCTCTGAGTTACACACCTGATTTTGGAGCTAAGATTTGTTTGAGAAAGCACAGTATATTGAGTTCTTCTTGGACCATTCTAGGGAACAATGCAATGGTTGTCAGCACACAATTTTTCTCAATGATGGCCACACCCAAAGTAAAGCCACTGCTGCAGGAGTTCCCATTTCTCACAGGCTTGGGAGACCCCTGCTGATCCCTGTGCCCAGGGTTAATGACCTGGTTTGAGTTTTGTGTGGTCCCCAGAATTGTATGTTCCTACTAACCCATTGCTCTTTGTGTAAGCCTTTTGTATGTAGGACACTTTGGTTAGATTCATATAAGGGTCCTTTGGATTAGTAACATTTTTAAAGATTACTTTAGTTTAGTTAAGGTTCTCTGATTATATTTCAGGCACCAGGATGGACCCCAATCATTGTGCTGAAGTCCTACATACATGGAACCCACAGAGAAAGAGTGCTGTCATATTTACCCTGCCATATGAGAGACACCTCCAGTATCTCCTACAACTGTGGAGAGACACAGAAACCCTGAGAGGCTGAGTGGGAGACCAGAGGCTGAAGTCATGGAGCATCTTGATACTGAAGGAATCCTGGCCAGAGGAGAAGGGAGAGGTGTGATCAATTGCATTTGATAGCCCACTGCTGAGCACAGTGAGAAAGTGAGTTTGAAAGAGAAGGCAGAGAGAGACAGGCAGGCCCAAAATTTTGCCTTGGCAGGAATCCAGCAGCAGCTGACCCTTGTTAAGACAGAATTTTAAATGATGACTTGATTTAGACATTTTCACAGACTCAGAACTGTAAGTTAATAAATACCAATAAAATACCAATAAAAGCCAACCTATTTCTGGTATTTTGCATTGGAAGCGCTTTGCAAAATCAAAGAGCTGGGAACACCGGTTTGGAGAGCTGCCCTGTTCCCAAATGGCTGTGTGATGCTGCAGCCAGGGAATTCACCTGTAAACTGTGGGTGTCTCCACACTAGGAAAGAATGTTTACTGGTAAGACAGACGGGGAGGTTCTCTTGGTCTGCAAGACCTGCAAAACAGGGAGTCAGGCAGGGGAGTCACATAGTTTGGGGACTAGCATAAAGTCACAGATGCCCCAGTATTGTGTACCTGCCTCAGACAGGTGTTGGCCAGGTGTTCAGGGTGAGATTAAAGCATGGGACCTAGGGACTGGTGCACAGAGGAGTCAGGGCATAGAGAGGAGACTACCTGCTCCTGCTCCTTTTGCCATTCCCTCCTTCCCTTGGCCTCCAGCATTGACCCTCTGAGGATGCTACTCTTACTGTATCCCTCCTGGTTTCAGGCACAGACTCATGTCTCCTTCTTCCAGTTCTATGTTCACCTTCTCCAATCTTGGGGCAGGTAAGAAAGAGCAATGCCAAGATGAAAACTGTTGGTGACAGGAAGGAAATGTCAAAATCCACGTTACAGCATTGCCTACAGCAATAACATCACCAGAATGAGCAACATTAGGCCTGTGACCCTAATGAATAATACAGAAATCCCAGAAACTTCTGGGACCTAGGGCTGACAAGAATAGAAGTGAGGTTAAGAGAGAAGGCAGTGTTTGCAGAAAACCTCAGAGGGTGCCAATACCAGATATTTATGAGACTAATTAAATATTAAATTTTCAACAGATTTTAACAGTGTTGAAATGATGCAGACTTCATCAATCCCAGAAGAGAACTGGGGGGTTGGATGGGAAGAAGCTGATGAGCAACTGAAGAAGCTGGAATGTAACACATGTTCACTGCAGTTCCCCAAATCCAAAGAGGGAATGTCCTTTTTTGGAACCAAACTCCCAGAGCCCCAATGAAAACCATCATCATAGGTTCTAGATCCGCAAAGGAGGACAGGGAGAAAGCCCTGATCAGCACTCTCAGCCTCAATTAGTGATATGAGTCACTCTGGCCAGTCTTCACTGGGGAGTAAGGAGCAGGAAGACTATCTTCTCCTGTGGTGTTAACAGCCCTCTAACCAGACACGTATAGAGAGCAGTGGGGTCTTCACATGGTCGTGTCCATCCTCCTTAAGTTCCATGCTCACTTTTGCTGATGGTGGCCTCCACCCATCCAGGCAGAGTGGGAGGGTTCCCAGTGGAGAGAGCAGTTTTCCCTTATGGGTGACTATATTTGCAAAGGATGAGAAGTGCCTCCCTCCAGTAATATTGCAGAAACCAATCACTATCATCTAATCAATCACTTTGTATGATTTCATTGTGTACTATTTTCATAATTTCTTTTGAATTATAGCCAAATTATCCATGCAAATAATATAAAAATAATTTATGTCTGTTATGGCAAACAGTAAAATTCCTTCTCTAGCTTCAATCCCCATTCCTCTTTCCTCAGAAATATCTGCATTCATAGATTCTTTTGGGTACACGTTTCTGTTTGTAAATACATGCATTCTCTAGTTTCATTCATCCCATAGCTTATCACATATGAGAAAAATATTGGAGTACAACATAAAAATATAAATAAATTTTCTAACTTCTTAAAATACTTGAGATTAGAGGTATATCATCTAATTATGAAAGGATCATTTCTGATTTGAAATAACAAAGAAATATTGAGTTAAGTAGAAAGCAGGCAACTGTAATTCAGTGGTTGTTAAACTTGAATCCACATCAGAATCAGGTGAAAAAAACTGAAAAAATATAAATGGTTGGTGTGCCTTAAAAGAAAATGCTACAGGAGAGAGACAAGATAGCATCAGTTTAGGAGGATGCTCATTGAAGAGCTCTCTGGTGATGGCCAATTGTGGCATGGTCCTGACCAAGGGTCTATGCTGTTGGCACACGGAGTGAGAAGCTTGGATCACCTAGCAGTGGGCAGATCGATGGTGTGGAGTGATCAGTGGAGATTCTTGAGTTTTGAGCCTGCCTGTGGTGGATAACACAGATAAGCTGAGCCCACCCAGAGGGAAAATGTCTGGTTTCAATCATGAATCCTGCAACTGTGACTCATGCTCCCAGTTTGAAACACCATACTCTGAGGAATGGAGGGCTCGGACAGAAGGTGTAGAGGGGTTTAACTTCTGTGGATTTGGCTGCCTAGAACCCCTCATAGCTTTGGGGATCAGATAAGCTGGCTTGAATCAGCACCAGGTTTAGTGGAGGGGCGAACCTGCTGAGGAAACCTGATTTATGCAGCAGCCCTTTGTCACTGAGGCCTGTTCCCAGAGGGGGCAGAGTCAGCCAATTTTACCACTTTTCCCTTACAAGTATCCGAGCTTCACTGCCATGGTGAGGGCAGGAAGTGGGAAGGGATTGATTAGTTCCCATGAGCCTATTTAGGATCCCCACTGTGAAGGGGGTGATCTAGCAGAGAACATCTTTTGGGTCCATTACATGACCAAAAAAAAAAAAAAAAGAAGAAGAAGAAGAAAAAGGAGACAGTCCCTTTAAAAAATGAATTCCTGTTCTTAATTTAGTTTAGTACTGAAAATCTGCCTCAAAACCTGAAGACAGAACCTAGAAGGGAAATTTAAAAACACAAGCAGGCTGTGAGGATCTGCAAGGACCCTAGAAGAAACACTTCATCCAGAGCTTTGTTTGATTGCTTGCTGGTGTGGTTGTTTGGTTTTTCTCTGTTTATTTGCTGTCTCTTGCTTTTCTTTTCTCTATCCTCCCCCCTTTCTGTTTTCCTTCATTTTTAAAAAAAATTAGGGGCTCCTAGCTCACCTCTTCTTTGCTGTTCTTCTTCTTCATTGATTTCCCATTCTCCCTCTATATTGATATTGTATCTCAAGCTATCTCTTATCCTTCCTTCATCTCTCTACATTCTGCTTTCTGTTGTGGTTCTTAGACACTATGCTTTTTCATTAGCCCACAAGCTAAGGGTGCCAATTTCTATTCTATCTATAGTGTTTCCCTCTTATTTTATTAATATTAGCTTTTTCATTTTAGCCCTTTCTTTACTCTTTCTCTCCTTCCTCATCATTCTAGCCTTCTAAATCATTATATGTATATTCCTCAATTTGGTTCCCCAGCCCATTGTAGGTAGTCCACTTTTTTCATGTTACATTACACTGCCTACACAAGTTAAATATTCATTTCACTAAATCCTATTTGGCCCCTCTTCTAACTTTTATCAATATAACTATTATCCTTTTTCCTTTCTCACATCTTTCAATTCCTCTGGAACTAATATCTTGCCTTCAAGGTAATATGGAAAGCAGTAAGGAAACAAAATAAGAAGAAAAAGTGTCAAAGAGAAAACTTAACACACACACAGAGCCACCAACTAAATAAAACTTGAGAGGAGAGAGAGAGAAGCTAATCAATTGAAAAAACCCAGCAAGATAAAATGATTACTATAGGGCAAAAAAAGATTACAAACCACACTGAGAAACAGGAAGACATGGACCACTCCAATGAACAAACTAAAAAACCAGGAATATATTCAGAACATCGAACAACTAATCAAAGATTCCCAAACAAATATCATGAAACAACTTAATGAAGTGAAGGAAGACATTAAGAATACAGAGAAGACACTGGAAGAATATACTGAAGAAATTAGAAACATACCCAAAAAGATAATCGATATGATGGTGATCAATGGCACAATCCAAGAAATCAAAAGGATGCTGGACTCACATAACAGCAGATTTGAACAGGCAGAAGAAAGAATTAGTGATTTGGAAGACAATACAGCTGTAGTCAAACAGATAGTAGAACAGATAGACAAAAAAATATAAAAAATCCAGCAGGGGCTCAGGGATTTAACTGGCAATACAAAACACACAAACATATGCAATATGGTCATCCCAAAAGAAGAAGAGAAGGGAAAGGGAAGAGCAGGAGTGTTGAAGGAAATAATGGTTGAAAACCTCCCAACCCTATTGAGAGAGATGGATGTGCAGGTCCAGGAAGCAAAGCACACCCCAAACAGTATAAATCCCAACAGGCCAACTCCAAGACATATACTCATCAAAATGTCCAATACTCAAGACAAAGAGAAAACACTCAAGGAAGCAAGAGAAAAGAGAATCATCACATATAAGAGATGCACAATAAGATTAAGTGCTGATTTCTCATCTGAAACCATGGAGGAAAGAAGACAGTGGTGTGACATAGTCAAAGTACCAAAAGAAAAAATGTTCCAGCCACAAATTCAGTATCCAGCAAAAATGACATTCAAAATAATGGAGAGATCAAAATATTCACAGGTAAACAGAAATTAAGAGAGTATGTCAATAAGAAACTGGCACTTCAAGATATACTAAAGGAAGTTGTACAAGTTGAAAGGAAAAATAAAAAGTTAAGAGGGTTTAAAAACAACTAAAAAGGCAAAAACAGAAACAAAACAACATATGACATACATTAATCCAAAGAAAATATGGCTGAAGTAAGAAATTCATTGCGAGTAATAACACTGAATGTTAATGGATTAAATTCACCACTCAAGAGACACAGATTGGCAGAATGGATAAAGAAATATGATCCATCTATATGCTATCTACAAGAAACCCACCTTTGACCCAGGGATTCAAGGAGGCTGAAAGGAGATGTCTGGAAAACAATTATACAAGCTAACAAAAGCCATAAAAGGGCAGGAGAAGCTGTTCTAATATCAGACAAAATAGACTTTAAAGGCAAAACTATTGTAAGAGACCAAGATGGACACTATATATTAGTAAATGGGGTAGTCTCTCAAGAAGAGATAAAAATCATAAGCAATTACACACCTTATCAGTTTGCCTCAGAACTCATTAGGCAAACTCTGGAAAAACAATGTGGAGAAATAAATACCTCTATCTACAATTATAGCAGGGGACTTTATTACACCATTATCATCATTAGACAGAATATCTAGACAGAGAATCAACAAAGAAACAAAGACTCTCAACAATATATTAGAGGACCTGGAATTAATAGAAATATACTGAACAATATACCCAAATATATCTCGATTTACATTCTTCCCGAGTGCACATGGATCATACTCCAACATAGACCACATGCTAGGCCACAGAAAAACTCTCAATGAATTTAAAAAAATTGAGATTATTCAAAGTAATTTCTCTGATGACAATGGCATTAAATTGGAAATCACTAAGGGCCAGAGAAACAGGTTAGGCACAAAGATATGGAAGTTAAACAACACACTCTTAGACAAGCAGTGGGCCAAGGAGGAAATCTCAAGAGAAATAAGTAACTATGTTGAAACTAATGAAAACGGCAACAGAACATAACAAAACCTAGGGGATGCAGCCAAAGCTGTCCTGAGAAGGAAGTTCATAGCCATAAATACATATATTAAAAAAGAAGAAAGAGCTAAAATTGAAGACCTAACTGCACACTTGGAGAAATTGGAAAAACAACAACAAACTAAATCTAAAGGAAGTAGAAAGTAGGAAATATCAAACATTAGAACAGAACTAAATGAAATTGAAAATAAGAAAGCACTTGAAAAAAATAAGCAAAACCAAAAGCTGGTTCTTCCAGAATATCAATAAAATTGACAAACCCTTAGCCAGACTAATAAAGAAAAAGAGAGAACAGATGAAAATACACAAAATAAGGAATGAGCAAGGGGATATCACTACTGACCTCGCAGAAATGAAGACCATCATAAGAGGACACTTTGAAAAATTATATGTCAACAAGAATGATAATTTAGAGGAAATTGACAAGTTTGTAGAAACTCACAAAAATCCTACATTGATGAAAAAAGAAGTTGAGGAACTCAACAGTCCACTATGGTAAAGAGATAGACCCAGTCATCAAAAACCTCCCAACTAAGAAGAGCCCAGGATCAGATGGCTTCAGAGCTGAATTCTACCAAACATTCCAGAAAGAGCTAACGGCAATTCTACTTAACCTCTTCCAAAGAATAGAAATAGAAGGAAATTGCCTAACTCATTCTATGATGCCAACATTACCGTAATACCAAAACTGAACAAATATACCACTAGAAATGAAAATTACAGACCAATTTCTCTAATGAATATTGAGGCTAAAATCCTCAACAAAATACTTGCTAATGACATTCAACAACACATCAAAATGATTGTACACCATGACCAAGTAGGTTTCATCCCAGGTATGCAAGGATGGGTCAATATAATTAAATCAATCAATGAAACACCACATAAAAAAACTGAAAGTTAAAAACCACATGATCATTTCTATAGTTGCAGAAAAAGCATTCGACAAAATACAGCACTCTTTCCTGATAAAAACACTGCAAAATATAGGAATAGAAGGAAATTTTCTGAATATGATAAAGGGTATATATGAAAAACCTAAATCTAACTCATCTTCAAAGTTGAAATCCTAAAAGCCTTCTCTGTGAGATCGGGAACAAGACAAGGATGCCCACTATCACCACTGTTATTTAACATTGTCTTAGAAGTACTTGCTCAAGCACTGAGTCAAGAAAAGTATTTAAAAGGCATCCAGATTGGAAAAGAAGAAGTAAAAATTTCGTTATTTACAGACGACATGATCCTCTGCATAGAAAGCCCAGAGAAAGCTATAACAAACCTTCTGGAACTTATAAAGGAGTTCAGAAGTGTTGCAGGCTATAAGATCAAAGCTCAAAAAACAATAGCATTTCTGTACACCAATAATGAGCAATCAGAGGAAGAAATCAAGAAAAAAATGCCATTTACAATGCTAACTAAAATAATCAAATAACTTGGAATAAATTTAACTAAAGATGTACAGGACTTTTATACAGAAAATTACACAACATTGTTAAAGGAAATCAAAGAAGACTTAAATAAATGAAAAAATGTTCCCTGTTCATGGATAGGAAGACTAAACATCATCAAGATGTCTATCCTACCAAAACTACTGTACAGATTTAATGCAATCCCAATAAAAATGAACACTATATTTTTTAAGGAACTGGAAAAACTAATGACAAAATATATTTGGAAAAATAAGAGGCCCCAAATTGCTAAAGACATATTGAAAAAGAAAAATGAAGTTGGAGGTATCACATTACCAGACTTTAAATTATATCACAAATCTACAGTGATCAAAACTGCATGGCATTGGCACAAGAATAGACCTACTGACCAATGGAATCGAATTGAGGGTTCTGCTATAGATGCTCACATATACAATCATCTGATATTCGACAAGGCTTCCAAGCCCACTCAGTTGGGAGAGAATGGTCTCTTTAACAAGTGGTGCTTGGAGACCTGGATATCCATATCCAAAAGAATGAGAGAATACCATCTCTCACTTTATACAAAAATCAACTCAAGGTGGATCAAAGATCTAAATATAAGAGCCAAAACCATAAAGACCTTGGAAGATAATGTAAGAAAGCATCTACAGGACCTTGCAATAGGAAATGATTTCAGGAACTTCACAGCCAAAGCACGAGCAGCAAGAGAAAAAACAGATAAATGGGATCTCCTCAAAATTAAAAACTTGTGCTCTGCAAAGGACATTAAGAAAATAAAAAGGCAGCCTACCCAATGGGAGAAAATATTTGGGAACCATATATCTGACAAGAGCCTAATATCCTGCATATATAAAGAAATCCTACACCTTGAAAACAAAAGGAAAAACAACCCATTTAAAAAATGGCAAGTGATGTGAAAAGACACTTCCCCAAGGAAAGAATACCAAGGGCAAAAAAGCACATGAAAAAATGCTTGCAATCGCTTGCTATCAGGGAAATGCAAATCAAAACTACAATGAGATACCATCTTACATCTATCAGAATGAGAGCTATTAAAAAAACAGAAGACGCTAAATGTTGGAGATGATGTGGGTGAATAGGAACCTTCAGCCACTGATGGTGGGACTGTGGTATGGTCCAGCCACTGTGGAGGACAGTATAGTTGAATATTGAAGGACAGGACAGATGCGTAATGATATTACTGGGTGTGGTGGTGCAGGTTTCACAGGTGGGTAGATTAGGAAGGGCAGGTTGGAATACCCAAGATATGTAACTATGAAACTTGTCATTCCATGAGACAAGAGAGGAGAGTATCATATGCCCCAGTGGGAGTGGGAGGTAGGAACAGAAAAGAACAAGGAGTATTTAGTGGTCATGGGAAAGGTTTTTCATTACTTTACAGTAATGGACACAGGACATGGTAAATATCATCAAAACTTATTAAACTGTACCATCTAAATTGTAAACTATACTGTAAATAATTGACAATGTTTAGTTGCTATATTTTGCTATCTGTATAACGTTTATAACAATGCTAACTCCAAAAAAAGGGGGGGTTTAATATGGGGTGGGGAAGAGGGGTTGGTTGGGTATCTGGGAGTCTCTGGTATTCCATGTGTGACTTTGATGTGACCTAAAACTACTTTGAAAATTAAATGAAAATTTGGGAAACACTGTGGATTGAGAGGGGAAGGTGTCACTGCACACCGGACTCTGATATCACAGTGATAAAAGGAAAATATATATACATATATTTTTAAAAAGGCATTTTTTTCCATTTTTTGAATGTCCCAATCCGCTAATAATATTTTGTTTGGTTTTGTTTTTTGTTTGATTGTTTGTTTGTTTGTATGTTTTTCCTGAGTTTACTTGTATTTGTCTCTTGCATTTAAGCTTATTGTTGTTGTTTCTTTTTCCTATTAAGTGTATTTGATTTTTATATGGGTTACATGTTCATGGAAGATTTAGCTCACAGAAGGGTTACAATGGGTGCTGCAGGGGATTATGGGTGGGGGGAGTCTGGGAGGGGGGATTCATGGGAGTAAGTTCATCTGAATATACCTGAAAGATATACAAAATTGTACAAATGATCAAAGGATGGGGCATGGTCACGGGGGGTGGACAATCACTCAATAAATGAGGGAATCTGAATTTCTAGCCTGGATAACTCTGCCACATTCTCCAAGGGAGCAGCAACAGTCATCTGAGTGCAGGGACAGTGTCAAAAGAGGATGGCACACTGATGAGTTCTTGTTATTGATGACTACCCTTATGAGTCATTGCTCTTGTAACTGAAACTTAGCCTACTGTTATGGGGTGCCTAAGGGTTGCCACCTGAGAGCCTCCTTGTTGCTCAAATGTGGCCTCTCTCTAAGCCAAACTCAGTATATGAATGCATTACCTTCCCCCCAACGTGGTACATGACTCCTGGGGATGATCCTCCCCGGCAATGAGGGATTAATACCAAGTGCCAACTGACAACACGACTGGAAAAAGACCTTGACTCAAAGGGGGATCAGGTAAAGACAAATGAATTCAAGTGGCTAAGAGACTTCAAATAGAGTTGGGAGGTCATCCCAGAGGTAACACTTATGCACACCTCAGTAGGATCTCAAAGAACACCAAAGTGCATATCACCCCACACAGAGGGGCTCCTGAGGGCTCTGGAGATACACAGGTCCTATATAAGGGGGGATAGCCCCTGAGACTGATGCCTTATCAATGGGCTCCATTTTGGAATCTGTGCTCCTGAGAGTGATAGAATTGGACTCAAATAACTACTCCCTGCATATGGTTCATCAGTCCCTTCTATTCAAACTTATATGTGATGCTGGAGTTTTTAGGTATACTTCCAGAGACTGAAGCCTCTGGCCTACCTATGTGCCAGGTGTGCGTGGAATATCGGTGGAGCTGCAACTCCTACCCTACAGCTCAATGAACTCATCCAAGTCACCTGGCGAGGAGACAATGATCTGCAATGGACATCCCAGGGAATGGAGAAGGCCTGCATCTGCAGACAAGATAAATCCGCCCCCCATATCCATGGGACATAAGCCCTCTCTCACTTGGAAGTGGAGTGGACATCACCATCCCAATCCCCTCAGGATTGGGGGAAGAAGTATGGACTAGAGTGGACTTAATGGTATTCTGTTGTACACATATGGTGATTTTAGCAATGGAAAAAATTATAACAGTGAGGTGGAACCAGTGGCCACTGGACACTTTCGGGGCAGGGAGGGCATGGGCAGTTGAAATACAGGAGCTTTTTTGGCACTTGGAGGTGGTCCTGATGCCATTGTGGCAACGGATGTAGGCCATTTTAAATCAACACACACCATTCAGAACTCTGTGGGAGGGAGTGTGGTCTGCGATGTGAACTGTGGTCTATGGTTGATTGCAGGGCCCTGGGATGTGTAGGTCCATTGAGGGTGATGTGCCACACTTGTTGGGGATGTTTGTGTGGGATGTTGTGGGAGGTGTGGGAGGTGGGGAATGTGGGAATCCCTGTAGTTACCGTGTGATATTTAGGTAATCTAAGCACCTTTAAAATATATATATATATAATATTTTTTAAGCAAATGCACATATATGCATGTATATTTATATATCATTTTACAAATATTGGTATGTATTGTGAAAAATTTGATTTTTATCCACAATAAAAAAAAACTGCAATGAGATACCATTTACACCCATCAGAATGGCAGCTATTAATAAAACAGCAGACTCTAAGTGTTGGAGAATATGTGGAGGAATAGGAACCCTCATCCACTGCTGGTGGGATGTAGAATGGTCCAGCCACTGTGGAAGACAGTTTGGCAGTTCCTCAAAAAAGCAACAATAGTTCTTCCATCTGATCTCACAATTCTACTGGTGGGTAAATACCCAGAAGAACTGAAATCAAAGACACGAACAGATAGATGCACAACAAGGTTCATACTGGCATTGTTCACCATTGCCAAAAGTTGGAATCAGCCCCAGTACACATCAACAGGTAATGGATAAGCTAAACGTACTACATATATACAATGGAATATTACTTAGCTGTAAGAAGGAATAAAGTGCTAACACACGGAATAACATGGATGAATCTTGAAAACCTTATGTTGAGTGAAGAAAGCCAGGCATTGCAGGATGAACAGTTTATGACCTCACTGATTTGAACTGAGGAAATTGAGCAGTCTCTGAGATCCCTTGCCTGAAAGATAGATTAACAAGGGAGAGAAAGAGAAGAGTTGGCTGTGAGGCATCACCCATATAGACATAATCTATGGTAAAGGGATAGAGTATAGTTTCATATTGAAGGATAGGAGAGATGGGTAGTGATATTACTGGCTCTGGTTGTGCAGGGTTGACAGATGGTTAGATTAGCAAGGGCAGGTTGGAATACACAGGGCATGTAACTATGAATCTTGTCATTCCATGAGTCAAGACAGGGGAGTGTCATATGCCCCAGGGGATTGGGAGGAAGGAAGAGTTAAGATGAAAAAGGGTATTTAGTGGTCATGGGAAAGGTTTTTCATTACCTTATAGTAATGGACACAGGACATGGTAAATATCAAAAATTATAAAACTATACCGTCTAAATTGTAAACTATACTGTAAACCATTGACAAGGTAAAGTTGCTATATTGTAATATCTGAATATCAGTTATAACAATGTTAACATCCATTTCTAAAAAAGGTTTTAATATGGGTTGGGGAAGTGGGAGGGAAGTTGAGTATGTGGGAGTCTCTAGTATTCCGTGTGTGACTTTGCTGTGACCTAAAACTTCTTTGAAAATTAAATGAAAATTTGGGAGACACTGGGGACTAAGAGGTGTCATGGTACCCTAGACATCCGATAATACAGTGATAAAAGGAAAAAAGAATAATTTTTAAATGATTTTTTTTGTTTTTTTTTCCTATTTTTAATGTCCCAATCTGCTAATTATATTTATTTTTGTTTGCTTGTTTTGTTTTTTGTTTTTTGTTTTTTTTCTATTAAAATATTTTTATTATAAAAAAATTTATTGAAGTGTGTCTTTCATACATGAATATGCCTCAATGAAAATGTACAGTAAGAAACAAACATGCATATCATCATACATGTCTCATATACATCACCCCATGAGCAAGACTTTGCATTGTTGTGAAATATTTGTTGCAAATTATGAAAGAGCATCATCAAAATATTAATACTAACTATAGCTCATATCTTATATTTGATATATTTTCCTCTAATCAAGTCAATTATTATCACCCTGTAGTAGTATCACATATTTATTGTAGTTCATGAGAGAATATTCTCACCTTTGTTTTGATAACAACAGTACATTTCCCACCACAAGATTCACTGTGTTATACAGTCCCATGCCTTGTACAATCCATTCAAAGTGTACACTAATTGGGTCTCATTTTTTAAAAATAAATATATATGCATATATGTGTATTTGCTTACAAAAATGTTATATATATATATATATATATATATATATATATATATATATTTTTTTTTTAAGAGGTGCTTAGATTACCCAAAATATTACACAGAACCCACTGGGACTCCCATGTTGCCCACCTCCCACACCTCCCACCACATCCCACACAAACATCTCCCACAAGTGTGGCCCACCACCCTCAATGAACTTACACATCCTGGAGCCTTGCCACCATGGGATATAAGCCCTCTCTCACTTGGAGTTGGAGTGGACATCACCATCCCAGTCCCCTCAGGATTGGGGGAAGAACTATGGACTAGAGTGGACTTGATGGTATTCTCTTGTTCACATATGGTGATTCTAGCAATGC
Organism: Tolypeutes matacus; assembly: GCA_026826555.1. Classification (NCBI taxonomy): domain Eukaryota; kingdom Metazoa; phylum Chordata; class Mammalia; order Cingulata; family Chlamyphoridae; genus Tolypeutes; species Tolypeutes matacus. The sequence goes on along the minus strand of JAKSZT010053856.1, from coordinate 1,234,892 downwards.
AAGAAATTATAACAATGAGGTGGAGCCAGTGGCCACTTGATAATTATATTTATTTTTAGTATAGTTTTTATTCTGAGTTTCCATTTATTTATCCCTTGCATTTAAGCTTATCATTATTATTTCTTTATCCTATTAATTGTATTTGTTTGTTATATGGGCTTTATGTTCAATGGAGGTTTAGATAACAGAAGGTTTACAATGGGGGCTGCAGAGGATTATTGGTGGGGGGTGTCTGGGATGGTGGATTAATGGGAGTAAGTACATCTGAATATACATGAAAGATATATGAAATTGTTCAAATGATCAAGGGGTGGGGAATGTTAACAGTTTATAAACAATCACTCAATAAAAGAGGTAATCTGAAATCCCAGCCTGGAGAGCTCTGCCACATTCTCCAAGGGAGCAGCAACAGTTCCATGAGTGCAGGAGTAGTGTCTGGCAAAAGAGGATGGCCCACTGATGGGTGCTTGTTATTGATGACTAGCCTTATGAGTCTTTGCTCTTGTAATTGAAAATTAGCCTACTACTATGAGGTGCCTAGGTTTTGCCACCTGGGAGCCTCCTTGTTGCTCAAATGTGGCCTCTCTAAGCCAAACTCAGGATATGAATGCATTACCTTCCCCCCAATGTGGGACATGACTCCCGGGCATGAAGCTCCCTGGCAATGAGGGATTAATACCAAGTGCCAACTGTCAACATGATTGGAAAAAGACCTATAATAAAGGTAAAGAGAAATGAGTTCATGTGGCTAAGAGACTTCAAAGAGAGTCGGGAGGTCCTCCCAGAGGTAACACTTATGCACAACTCAGAAGGATCTCATAGAACACCAAAGTGGATATCACCCCACACAGAGGGTCTCTTTAGCGCTCTGGAGACACCCAGGTCCTATATAAGTGGGGATAGCCACAGAAATTGATGACTTATTAGTGGGCTCTATTTTTGGAATCTGTGCTCCTGAGAGTGACAGAGTTGGACTCAAATAAGTCCTCCCTGCATATGGTCCATCAGTCCCTTCTATTAAAACCTATATGTGATGCTGGAGTTTTTAGGTGTACTTCTAGAGACTGGCGCCTATGGCCTACCTATGTGCCAGGTGTGCGTGGAATCTCGTTGGAGCAGCAACTCCTACTCTATGGTCCAATGGACTCATCCAAGTCACCTGGAGAGGAGACGATGCTGGGCATTACCATCCTAGGGAATGAAGAGGGCCTGCAGCTGCAGGCAGGATAATCCCATCCACTGTATCAATGGAATATAATCCCTCTCTCAATTGGAGATGGAGTGGACATAACCATCCCATTCCCCTCAGAATTGGGGGAAGAACTATGGACTAGAGTGGACTTAATGGTATTCTGTTGTAGACATATTGTGATTTAAGCAACGGAAGAAATTGTAACAGTGAGGTGGAGCCGGTGGCCACTGGATGCTTTTGGGGCAGGTAGGCAAAGGCGAGTTGAAATACAGGGTTTTTGGGGGGGCTTGAGGGTTGTCCTGAGTCGCATTGCTGTGATGGATTTGACCACTTTACATCAGCATATACCATGCAGAACTCTGTGGGAGAGAGTGTGGTCTATGATGTGAACTGTGGTCTATGCTTGGTGGCAAGGCCCCAGGATGTGGATATCCATTGTGGGTGATGTGCCACACTGATGAAGGATGTTGTGTGGGATGTTGTGGGAGGTGGGAAACATGGGAATCCCTGTAATTTCTGTGAAATATTTAGGTAATCTAAGAACCCTTAAAATATATATATATATGTAAAGAAATAACATTTATGTAAGCTAATGCACATATATGCATATATATTTACATATACTTTTACAAATAGTATGTATTGTGAAAATTGTGTGTTTTTACCCACAATAAAAAAAGAAAAAGAAAGAAAGAAAATGCTATAATAATGGGCAGTATTATTTTTTTTTTTAAGATTTTATTTATTTATTCATTTGTCCCCCCCTTGCTGCTTGTTCTCACTGGGTCAGCTAACCACGCCATGCGGGCGGGCTTGCCTTCACCAGGAGGCCCCGGGTACCGAACCCGGGGCCTCCCATATGGTAAACGGGAGCCCTACTGATTGAGCCACAGCCGCTTCCCAGCATTATTTTTAAAATGGTAATTTTTAAAATGCTTACCCAGAATGTAATGGATTGAAGAAACAGTGAAAACAACCAGGATAATTTGAAATAAGTGGAAAGCCCATCTTTACCTAAACTAAGAGAAATCTCGAGTTCTGATGCATGAATTAGTGGTAACAAATTGAACACACATGAGTGTGGAAGAAAGTGTGGTTGGAGCAGATCTCAGAACCAACTGTAAGTGCATTTTTTCTCAAGGAGAAAGACATCCTGAATTGCACAGTCACAGCCGCTTCCTTAAAACATTGGCAACAAGTTGCACAGACTGGAGGTGTAGATTCTTTGGAGATTCACATTCATTCCATTCACATGGTTTCTCTCTAGTATGAATGTTGTAATGTTTAATGAGATACTGCTTCTGGGTGAAGGCTTTCCTACATTTCTTACATATATAGGGCTTCCCTCCACTATGAATTTTTTCATGGTCAGTGAGATTTGATTTGCTATTGAAGGCTTTCCTACATTCCTTACATATATAGGGTTTCTCTACCGTTGTCTTCTCTGGTGTGTAATGAGGCTTGATTTCTGAAGGAAAGCTTTCCCACATCCATCACATTCATACTGTTTCTCTCTAGTATGTATTCTCATATGGTGAACACATTTTTCCTTCTGGTTGAAGTCTTGCCACATTCATTGCATACATAGGCTTTTTCTCCAGAATGAATGCTTTGATATTTAAGGAACGATTGCTTTTGCCTGAAGGCTTTTCTGCATTCTTTACATTCATTTTTTTTTCTCTCCAATATGAGTTTTCTCATGATCTCTGAGATATGATTTGTACCTAAAAGCTTTTCACTTGCCCTACCTGAATATGGCTTTTTGTAGTAGGAATTCCCTTGTACTTGAGATTTGATATTTGAATTAAAGCTTTCCCACATAATATATAAGATTTCTCTTCAGTAAGAATTTTCTCATGAAAAAAGATGTTTGCCTCAGGTTGAAAACTTTCCCACATGTATGACATTACTATCTTTGTTCCCCTTATGGCTTTTAAAATAGGAGTAAAAAATGATCATAAATAGGAGCCTACATTCAGGACACTCATATGGTTTACCTCTAGTTTGAATTTTCCCATATTCCATGCGGTTTTGTTTCTGATGGAAGCATTCCCATGTTCATTACAATACTAAGTAATGTATGAATATTTCATGCTCAATGAGATTTAATGCCTGGCTGAAGGATTTCCAGTATTCCTTACATACACAGGGTTTTACTCCTGCATGCTTCTTTGTTGTGACTCTAGCTTTCCCAAATTCATAAAATACCAAATGATTTCTCTGAAGGATTAATTCTCAGGTATCTTGTGAGGTTGAATTTCCAAGAAAACTTCACACTCATTTCCCTTAAGGGGGAGGTCTACCATGTGGGGCAAACTGGCAAGCATGATGCAAATACTTTCCAAGTGAAGTTGCATTCATAGAAGTGTTATTTTGAAGAAACAATGCTTGTTGTCACAGAAAAGATTTTCCCAACTTTCTTACATTCTTTGCCTTCATCTTAAGTCTGTACTGCTGTGGAAGTGGATATAGCTTTACTCACAAGCCCTTTGTTATGTGGTTCTTTCTGCTTTGTAATGTCCTATGCTTCTTCATAGTTTGTGGTGTGCAGCAAAAGCAGTGCCTAGTGGGAAATATATAGTATTGAATGCATTCATTAGAAAAGAGGAAAGATCCAATATCAATCATTTAAGTGTCCAATTTGGGAAGTGCAACGTGTCTCCTTTTTATTTGTCCTATTATTCAAGGCTCTTCTTGCTTCAATTGAGCTTCACATCCAGTTTGGTGACTTCATAACTAGGAAATGGGGAAGTGATACAGCACTTGATTAATGATGGGGGACAAAACAATACCTCATAAATCAACCCTGGAACATTCAGGCTTCTGAAGGATAAGAAAGGTGCACCTTCCAAAGATGCACGAATAAGGTGGCCCCAGAACATAGGCCAAAATGGCAACCCTTGAAATCCTAAATATTCCGTTTTGGACTGACTATTTTTCTTCAATTTTTTTTTCTTTCTATTTATTTGGATGAGATGAACTATTTAATATTCTGTAAAGTTTACCGGGGAAATTATAACACTTTTGCTTGCCTTCCCAAATACACATTTATTATTTGTTATTGACGTGTGAAATAATGTATTTTAAAACATTTTATATCCTGTATTAGTCAGCCAAAGGGGTGCTGATGAAAATACCAGAAATTTCTTGGCCTTTATAAAGGGTATTTATTGGGAGTAGAAGCTTCCAGTTACCCGGCCATAAAGCATAAGTTTCTTCCTTAACCAAAATCTGTTGCCCTGTCTCGGAGCAAGACAGCTGCTGACATTTGCCAGGTTTCAGGTTTATTGTGTTCCTTTCTTCCCAGTTCTGTGTTTCTCCCTGGGCTCAGCTCCTCTGTTTCTTTCTCAAGTTCATCTGTGGTCTATGAGGCTCTCTAAGGTTTGCCTCTCTCCACAAGGCCAGCCATGAACTGTCAGGTGAATGGCTTGTCTCTTTTCCCTAGGGCCTTCTGTCTTTGCTCATCAGAACTCCAACATAAAAAACTACTCCAATTCTATCCATTGCCATGGCTTTTTATGTTTCAGACCCCACCCACTAATGGGTGGGGCTCAAGAACCCTATGGACTGTGGCCCATTCAACGCTCTTATCATAACTTAATCATGTGCGGATTAACAGACCAGTTTACAAGCATCATCCCATAAACATTATTGGAATTCATAATGATATCAAACTGCTACATATCCAGTTACCCATCTTATGCTATATATTATTTTATGGTGTATTTGAACACTTTGTTGATGTCCTAGGCCACGGATATCATTAGTACTTTATCCATTCAATAATCATTCAGGTATATGAATTTAATTAACAGATATTGTTCTTCAATCCATCCTGAATCTTGACTCTTCTGAGAATATTTTTTTCTCCCTGAAGAATATACTTTTACATTTCTTTTAAAGTGAGTTGCTTCTAGCAAACTTTATTAGTTTTTACTCTTCTGTAAAAGTTTTTATTTCACTTCTTCCTGAAGCATTGAGATGAATTAAATCTCAGGCCATGTACGATCTCCACTCCTTTTGATAGCACCCCTAGGGTCGAATTTCTCCATTAGGTTGTAAAGGTAATCAGTTCTTTAGAGAAGAAATTAGGGGCTTTCAGTTTTACAGCCTGCTTCTGGATCCCCACCCCCAGGCAAAATCTGTGCACTGTGGCTCTGGGGATGGGAATGATTGCATACCTGTGAGGTACACACCTGATTTTGGAGCTAAGATTTGGTGGAGAAATTACAGTATATTGCATTCTTCTTGGGACCTTTCTAGGGACCAGTGCAACGATGGTCAGCACCCAATTTTGCTCAATGATTGCCACACCCAAAGTACAGCCACTGCTCAGGAGTTCCCATTTCTCCTGGATTTAGGAGACCCATCCTGATCCCTTGCTCTGGGTTGATGTCATCATTTCAATCTTGTGTGGTCCACAGAGAAATATGTTCTTACTAACCTATTGCTGTGTGTGTAAGCATTTTGTACATAGGACATTTTGGTTAGGTTAAGATAAGGGAAACTTTGATTAGGGCACTTTTTGCTAGAATGCTTTAGTTTAGTTAAGATCCTCTGATTAGTTTTCAGGCACCAGTATGGACCCCAATCATTGTGCTGAATTCCTACATATATAGAAAACACAGAGAAGAGTGCTGCCATGTTTACCCTGCCATGTGGGAGAGGGATCCAAAATCTTCTACAGCTGTGGAGAGGCACAGAAAACCTGAGAGGCTAGGGGAGAGGCCAGAGGCTGTGGTCATGGAGCAGCTTTAAGCTGAAGACATCCTGTCCAGAGAAGGGAGAGGTGTGAGCAATTGTGTCTGATGGCCCACTGCTGAGCTCTGGAAGAAAGTGAGTTTGGAGGAGAAGGCAGAGAGAGACATGCAGGCCCAACATTTTGCCTTGGCAAGATTCCTGCAGCAGCTGACCCTTACTAAGACCACATTTTAGATGATGACTTGATTTGGATATTTTCACAGCCTCAGAACTGTAAGCTTCAAACCTAACGAATTCCAATAAGAGCCAACCTACTTCTGGTATTTTCATTGGCAGCACTGGGGAAACTCAAACTGCCGAGGACACAGAGTTGGAGAGCTGCCCTGTTCCCAATCAGCGGTGTGATGCTGATGCTCAATGATTTCACCTGTAAACTGTGGGTATATCCAGATTAGGCAGGAAAGAGTACGGGTAAGATGGAGGGGGAAGTGCTCTTGGCCAGCAAGGCTGCAAGACAGGGAGTCAGGCAGGGGTGTCATGGGGTTTGGGAATTAGTATAAAGTCACATATGCCCTAGTATGATGTTCTTGCCTCAGGCAGTCATTGGTCAGGTGGGCAGGGGCAGATAAAAGTATGGGACCTGGGGTCTGGTGCAGCAGAGAAGTCAGAGCACACAGAGGAGTATCCCTGATCCTGCTCCATTTGCCTTCTCTCCTTCCCTTGGCCTCCAGCCTGGACCCTCTGAGGAGGCTGCTCTTACTGTATCCCTCCTGGTTCTCAGGTACAGTCTCAGGTGTCCTGCTTCCAATTCTACATTCAACTTCTCCAATTTTGGGGCAGCTACAGAAAGAGCAATGCCAAGATGAAACATGTTGGTGTCAGGAAGGAAATGTCGAAATTCACATTACACCATTGGCCACAGCAATAACACCACCAGAATGAGAAACATTAGTACAGTGACCCTAACAAATAGTACAGGAAACCCAGAAAGTCCTGGGACCTAGCGTTACAAGAATAGAAGTGAGGTTGTGAGAAAGTGCAATGTTTGCAGAAAACCTCAGAGGGTGCAGATGCCAGAATTTTCTCAGATTAATTACATATATAATTTTCAACACATTTTTAACACTGTTATAATTGATGCAGACCTCTTCAATCCCAGAAGAGAATGGCAGGGTTGGAAGGGAAGAAGCTGATGTACACCTGAAGAAGCTGGAATATGACATATGTTCACTGCCATTCCCCAAATCCAGAGAGGGAACCAAACTCTCAGAAATGAAAACCATCATCATAGGTTCTGGATCCGCAAAGGAGTACAAGGAAAAAATCTCTGCTCAGCACTCACAGCCTCATTTAGTGATGTGAGTCACTCTAGCGGGTCTAAACTGTGGAGTAAGCAGCAAAAGGCCCTTCTTCTCCTGTGGTGCTAACAGCCCTCTAACTGGACACGTGAGGAGAGCAGTGTGGCCTTCAGACAGTCGTGTCCATGTTACTCATGCTCTGTGCTCACTTATGCTGAGGGAGACCTCCACCTGTCCAGAGAGCTGGTGGTGTTGCCGAGGAGAGTGAGCACTAGTCTTTATGAGCAGCTATATGTGCAAATATTGAGGGGAAGTGCCCTCACAACCAGTAATGTTGCAGATACAAATCACTACCTTCAAATCAACCACTTTGTATGATTTCATTGTGTACTATTTTCATAATTTCTTTTAAATTATAACCAAAGTATCCATATAAAGAGTATACATATAATTTATGTCTGTTATGGTAAACAGTCAAATTCCTTCTCTAGTCTCAACCCCCATTCCTCCTTCCTCAAAATTATCTGCATTGGAAGATTCTTTGGGGTACACATTTCTGTTTGTAAATACATGTATTGTCTAGATTCATCCATCCCACAGCCTATCACATATGAGAAAAATATTGGAGTACAACTTAAGAATATAAATAAATTTTTTAACTTCTTAAAATACTTGAGATTAGAAGTATATCTCTTAATTTTGAAAGGGTCATTTCTGATTTAAAATAATAAGGAAAATTGCCATTCAGTAGAAAGCAGGCCACTGCTGTTCAGTGGCTCTTAAACTTGAATCCACATCAGAATCAGATTAAGAAACTGAAAAAATATAAATGGTTGTGATACCATAGAAGAAAATGCTACAATAATGGGCATTATTTTTTAAATGGTAATTTTTTAAATGCTTACCCAGATTGTAGTAGATTGAAGAACCAGTGAAAACAACCAGGATAATTTGAAATATGTGGAAAGCCCATCTTTACATAAACTAAGAGAAATCTCGAGTTCTGATGCATAAATTAGTGGTAATAAATTGAACACAGGTTTTTGTAATTTACCTTGGAGATAGATGGTGACAGGAAGGATGCAAAGAAAGTTTGGGTTCAGGGAACCTCACTCCATGTGTAATGCAGGCAAATTTATTTAGGCTGAAGCTGCTTTTTATACTACAAAGTTGATAACAAAAGTAGGGGGTCCTTCACAAGTTCCTCAGCTTGGTACATGTGAGTGCTGCTTGTTTCTGTGTTCCCAGATCATCTTTCTTGGGAATTCAGACCATAACATCTTAATGGTGTGTTCATTCTGCTCTGCCTCCTCCTACTGATGTTTGCAGTATACAGTGTCCTTGGAGACATTTACTAATGTTTCTCTGCCAGTAAACATGCTTTTTTAAACACTTAACCCTCATGCTCTGCCTCTCATCATCTTTTCCAACAATTCCCCCTTTTTTGATTTTTGTCCAGGGTGACTGTGCCAGTCTTAGGTTACTATCCTCTGAAGGTCTTACCCATCCCTGGACACCAGCCATGTTCCATGGACAGGAGTTTGAGATTCAAGGGTTTTAAGGAGAATCAATTTATTAGCATGGCTGGCCTTTTCAGGCCTATTAATATGAGACAGCAGGGCTTTGTGAATACCTCCTAATAAGTTAATTGTAGCAGACTACCAATTATCACCACAGTAAAATTAGCAAGTACAGAGGTTGATTTCCACCAATGTAAGGGGTTTATTTTATTTAATTGATCTGCCACTGATTGACAAAATTTGCTACCTGAAAATGTAGTAAGTTGATACTGAGACATACTCAAAAGCCTTTTTTGCAAATCTGTAATTTCTACAGAAAAATTTGTTTGATGACCTATTAAATGATTTTTAATTTTTCCCATTCATAATTCTAATCATTCTATGGGAGATGAGTGATACAAAAAACACTTTCATTCCAATCACACTTCAAACCTCTTTATAAATTTAGATTATATACCTGATCTCCCATTTGTGTAACAGCCATCTCTAAGTCATTAAGGCTATTATTAATTTGCCCATCAATATATGCCTGACTATGCCATAGCTCACTAACATTTTTATGCCAATTTCTATCATATTGCCATGTTTGGATAGTCTCATCTAGGGCAGTTTCTGTGACAGCAACAGCTGTAATAATACCTATAAGCCGTAAATACAGCAGCTATAAGTAATCCAATTAAATCTTTGGTTCTTTTCAAATAATTATTTAGAAAGTACCAAAGGATTTGGTTCTTAGGGGAGACTGCCTGCAGTGATTCATGTGAACCCGAAGCTATATTCCACAATGCCATTGTCCTATTAGAACTGCATAAGAACTTTCCTGTAAAACAAACTTTGGTACACAAGTGTAAAGGGAGCAATTGCTGCAGAAAAACCATGTTTGATTAATGCTCACTCTTCCAACTATAAAAACAATGGGATCCTGTACACATACCATAAGAAATTAAGTGGAATTTCTTTTTAAACTGGTAATATTAGTCTTACTGCCTTGTCATTCAAAAATTGGGCTAGTTCCCAAAAATAATTTCCACAAATACTTTTCTGCTTTGTTAAGTTTAGTGTCCCATAGTTGTGGGATAAATCGTCCCTGATGAGTCCAATTAAATGACATGTTTATACTTATGACGTCCCAAAAATTCCAAAAATAATGATGCTTTCATTAGTTGTTTTTGTTGAATTATTAATTTTTCAACTTATGGTTTGTTTACATTAGGTTTTAGTATCCCTATAAGGGCTTGATTCATTACAATTCTATAGGAATTATTAAAGGCACAACCTCAGATGAAACATGGCATGTATGCCATTTATCACTTTGTACTAGGATTTTGGGGCTGTATACATGGTTCGGTGGATCCTATGCAGATAGGTCATTCAAGAAAAGGCAAGGTTAAATTTTCAATAAATTTCCCTTCCTCCTCAGGTTTTAGAGGAATGTAAGAATCAACAGGCCCAAGAAAATGAAAAGTCTAATTACTATAAACAGGGTAGGACTTGTGCCCCCAAGGCAACAATTCTAAAAGAGGTGAATTAATAATATAAGCCCAATATGTATAATTATGTAAAGATGCACTACTAACTGCTGAGGTTGTCAAGGTAAGCATAGCAAAGAATAACTGTGTTAGAGTGATATTCTGACTTTTAGAAGTTATCATCTTTTTTGCTTCTTGTGTCAGCTTCTTCGGCTTGTTTATGTCTAGGTTTCAGATGTCTGGACAGGACCCAAAGCTGATCTCCTTAATCTGTAATGATAAGAGCAGAACCTGGACCCTATATCCTGACTTAATTTCTGCCTTTTTCCCATTGATTATTATCTTTATGCTTTCAATAAACTAGTTGTCCAATATTTGTTTCTGTATTTTTGCCTTAGTTTTGCAAGAAATGCTCTGCTGCTGATGTATATGATTCTGAAATTTGCTTAAAAAAATTATTGTAAATAATGCTTGATATAATTGTTTTCACATTTCACCATTTCCCGCTTTTTTGTTTTTGTAGCATTTATAAATAGAGGTTTAATTGTTAATTTTTTATTATAAGTACACATACATTCACAGCTTTACTAAATCAGAGGATACACTGATATACTTGGCTTATTTTTGGCGAGAGTCCTGGATAGATACAAGATTAATGTTACTATATATTTAGTTTAATAAGCTTATATTGACAATTAGGGTGAGAAACAAATAACATAACTATTTAAAAGATTAAGTCAATATTGATCAAAGTTACAGAATGACAGATAATTAGAGTAGTCTTACATGTATACTTACCAATATTTTGCTTTTAGCAGGGAAGTGTTGAATTGGTGAAGTAGCAACTGATACTAGAGATTTGGTTGACTGTGTTTAGGATTAATGAATTTGATTCTATAGATGCCAACTTGTGAGTATTTTGCTAATTCCTGAGGAAGGGGCCAGCCTCCTCAGGAAGGAACACAACACTCTCTGGACAGTACATTTTAAGGTTTATGCATCAATCCTGGGAGAGTGGCCAGCTCCCCCAGAGAGGAATACAGTACCCATTGAAATGCACCTTATCTTTTTTAATTTGTTACAAAACATCCTTGATGTGCTTACTATTTTAATTTCCAATATTTTTCCTGAAATGTGAAAAGTGTTAACTAGCAAGGCATTGGTTTGTTGATTAACAAAGTTTTCTATATGATGCTTTACTTTTAGGCTTGAACAATACTTGCCAGACTTGTTTTTTAATACATTTAGTTTCAGGACAGTCAAAACTCAAAACAAGTGATTTACATATACATTTAATAAAACACATTTATGTGTAGCATACAAGCTATAAAATTACTTAAGTATGCAATGTATTGTATTAAAGTTTTGATTAGTATTTAAGTATATTATACAGAATTCATAACTGTAGTAGATTATAAAAAAACAGACCTCCAATGAATAAACTTTTATTTCTTAAGCGTTTAAGATTCTTAGTAGCATGAAGAGAATGACCTCAATTTCGTTATTTTGTATTGTTTGAGGCATAGGTAAAAACAAATCAGTATTTCCTATTTGGGCTCTGGGGTAATACATCAACATGTAATTTCAATACTTGCATTTGTTTTTTTGTTAACATTATAATTAGAATTGGGGCTGACCCTTACAGTGTTAAATATAAACTTGATTTATTGTTGGTTAATTTACAGGAAGGGGTATGTGGGCTCGCTTGACTTGTATAAGAAAATATTAAAGAAAGCTTTAGCAATTTTTAAAACAAAGTGAGCTGACATAACTGGATATTATTTTTTGCAACAAATAGCAATATTTGGGACCACTACATGCTGCAGGGGTGTTATTTTGTTTTACTGTATTTTGCTCTTATGCACTACCCTGGGAGCCTTTAAAGGCTGCTTTCTTCTTCCAGTTTTTTATAAGTAAAAATTATAATTAATAACATCATATTTTATTTACTATTATATTGAAACATTATTATATTATCAGGAATTTTAAATGCTTTTAAAGTATTCATATGAACTTTTTATTCATATAACTTTAATTGCTATAAAATTAGAAATCTTTTAATTATACAACAGTTTTATATACTTCATTCAACTTATATCATATGAAGTTAACTATTTTCAGTATTTTACTTTTGTTTTTAGGTTAAAGACCAACTTATATGTGACAGTTTGAAATAAAATCTGTTTCAGGATTTGACTGAGAAAGCAAGTTCGAACATTGTGTTCTTTTTAAAAGTGATAAGACCTGTTTCTCCATGGAAATGATCAGGTTAAAGTACAAGAAGCTATTTTGATAAAACAGACTTTCTTTATTGCATACTGATTATTTCAGAGAAAAAGTTTGTAAACTTTTAACAGAACAGACTACTGACTTAAGAAATTTTGAGAAAGAATAAAACTTTAACTTTATATTATTACATTGTTTGACATTAAAGCTTTAAAAAATTTTTTTAGACTGCTTAAATCTTACTTAGCTTTGACCACGAACATTCTTTTTCCACATGCCTTTTGCACTTTTTGTATTTATTGAGGTTTTTCCCACATTTTATTTTGTTTAAATAACTAGTCATTTTATCTTAGGATAAAATTACTTTCTTTTCTTTAATAATAAAAGCACATTCTATATACCTTCCATATTTATGTTACCACACTGATTTTGGCAACTATTTCCAAGCAAAATTCTGACAACACATAATTACCATCAACAGTAAACAAACTTGTTAGAATAATGCTTTAAGTATAACAATTTTTATTATTTTAAACTAATAGCCATATTTATTTATTAATATAAGCACTTATACAATTTTTGGCCATTTAAATAGAGCTCTTATAATAATTTTCATTTAACAATTTAATATTACCATCCAGAGGTATCAAAATATACAATGATATGGAACAGACAAATACAAAAAGGAATTATGACACACTAACAGAAACATAATGCTTACTAATTTTACCCATAATTTTCACTCCTTTGGTATGGCTGTCTTCAAGCCCTCCATCATTTCACATCTTTGATTTTACTGTTTTTATGATTTTTTCCTGGAATCTGTGTTACCTGTAATATATAAGCTTGTTCTTTGAAACAATTTTTTTCATAATCAGCAAGCAGCCAGGACAACTTAAACAGCATAAATACAGTTAAGCTCTAATTTAGAAGTTTATACAGATTTTGAACATGTATATTTTGGATTAGTACTCTTTAGGAGTACACCTAGGCTCAAAGTTCAGATTTCTGGGATAGGCCCTTTAATTCCTGTTCTTAATTTTGGGTATACCCAGTGAAGGAGTAATAAACTTAGTTTCAGATGAGGAAGGATCAACAGCTGTACTGCTTTTGGTAGCTGCCTTAAGTTCTGTTACAGGCCAGAGTGAACTGCTGTGATGCTGACTGGGTAGATTTGAGCAAGGCTGGGAAATGTGCTTATATTGTTTGTCTGAGGGCCTTGAGCAAGACCTGCTTGGAAGTTTCTCAACTTAATAATGAGACCACCATTTTTATGATATTTAGAATGGCATTCCTTGGCCCAGTGTAAAACTTTTTGGCATTTTGGACACACACGAGTTGGTATTGATTTATTATTGCCCCTAAATGGAGCACTTACACTAGTTTTGACTTGGCAATCTTTTTTCATATGACTGGTTTCCTACATTTAAAGCAATTTAAATTAGTAATCATAGGACTACGTACCTTTAGAGCAGCTGCAATAAGGTTAATGTTATAAGTATTAGGCCCAATGTTTTGGCATATTTTTATATAATCCTTTAAAGTCCTTCCATTTGCCTTTATCAGATTTAAAGCCTTTTTACAATCACTGTTAGCATTATCAAAACCAACATTAGAATAAGCAATTCTTTAAGATCAAATTGAGTTAATGTCTTGTTGACTACATCTGCCAGCCTAGTTACAGATTCAGCATAAGGTTCAGTATTTCCTTGAAAATTTTTTGAAAATGATTGTACAGCCTGTCCAGGGGTGGAGATTCATTGCCAGGCAGCTGGGCAGTGCAATCACACTTGTAACAATGGCAATATCATCATATTGAGCTTGGCGAGGAATTCTAGCCCATTGATCTGTTCCTAATATTTGTTCAGCAGTAATAGGCACTGGTGGATTTTGCTGTTGATTTCATCATCTACAATGTTAGCTTTATCAGCCCACCAAGTTTTAAATTGAAAAAATTCCGCTGAATTAAGAACAGCTTGAGCTAATAAATCCCAATCCCAGGGGGTTGCTTGTGCCATTTCTTGCAGCAATCCTGATTATAAGGAGAATTTACACCATATTGAATGCATGCTTTTTAAAAATTTTTCATAGTTTCTTGTATTCCATTTTTCCTATAATTTCTACTAATTTGATGAGTGGGACAAATAATATGATGGAAAAAGAATTTGCATTTTATTATTCTAGCCATTTAAGTCTCCTCTTATGTGGTCTTTCTGTTCATCCACACATCTACTTGGGACATTAATATCATGTTTATTAAATTCCTTCATATATATTAAGAATATCAATCATGAGTGAATTGTGTGTATTTCAAATATTTTTCTAACAGTTGATTAGTTGTTATTTTAATGTTGTATGTTTTTATTGGTTAATTTTTCTTTTATATTCCCTTTTGTAATTTATTTTCAATTAATTTAGAATAAAACTTTCACTTGGGGACACAAAAAAAAATTAAAAAAAAATAAAAGGAGTAGGAGCATGCTCCTATTGTACACCCCCTTGGGGATTGTTAGCATATACTGGAATTTGAGTTACTGTTACTGGGAAAGTAAAAACAAATTACATAGCTTCTGAATTTTCTTCTCTATTTCACTGTGCTATAATTTTCATAATTGAAGAGTATGGTGCTGGCACAAAAACAAAACTTCTGGAGGGTCATCAAATGTTGTAATAGGTGCAGATACTGGTTCAAAATACAATAAACTATCTTTTGAATCAGATGGCTTAATGACTGCTGGAAAATTTCCATAAACTCCTTATTTCTCATTTTCTTTCTACTAGACATGAGTTTATCTGTTTTTGCCTTTTCATTAATTTTTTCATGTATATTTTCATTAAAATCATCATTAGCTTGTTCTGATATAGTTTTAGCAAAAGCAATATCCATTTTAATATCTTCATTTTCATCTGACTGTAATGGTTCAAGAGCAACAGAAATAAGACTATATAAAGAGCATACATAACAATGTTTCTGTACAAGAGAAAAGAGTTTTAGTAACTCTAGGGTCATCACACATACTCCTGTATTGTTTAACAGGGTTTTCAAAACTTGGGAATATTCCTCTAACCGATTCAACTGATTACCCATTTCCCTGATGATCAAGATTATTCGACTCACCAAGAGAATGCCAGGACCTTGCGACCCAGCAGTCCTTCTTTCCACGTCACTGATACAGAGAAAAGAGTAGTTGTGCCCCACTGGGTGCCATCTGTTGTAATTCAACATGTAGGCAAACAGTGCTGAGAATGATCCAAAGAAAATTTGGGATCAGGGAACTTCATTCAATGTGGAATGGAGGCAAGTTTATTTAGGCTGAAGCTGCTTCTTATACTACAAAGCAGATAACAAATTAGGGCGTCCTTCACTAGTTCCTCATCTTACCTGAGAGGGCTGCCTCTTTTTGTGTTCCCAGAGAATCTTTCTTGAGAATTCAGACAATAACATCTTAGTGGTGTGTTCATTCTGCTCTGCCTCCTCCCACTGATGTCTGCAGTATACAGTGTACTTGGAGACTTTTACTAATGTTTCTCTGTCAGCTATCATGCTTTTAAATGCTTAAACCTTTATGTTCTGGCTCTCAGCATCTTTTCAAACAACAGATGAGTGTGGAAGAAGATGTTGGAGGAGCAGATTGCAGAACAAACTGCAATGCATTTTTCCAAGAGGAGAAAGACATATTGAATTTCACAGTCACAGCTGCTCCCTTAAAAGATTGGCAAAAAGTTGCACTGACTGGAGGTGGAGATTCTTTGGAGATTCACATTCATTACATTCACAGGGTTTCTCTCCAGTATCAATGTTGTAATGTTAATGAGATTCTGCCTATGGCTGAAGGCTATTCCAAATTCCGTTCATATAAAGTATTTCCCTCCGGTATGAATTTACTAATGGTCAGCGAGATTTGATATGCTACTGAAGGCATTCCTACATTCCTTACATATATAGGGTTTCTCTCCAGTTTGTGTTCTCTGGTGTGTAATGAGGCTTGATTTCTGAATGAAAGCTTTCCCACATCCATCACATTCATAGTGTTTCTCTCCAGTATGTATTCTCAGATGGTTAATGAGGTTTTCCTTCTGATTGAAGGCTTTTCCACATTCATTGCATATAGAGGGCATTTCTCCAGAATGAATGCTCTGATGTTTAATGAACTATTGATTTTGCCTGGAGGCTTTTCTGCTTCCTTTATATTCATTTTGTTTCTGTCCACTCTGCATTTTTTCATGTTCTGCGAGATATGATTTATACCTAAAGGCAAAATTCATTGTCTTTATTCTTTT
Organism: Tolypeutes matacus; assembly: GCA_026826555.1. Classification (NCBI taxonomy): domain Eukaryota; kingdom Metazoa; phylum Chordata; class Mammalia; order Cingulata; family Chlamyphoridae; genus Tolypeutes; species Tolypeutes matacus. The sequence goes on along the minus strand of JAKSZT010053856.1, from coordinate 1,218,205 downwards.
GCCTTACATAAATTCCCTCATTTGCATGATGCAAATTCCTTCAAAGTGAAGTTACATTCATAGAAGTGTTATTTTAAGGGAAAAAAATGCTTGCAGTCAGAGAAATTATTTTCCCAACTTTCTTACATTCTCTGCCTCCATCTTAAGTCTGTACTGTTGTGGAACTGTATATAGCTTCACCCACAAGCCTTTTGTTATGTGGTTCTTTCTGCTTCTTATTGTCCTATGCTTCTTCATTGTTAGTGTAGTGCAGTAAAAACAGTGCCTAGAGGGAAGTTTATAGCATTGAATGCATTCATTAGAAAAGAGGAATGGTCCAATATCAATCATCCAAGCATCCAATTTGGGAAGTGCAACAGTACCTCCTTTTTAATTGTTCTATCATTCATGGCTCTTCTTGCTTCAAATAGCATCACATCCAATTTGGTGACTTCATAAATAGGAAATGGGGAAGTGATACAGCCCTTGATTTATGATAAGGACAAAACAACATCCCATAAACCAACCCTGGAACCTTCAGTCTTCTGAAGGAAAAGAAAGTTGTAGCTTCCAAAGTTGCATGAGTAAGGTGGCCCCAGAACAAATGGCAATGCAGGAAATCCTGAATACTTTGTTTTGGACTGTGTATTTTTCTTCAATATCATTCTTCTATTTATTTGGAGGAGATGCACTATTTAATATTCTTTAAAATTTACTGGGGAAATTATAACACTTTCGCTTCCTTTTCCAAATCTGCACTTATTATTTGTTATTGACCTGCCTCATAATATATTTTAAAACATTTTATATCCTGTATTAGTCAGCCAAAGTGGTGCTGATGCAAAATACCATAAATTTCTTGGTCTTTATAAAGGATATTTATTTGGGTTAGAAGCTTACAGTTAACAGGCCATAAAGCATAAGTTTCTTCCTTCACCAAAGTCTGTTAACCTGTCTGGGGCAAGACAGCTGCTGACACTTGCCAGGGTTCAGGCTACTTGGGTTCCTCTATTCCTAGGGCTGTGTTTCTCTCTGGGCTCTGCTCTTCTGTTTCCTCCAAAAGGTCACCTGTGAACTCTGAGGGTCTTTAAGCTTTGACTCTCTCCACAAGGGCTGCTGTGTACTGTCAGGTGAATGCCTTGTCTCTTTTCCCGGGAGCCTTCTGTCCTTGCTCAGCAGAGATCCAACATCAAAAACTACTCCAGTTCTGTCATTTGCCATGTCTTTTTATAATTGAGACCCCACCCACAAAGCGGCAGGGCTCAACACCCACCGACTGTAGCCCAGTAACCACAATCATGCCAAATTAACAAACCAATTTAAAGCATAATCCAATATCTCTTTTGGGAATTCATAACAATATCAAACTGCAACATATCCATTTATCCATCTTATGCTATATATTATTTTATGGTGTATTTTAGCACTTTATTGATGTCCTAGGCAAAGGATATCATTATTACTTTATCCATTCAATAGTCATTTAGATATAAGAATTTAATTAACAGATATTATTCTTCAATGAATCCTGACTCTTGAACCTTATGAGATCATTTTCTTTCTGCTTGAAGAATATTGTTTTATATTTCTTTTAAAGTGAGTTGCTGCTAGCAAATGGTATTAGTTTTTACTCTTCTGTAAAATGTTTATTTCACTACTTCCTGAAGGATTGAGATGAATTAAATCTCAGGCCCTCTATGATCTCCATTGCTTCTGAGAGCACCCTTAGCATCGAATTTCTCCATTCTGCTATAAATGCAATCGGTTCTTTAGAGAAGAAATTAGGGGCTTTCAGTGTTACAGCCTGCTTCCTGCCCCCCCCAGGCAAAATCTATGTGGTATGGCTCTAGGAATGGGAATAATGCCACAACTCTCTGAGTTACACACCTGATTTTGGAGATAAGATTTGGTGGAGAAAACACAGTATATTGAGTTCTTCTTGGGACCATTCTAGGGACCAGTGCAATGGTGGTCAGCACCCAATTTTGCTCAATGATGGCCACACCCTATGTACAACCACTGCTCCATGAGTTCCCATTTCTCCCAAATCCTAGGAAACCCCTACTGATCCCTGAGCCATGGTTTAATTCCCTCGTTTGAGTCTTGTGTGGATGCTGGAAGTGTATGTTCTTACTAACCCATTGCTGTGTGTGTAAGACTTTTGTATGTAGGGCATTTTGTTTAGATACTGATGTGGCTTTTAGATTAGGTCATTTTGTGATAGAATGCTTTAGTTTAGTTAAGGTCCTCTGGTTAGATTTCAGGCACCTGGATTGACCCCAATCATTGTGCTGAAGTCCTACATACATGGAACACACAGAGAAAGACTGCAGCCATGTTTACCCTGGCATATGGGAGAGGGATACAAGATCTCCTACAGCTGGGGAGAGAAACATTAACCCTGTGAGGCTGATGGAGAGAACAGAGGCTGATCTCATGGAGCAGCTTGAAGCTGAAGACATCCAGGCCAGAGGAAAAGGAAGAAGTGTGAGCAATTGTGTCTCATGGCCCACTGCTATGCTCTGGGAGAAAGTGAGTTTGGAGGAGAAGGTAGATAGAGGCAGCCAGGCCCAACAATTTGCCTTGGCAGGAGTCAAGCAGAAGCTGACCCTTGTTAAGACGGCATTTTTGATGATGCCTTGATTTGGACATTTTCACTGCTTCAGAACTGTAAGCTTTAACCTTAATACATTCCAATAAAAGCCAACAAATTTCTGATATTTTGCATTGTTAGTGCTTGGTAAACTGAAAGAGCTAGTGACAGGTTTGGAGAGCTGCCCTGTTCCCAAATGGCTGTGTGAGGCTGCTGCCCAGTGAATTCAACTGTAAGCTGTGGGTGTCTCCAGACCAGGCAGTAATGAGTACTGGTAAGATGGAGGAGGACGTGCTCTTAGCCAGAAAGTACTGAAAAGCAGGGAGTTAGGCAGGGGATTCACGTGGTTTGGGGAGTAGTTTAAACTCAGATACCCCAGTATGATGTACCAGGCTCAGGCGGTGGTTGGCCAGGTGGGAAGAGGTGAATAAAAACATGGGACCTGCGGTCTGATGCAGCAGAGGAGTCACAGCACACAGAGATTTCCTGCTCCTGCTCCTTTTGCCCTTCCTTCCTTCCCTTGGCCTCCAGTGTTGACCCTCTGAGGAGGCTGCTCTTACTGTACCCCTCCTGGGTCTCATGCACAGGCTCAGGTCTCTTGCTTTCAGTTCTACATTAACCTACTCCAATCTTGGGACAGCTAAATAAAGAGTAATGCCATGATGAAAACTGTTCGTGCCAGGAAGGAAATGTCAAAATGCACATTACAGCATTCAGTAGAGCAATAACACCAGACTGAGCAACATTAGGCCAGTGACACTAATAAAAAGTATGGGAATCCCAGAATGTCCTTGGAACTAAGGCTGACAAGAAAAAAAGTGAGGTTGTGCGATAGTGCAATGTTTGCAGAAAACCTCAGAGGGTGCAGATGCCAGATATTTCTCAGACTAATTAAATATTAAATTTACAACACATTCTTAACAACATTGAAAATGATGCAGACCTCTTTAATCCCAGAAGAGAACGAAGGGGTAGGATGGAAAGAAACTGAGGAAAACTGAAAAAGCTGGAATGCAACAAGGGTTCACTGCAGTTCCCCAAGCCAGAGAGGGGATGTCCTGCTTGGGAAAAAACTCTCAGAGCCCCAAAGAAAACCATCATCATAGGTTCTGGATGCATAAAGCAGGACAAGGAGAAAGCCCTGCTCATCACTCAAAGCCTCGTTTGGTGATGTGAGTCACTCTAGTGTGTCTTCACAGGGGAGTAAGCAGCAGGAAGTCCATCTTCTCCTAAGGTGCTAACAACCCTCTAACCAGACATGTAGAGAGAGCAGTGTTGCCTTTAAAGATCACATCCATGCTCCTCATGCTCTGTGCTCACTCTTACTGAGGGAGGCCTCAAACCGTCCAGGCAGCTATGGAGGGGGCCTAGGGGAGTGAGCCCATTTCCTTTATAGGTGACTGTATTTGCAGAGGTGAGGATAAGTGACCCCCCAATAATGTTGCAGATACAAATCAATATGTTAAAACCAAACATTTTTCATGATTTCATTGTGTACTATTTTCATAATTTCTTTTAAATTATAACCAAATTATCTGTGCAGAGTATAAAAATAATATATGTCTGTTATGGCAAACAGCCAAATTCCTTCTCTAGCCTCAACCCCCATTCCTCCTTCCTCAGAATTATCTGCATTGGCAGATTCTTTTGGGTGTACATTTCTGTTTGTAAATACATACATTCTCTAGGTTCATCCATCCCACACCCTATCACATATGAGAAAGATATTGGAGTACTACTTAAGAATATAAATAAATTTTCTAACTTCCTAAAATAAATGAGATTAGAATTATATCATCTAATTATGAAAGGATCATTTCTGATGTAAAATAATAAGGAAAATTGGAGTTAAGTAGAAAGCAGGCCACTGTAGTTCAGTGGCTGTTAAACTTGAATCCACATCAGAATCAGGTGAAAAAACTGAAAAAATATAAATGGTTGGGGTGCCTTATATGAAAATGCTACAATAATGGGCTGCATTATTTTGAAAATGGTAATTTTTTAAATGCTTACCCAGATTAAAATGGATTTAAGAACCAGTGAAAACAAATTGAAATAAGTGGAAAGCCCATTTTTACATAAACTAAGAGAAAGCTGATATTCTGATGCATAAATTAGTGGTAACAAATTGAACTTGGATTGTTGTAATTCTCCGTGGAGGTAGACAGTGCCAGGAATGATCCAAAGAAAGTTTGGGATCAGGGGACCTCACTCCATGTGTAATGCAGGCAAGTTTTTTAGGCTGAAGCTGCTTTTTATATTACAATGCTGATAACAAAATCAGGGCATCCTTCACTACTTCCTCAGCTTGTTATATGAGAGCCCTGCTTGTTTCTGTGTTTCCAGACATTCTTTCTTGGGTATTCATACCATAACATCTTAATGGTCTGTTCATTCCTCTCTGCCTCCTCCTACTGATGTTTGCAGTATGCAGTGTCCTTGGAGACATTTACAAATGTTTCTCTGCCAGTAAACATGCTTTTTAAATGCTTAACACTTTATGCTCTGGCTTTCAGCATATTTTCCAACAATTCCCTCTTTTTTGTCCAAGGTGACTGTGCCAGGCTTAGGTTGCCCTCCTCTGAGGGTCTTACTCTTCCCTGGCCACCAGCCAAGCTCCATGGACAGGGATTTGAGGTTCAAGGGTTTTAAGCAGAATCAATTTATTAGCATGTCTGGGCTTTTCAGCCCTATTAATGCAGGACAGCAGGGCTTTGTGAATACCTCCTAATACAGTTAAGAGTAGCAGAACACCAATTATCACCACACCACCTAATAGAGTTAAGAGTAGCAGACCACCAATTATCACCAAGTTAGCAAGCACAGAGGTTGATTTCCACCAATGTAAGTGGTTTGTTTTATTTAATTGATCTGCCACTGATTGACAAATTTTGCTACCTGGAAGTGTAGTAAGTTGATTTGAGACATGCTCAAAATCTTTTTTTGCAAATCTGTAATTTCTATAGATGAATTTATTTTATGAACTATTAAATGATTTTTAATTTTTTTCCCATTCATAATGGGAATCATTGTATAGGAGAGGAGTGATACAAAAAGTACTTTCATTTCAATCACACTACAAACCGTGTTTTAAATTTAGATTATATACCTGATCTCCCATTTTTGTAACAACCATCTTTAAGTCATTAAGCCTATTATTAATATTCTCATCAATATATATCTGACTATGTCATAGCTCACTAACATTTTTATGCCAATTTCTATCATATTGCCATGTTTGGATAGTCTCATCTAGGGCAGTTTCTGTGACAGCAACAGCTGTAATAATACCTATAAGCCGTAAATACAGCAGCTATAAGTAATCCAATTAAATCTTTGGTTCTTTTCAAATAATTATTTAGAAAGTACCAAAGGATTTGGTTCTTAGGGGAGACTGCCTGCAGTGATTCATGTGAACCCGAAGCTATATTCCACAATGCCATTGTCCTATTAGAACTGCATAAGAACTTTCCTGTAAAACAAACTTTGGTACACAAGTGTAAAGGGAGCAATTGCTGCAGAAAAACCATGTTTGATTAATGCTCACTCTTCCAACTATAAAAACAATGGGATCCTGTACACATACCATAAGAAATTAAGTGGAATTTCTTTTTAAACTGGTAATATTAGTCTTACTGCCTTGTCATTCAAAAATTGGGCTAGTTCCCAAAAATAATTTCCACAAATACTTTTCTGCTTTGTTAAGTTTAGTGTCCCATAGTTGTGGGATAAATCGTCCCTGATGAGTCCAATTAAATGACATGTTTATACTTATGACGTCCCAAAAATTCCAAAAATAATGATGCTTTCATTAGTTGTTTTTGTTGAATTATTAATTTTTCAACTTATGGTTTGTTTACATTAGGTTTTAGTATCCCTATAAGGGCTTGATTCATTACAATTCTATAGGAATTATTAAAGGCACAACCTCAGATGAAACATGGCATGTATGCCATTTATCACTTTGTACTAGGATTTGGGGGCTGTATACATGGTTTGGTGGATCCTATGCAGATAAGTCATTCAAGAAAAGGCAAGGTTAAATTTTCAATAAATTTCCCTTCCTCCTCAGGTTTTAGAGGAAGGGGAAAATCAACAGGCCCAAGAAAATGAAAAGTCTAATTAATATAAACAGGGTAGGATTTGTCCCCCCAAGGCAACAATTCTAAAAGAGGTAAATTAATAATATAAGCCCAATATGTATAATTATGTGAAGATGCACTACTAACTGCTGAGGTTGTCAAGGTAAGCATAGCAAAGAAAACTGTGTTCGAGTGATATTCTGACTTTTAGAAGTTATCATCTTTTCTGCTTCTTGTGTCAGCTTCTTCGGCTTGTTTATATCTAGGTTTCAGATGTCTGGACAGGACCCAAAACTGGTCTCCTTTATCTGTAATTGATAAGAGCATAACCTCGACCCTATATCCTAACTTAATTTCTGCATTTTTCCCATTGATTATTATCTTTATGCTTTCATTAAACTAGTCGTGCAATATTTGTTTCTGTATTTTTGCCAGAAATGCTCTGCTGCTGATGTATATGATTCTGGCCTTTGGGTTAAAAAAATATTGTAAATAATGCTTGATATAATTGTTTTTGCACCTCACCGTTTCCCCCTTTTTTGTTTTTGTAGCATTTATAAATAGAGGTTGAACTGCTAATTTTTTATGATAAGTATACATACATTCACAGGCTTACTAAATCAGGGGATACACTGATATAATTTTTGGCTGGTGTCCTGGATAGATACAAGATAAATGTTACTATATATTTAGTTTAATAAGCTTATATTGACAATTAGGGTGAGAAATAAATAACATCACTGGTTAAAAGATTATGTCAATATTGAACAAAGTTACAGAATGACACATAAATAGAGCAGTCTTATATATATACTTACCAATATTTAAGTTTTATCTTGGAAGTGTTAAAGTAGCAACTGATATGAGAGCTCTGGTTCACTGTGTTTTGGATTAATGGATTTGATACTATAGATACCAACTTGTGAGTATTTTGTAATTCCTGAGGAAGGGGCCAGCCTCCTCAGGAAGGAAAACAACACTCTCTGGACAGTTCATTTTCAGGTTTATGCATCAGTCCCTGGGACAGTGGCCAGCTCCCCCAGGGAGGAATACAATACTCATTGAAATGTACTTTATCTTTTTAAATTTGTTACAAAACTTCCTAGATGTGCTTACTATGTTAATTTCCAATATTTTCCCAGAAATGTGAAAATTGTTAACTAGCAAGGCATTGGTTTGTTGATTAACAAAATTTTCTGTATGATGCTTTATTTTAGGTTAGAACAATACTTGCCAGACCTGTTTTTTAATACATTCAGTTTCAGGACTGTAAAAACTCAAAACAAGAGATTTACATGTACATTTAATAAAATACATTTACATTTAATATACAAGTTATTAAATTACTTAAGTATGAAATGTATTGTATTAAAGTTTTAATTAGTATTTAAGTATATTATACAGAATTCATAAGTGTAGTAGATTATAAAACAACAGACATCCAATGAATAAACTTTTATTTCTTAAGCATTTAATATTCTTAGTAGCGTGAAGAGAATGACCTCAATTTCTTTATTTTGTATTGTTTGAGGCATAGGTAAAAACAAATTAGTATTTCCTATTTGGGCTGTGGGGTAATAAATCAACTTGTAATTTTAATACTTGTATTTGTTTTGTTGTTAACATTATAATTATAATTGGGACTGTTCCTTACAGTGTTGAATATAAACTTGATTTACTGTTGGATACTTTATAGGAAGGAGTATGTGGGCTGGCTTGACTAGTTTAAGAAAATATTAAAGAAAGTTTTTGCAAATTTTAAAACAAAGTTAGAGTGACATAACTGGATATTAATTTTTGCAACAAATAGAAATATTTGGGACCACTACATGCTGCAGGGGTGTTACTTTATATTACTATATATTACTTTTATGCACTACCTCAGAGGCCTTTAATGGTTGCTTTCTTCTTGTAGCTAGAACAAAAGTGAAAACACAGGCATGGCAGCAAAAAAACAATAATCTTACTTACATTTGAAAAGTGAAGAAATGACTGCATTGGCATAGAATTTCATAAAATCTGGGTTTTTACAATGTGAGTGAAAGCAAGACCGTAGCACCCAAACAAACAAGTATCTACTAACATTTGAAAGTTGGAGTATGTCATGCATTCACAGCATGTTTGGTAAAACCACATTTTTGAAGATAATTGTAAATGAAAACACAGGCAAAACACCAAGTAAAACACAAATATTTTTCAGATTTGTAAAGTAAAGAAACTATTGCTTTGGTGTAGCATAAGGAAAAAGCAGAGTGTTGGCATACTGAGTGAAAGCGAGTGCATAGCAGCCAAACAAATGAGTATCTTTTTACCTTTCAAACTGGAAATATCACCTGCTTTCACAGAGAGTTATGAGAAACCAGTAACTTAAAGATGGTTTTAGGTGAAACACTTGGAAAGCAATCAATGAAACCAGTTTCTTTATTGGTTTTCTAAAGGGAAGAATTGACTGCATTCTCTGATCATTACAGGTAAGTAGGGCTTTGAAGATGATTGTAAATGAAAACACAGGCATAGCAGTAAACAAAACACTAATCTTACTTATATTTGAAAAGTGAATAAACTACTGTGTTGGCATATAATTTCATAAAAATATGGTTTTTACATTGTGAGTGAAAGCAAGAGCATAGCAGCCAAAGAAACAAGTATCTTACTAACATTTCAAAGTTCAGGTACCTCCTGCATTCACAGCTTCTTTGGTGAATGCAGTGTTTGGAAGAACATTGTAAATGAAAATACATGCAAAGCACCAAATGAAACAAAATTTTTTGAGATTTATGAAGTAAATAAACTAGTGCTTTGTCATAGCATTAGGAAAAAGCAGAGTGTTGGCATACTGAGTGAAAGCAAGTGCATAGCAGCCAAACAAACAAGTATCTTACTTATCTTTCAAGCTGTAAGTACTGCCTGCTTTCACAAAGAGTTTTGACAAATCAGAGCTTGAAGATGATTTTATGTGAAAACACTTGCAAAGCAGCCAATGAAACCAGTTTCTTTATTGGTTTTCTAAACTGAAGAATTGAATGTATCCACCAAGTGTTACGGTTAAGCAGTGCTTTGAAGTTGATTGTAAGTGAAAACATGTGCATAGCAGCCAAAGGAACAAACTTACTTAGATTTCCAAAGTGAAGAAACTGCAACATTGGCATAGTAAAGCAAGGATCTGAGCTATTGGAGGAAAGCCAGTGTATGAGAGCCAAATAAACAAGTATCTTACTTAACTTTAAAAGCTGAATTTCCTCCTGAATTCATAGCATGTTAGGTTAAACCAGTGTTTTGAAGATGGTTTTAAGTGAAAACACAGGCATGGGCAGCCAATAAAACACTAATCTTACTTAGATTTCAAAAGTGAAGAAATTACTGCATTGGCATAGAACTTCATAAAATTATGGTTTTTATATTGTGAGTGAAAGCAACAGCATAGCACGAAAGAAAACAAGTATCTTACTAATGTTTCAAAGTTCAAGTAGCTCCTGCATTCACAGCATGTTTGGTAAAAGCAGTTTTTTCAAGATCATTGTAAATAAAAACACATGCGAAGCACCAAATGAAACACAAATCTTTTTCAGATTTGTAAAGTAAAGAAACTAGTGCTTTGACGTAGCATTAGGAAAAAGCAGAGTGTTGGCATTCTGAGTGAAAATGAGTGCATAGCAGCCAAACAAACAAGCATCTTACTTAACTTTCAAAGGTGAATTTCCTCATAAATTCACAATGGATTAGGTAAAACCAGTGTTTTGAAGATAAGTTTAAGTGAAAACAAAGGCATAGCAGCAAACAAAACACGAATCTTACTTAGATTTGAAAAGTGAAGAAACTACTGCGCTGGCATAGAATTTAATAAAATCCGGGTTTTTACATTGTGAATGAAAACAAGAGCATAACAGTGAAACAAACAAGTATATTATTAACGTTTCAAAGTTGAAGTACCTCCTGCAATCACAACATGTTTTGTGAAAGCAGTGTTTTGAAGATCATTGTAAATGAAAACACAGGCTAAGCACCAAATGAAACAGAAATCTTTTTCAGATTTGTGAAGTAAATAAACTAGTGCTTTGATGTAGCATTAGGAAAGAGCAGAGTGTTGGCATACTGAGTGTAAGCAGTGCAGAGTAGTCAAACAAACATGTATCTTACTTAACTTTCACAGGCGAGCTTCCTCCTGAATTCACAGTGTGATAGGTTAAAACAGGGTTTTGAAGATGATTTTAAGTGAAAACACAGTCATAGCAGCAAACAAAGCTCTAATCTCACTTAGATTTGAAAAGTGAAGAAACGACTGCATTAGCATAAAATTTCATAAAATCCCAGTTTTTACAATGTGAGTGAAAGCTAGAGCATAGCAGCCAAACAAACAAGTATCTTCCTAATGTTTCAAAGTTGGAGTACGTCCTGCATTCACAAGATGTTTTGATAAAACCATTGTTTTGAAGATCATTGTAAATGAAAACACATGCAAAGCACTAAATGAAACACATATCTTTTTCTGATTTGTGAATTAAAGAAACTAGTGCTTTGGCATAGCATTAGTTAAAAGCAGAGTGTTGGCATACTGAGTGAAAGCGAGTGCATAGCAACCTAAAACACAAGTATCTTACTTAACTTTCAAAGGTGAATTACCTCCTGAATTCACAGCGTGAATTCACTAGGTCTTAGGTAAAACAAGTGTTTTGAAGAAGATTTTAATTGAAAAGATTTTAAGTGAAAACACAGGAATAGCAGCAAACAAACACTAATCTTCCTTAGATTTCAAAAGTGAAGAAACTACTGCTGTGGCATAGAGTTTTGTAAAATCCGGGTTTTCACATTGAGTGTGAAGCCAGCAAAATAGCAGCTAAACACACAAGTATGTTACTAACTTTTCAAAGTTGAAGAACCTACTGCATTAAAAGCGTGTTTGATTAAAGCAGTGTTTTGAAGATCATTGTAAATGAAAACATGCAAAGCACCAAATGAAACACAAATCTTTTTCAGATTTGTGAAGTAAAGAAACTACTGTTTTGGCATAGCATTAGGAAAAAGCAGAGTATCGGCATACTGAGTGAAAGTGAGGGCATAGCAGCCAAAAACACAAGCACCATACTTACCTTTCAAAGGTGAATTTCCTCATAAATTCACAGTGTGTAAGGTTAAATCAGTGTTATACAGATGATTTTAAGTGAAAATAGAGGCATAGCAGCAAACAAAACACTACTGTTACTTAGATTTGAAAAGTGAAGAAACTACTGCATTGGCATAGAATTTCATAAAATCCGGAATTTTACAATGTGAGTGAAAGCAAGAGCATAGCACCCAAACAAACAAGTATCTCACTGAAGTTTCAAAGTTGAAATACCTTCTGCATTCACAGCGTGTTTGGTGAAAGCGGGGTTTTGAAGATCTTTGTAAATGAAAACACAGTAAAAGCAGCAAATAAAACAAAAATCTTTTTAATATTTCTAAAAAATAGTCTCTACTACATTCACGTAGCATTAAGAAAATGGAGTGTGTTCACATATGAGTGAAAGCAAGAGCATAGCACCCAAACAAACAAGTATCTCACTAAAGTTTCAAAGTTGAAGTACCTCCTGCATTCACAGCGTGTTTGGTGAAAGCAATGTATTGAAGATCAATGTAAATGAAAATAGTAAAAGCAGCAAATAAAACAAAAATCTTTTTCAGATTTCTGAAGGAAAGACTCTACTGCATTCGTGTAACATTAGGAAAAAGCAGAGAGCTGGCATACTAAGTGAAAGGGAGTGCATAACAGCCAAACAAACAAGTATCTTACTTATCTTTCAAAGGTGAATTTCCACCTGAATTCACAGTGTGTTAGGTAAAAACAAGTGTTCTAAGATGATTTCAAGTGAAAACACAGGCATAGAAGCAAACAAAACACTAAACTTACTGAGATTTGAAAAGTGAAGAAACTATTGTGTTAGCATAGAATTTTGTAAAATCAGGATTTTTACTCTGTGAGTGAAAGCAAGAGCATATCAATCAAACAAACAAGTTTCTTACTAACATATAAAGGTTGAAGTACCTCCTGAAATCACAGTGAGTATGGTGAAAGCAGTGTTTTGAAGTTCATTGTAAATGAAAACACAGGCAAAGCAGCAAATAAAACACAAATATTTTTCAGATTTCCAGAGTAAATAAACTACTGCATGGCATAGCATTACGAAAGAGCAGAGTGTTGGCATACTGAGTGAAAGCGAGTGCATAGCAGCCAAACGAGCAAGTAGCTTATTTTCCTTTCAAACGGGAAGTTCTGCCTGACTTCACAGAGAGTCATGAGAAACCAGTGCCTTGAAGAGGATTTTAAGTGAAAACAATGCAAAGCAAGCAATGAAACCAGTTTCTTTTCTGGTTTTCTTAACTGAAGAATTGACTATATTCAATAAGGTTTATGGTTAAGCAGTGCTTTGAAGATAATTGTAAGTGAAAACAGGTGTATAGCAGCCTGTGGCAGTTTGATGTAATTATGAATTCCAAAAATATAATTGAATCGTGTTTGTAAACTGATCTGTTAATTTGGGCATGATTAGGTTAAGATTAGAGTGTTGAGTCCCACCCCTTGGTGGGTGGGGAATCAAATATAAAAGGCAAGACAAAGGACAGTTGAAGCAATCTTTTGAGAAGCAGTCTTTTGAGAAGCAATTTTGATGTTGGAAAGAAGGCCCCAGGAGAAGAGAAGCAAGCCATTTACCTGATCGTCTACAGCTGACCTTGTAGAGGAAACAGGAGCTAAGCCCAGAGAGAAACGCAGCCCCGGGAAGAGAGGAACCCCAGAAGTCTGAACCCTGGCAAACGCTGGCAGCTGTCTTGCTCTAAAATGGGACAATGAACTGTGGTGAGAGAAGAAACTTAACGCTTTATGGCCTAGTATCTGTGGACTTCTGCCCCAAATAAATACCCTTTATAAAAACCAACCAATTTTTGATATTTTACATTAGGACCCCTTTGGCTGACTAATACAGAATTTGGTACCGAGGAGTGGGGAAGTGCTTTTGTAATTACCAAAATGTTGGAACAATTTTATAAATGGGTAAGGGGTATTTTTTGGAGGAATTGTGAAATGCTTGATGGAAAAGGCCAAGATAGCTTTGAAGAAACTGTTGATAGCAATGTGGACGCTAAAGAGACTTTCTATGATTCCTTAGAAGTAATTGATGAAACTACTATTGGAAACTGGAGGAAAGGTTGATCCATGTTTTAAAGTTGCAGAGAATTTATCAAGATTAACTCCTGGTGTTATATGGAAGACAGAATTTGAAAATGGTGAACCAGAGCATTTAGCTGAAGTACTTTCAAAGTTAACAAGGAGAACATGGCTTGGCTTCTCCTTGCAGCTTATAGCAAAATACTAGATGAGCAAAATACACTAAGGACTGACCTTTTGGTCACAAAGAAAACAGAAACTGATTCTGGAACTTCCAAGTTTCTGGAAATCAAATTCCCAGATGAAAATGTCCCATTTGAAGAATTTACTAAACTTGGAAATTGTAAATCAGAATTGAAGATGCAGTTATCTAGGAAAGACTTATAGAAAGTCTTACTGTCTGATGGCTTGGACCCCTGCTTCCTGCATGCTAAACCAACAAAGTTTTTGAGAAAGCTGTATGAACAAAACCATTGTCAGCTTGGACAAAAGAGGACATGGAAAGGAGAGATTGAAGGAGAATAAGTTTTAAGAAAAAAATCATGGAAGCAGAGATCTGGACTTAAGACATCTCCTTGGGACAAGAGAGGAGCCCCACCCATGTGTACAGAGGGGGTGAGTTTGCCCCTGCAGTTAAAGAGGGTGGATGTTCCTACCCGATGTTCTGAGAAAGTTTTGATGCTGCATGGTGCAGAGAGGGTGAGTTTTCCCCAGCAGTTGAAGAGGGTGGATGTCTCCACCCGATATTCTGGGAGACTTTTGCCACCCCAAGGTGCAGGGAGGGTGGAGCACATTCCTCAAAGATTAGGGCTCTTAAGGTCAACACCCCATAGGTCTGAGAGGGGTGTACCTGTCCCTCATGGATTAGAGAAGGCCAGGTGGTCAACCCATTGCTCTGAGAGGGCAGAGCCTGTATGCCAAAGGTTAGGGTGGATGTTGTCTTTACCTCACTGTACTAGGGGGCTAACACTCTAACCCAAAGATTGGGTAAGGTGTGGCAATCCCCCCAACACTCTTGGAGGGTGAGGTCTGAAGCTTGGTTGACACCCAGATACTTGATGAGGGAGGAACAAAGAAAATGGCCATTGGGCAAGCCTGCAGACGGGTGTGTCCCCATGTGGCCCCAAGGAGAAGAAATCATCACCTTAAGAATGACTCAGATTTCAAATCAAATGGAGGATGCCCTGCAGGTTTTACTGAACTGTAAAGGATCCATGACTCATGTTTAACACCCCAATTTCTCCTTATGATATTGAAAATGTTTATCCTTTGTCTTTCCATTTGTGTATTGGAAGCAGTTAAATGGTTTTGTAAGATTCAGAGGTCTATAGCAGATGGGAATTTGCCTGAAGACAAACTGTATTTCTTTAAAATGATTTTGATATGATTTTGTACTTGGATTGTTACTGATTTAAGTTTTTTTAAATATTGTAATGTATTTTTGAAATTCAGAGGGTGGAATGTGGCAGTTTGGTGTAATTATGAATTCCAAAAATATAATTGAATCATGCTTGTAAACTGATCTGTTAATCTGGGCATGATTAGGTTAGGATTAGGGTGTTGAGCCCCACCTCTTGGTGGGTGGGGAATCGAATATAAAAGGCAAGGCAAAGGTTAGTTGAAGCAGTCTTTTGAGAAGAAGTCTTTGGAGAAGCAGTTTTGATGCTGGAAAGAAGGCCCCAGGAGAAGAGAAGCAAACCATTTGCCCGATCGTCTACAGATGACCTTGTGGAGGAAACAGGAGCTAAGCCTGGAGAGAAACGCAGCCCCAGGAAGAAAGGAACCCCAGAAGTCTGAACCCTGACACACGCCGGCAACAGTCTTGCTCTAACATGGGACAATGAACTGTGGTGAGAGAAGAAACTTAATGTTTTATGGCCTAGTATCTGTGGACTTCTGCCCCAAATAAATACCCTTTATAAAAACCAACCCATTTTTGGTATTTTACATTCGCACCCCTTTGGCTGACTAATACACAGCCAAAGGAAGAAATTTACTTAGATTTCCAAAGTGAAGCAACCGCAGCATTGGCACAGTAAAAGCAGGGTTTTGACCTACTGGGGGAAAGCAAGTGTATAAGAGCCAAACAAAGAAGTATCTTAATTAACTTTCAAAGCTGAATTTCCTCCTGAATTCACAGTGTGTTAGGTTGAACCAGTGTTTTTAAGAAGATTTAAAGTGTAAACACAGGCAAAGCTGCAAAAACAAAAAAAACACTAGTGTTACTTAGATTTGAAAAGTGAAGAAACAACTGTGTTGGGATAGAATTTCAAAAAATCCGGGTTTTTACATTCTGAGTGAAAGGAATAGCATACCAGCCCAACAAACAAGTATCTTACTAACATTTAAAAGTTGAAGTACCTCCTGCAATCACAGCTTGTTTGGTGAAAGCAGTGTTTTGAAGATCATTGTAAATGAAAACATAGGCAGAGCACCAAAGGAAACACAAATCTTTTTTCAGATTTCTAAAGCAAAGAAAATACTGCATGGCATAGCATTAGGAAAAAGCAGAGTGTTGGCATACTGAGTGAAAGTGAGTGCATAAGAGCCAAACAAACAAGTGCCTTACTTAACTTTCAAAGGTGAATTTCCTCCTGAATTCACAGCATGTTAGGTAAAACCAGTGTTTTGAAGATGATTTTAAGTGAAAAGACAGGCATAGCAAGAAACAAATCATTAATCACACTTAGATTTGAAAAGTCAAGAAACTACTGCATTGGCATAGAATTTCATAAAATCCAGGATTTTGAAATGTCAGTGAAATCAAGATCAGAGCAGCCAAACAAACAAGTATCTTACTAACGTTTCAAAGTTGAAGTACCTCCTGCAGTCACAGTGAGTTTGGTGAAAACAGTGTTTTGAAGATCATTGTAAATGAAAACACAGGCAAAGAAACAAATAAAACACAAATCTTTTTCAGATTTTTAAACTAAATAAACTACTGATATAACATAGCATAGGAAAAAGCAGAGTCTTGGCATACAGAGCGAGAAGGAGTGCATAGCAGCCAAACAAACGTCTTACTTACCTTTCAAACTGGAAGTACCACCTGCTTTCACAGAGAGTTATGAGAAACCAGTGCCTTGAAGATGATTTGAAGTGAAAACACTTGCAAAGCAGCCAATAAACAAGCTATTTATAGGTTTTCTAAACTGAAGAATTGACTGCATTCACAGAACGTTACAGTTAGGCAGAGTTTGAAGTTGAATTTAAGTGAAAACACGTGCATAGCAGCCAAAGGAAGAAACTTACTTAGTCTTCTAAAGTGAAGAAACTGCAGCATTGGCTTAGTAAAAGCAGGGTTTTGACCTATTGGGTGAAAGCAAGTGTATAAGAGCCAAACAAACAAGTATCTTACTTAACTTTCAAAGCTGAATTTCCTCCTGAATTCACAGCGTGTTATGTAAAACAATTGTTTTGGAGATGATTTTAAGTTAAAACCCAGGCATAGCAACAAACAAAACACTAATCTCACTGAGATTTTAAAAGTGAAGAAACTACTCCATTGGCATAGAATTTCATAAAATCCGGGTTTTACAATATGATTGAAAGCAAGGACATAGCAGGCAAACAATTATCTTACTTATGTTTAAAAGTTGAAGTACCTCCTGCAATTCCAGGTTGTTTGGTGAAAGCAGTGTTTTGAAGATCATTGTAAATTAAAATATAGGCAAAGCACAAAAGGAAACTCAAATCTTTTTCTGATTTCTAAAGTAAAGAAAATACTGCATGGCATAGAATTAGGAAAAAGCAGAGTGTTGGCATACTGAGTGAAAGCGAGTGCATAAGAGCCAAAGAAACAAGTGCCTTACTTAACTTTCAAAGGTGAATTTCCTCCTGAATTCACAGTGGGTTAGGGAAAACAAGTGTTTTGAAGATAATTTAAGTGAAAAGACAGGAATAGCAGCAAACAAAACACTAATCACACTTAGACTTGAAAAGTCAAGAAACTACTGCATTGGCATAGAATTTCATAAAATCTGAGATTTTACAATGTCAGTGAAATCAAGAGCATAGCAGCAAAACAAACAAGTATCTTACTAACATTTAAATGTTCAAATACCTCTTGCAATCACAGCGAGTTTTGTGAAAACAGTGTTTTGAAGATCATTGCAAATGAAAACACAGGCAAAGCAGCAAATAAAACACAAGTCTTTTTCAGATTTCTGGAGTAAAAGAAACTACTGCAAGGCCTAGCATTAGGAAAAAGCAGAGTTTTGGCATACTGAGTGAAAGCGAGTGCATAGCAGCCAAACAAACAAGTTTACTTACCTTTCAAACTGGAAGTATTGCCTGCTTTCACAGAGAGTTATGAGAAACCAGTGCCTTGAAGATGATTTTAAGTGAAAACACTTGCAAAGCAAGCAATGAAACCAGTTTCTTTTCTGGTTTTCTTAACTGAAGAATTGACTACATTCAATAAGTTTTACTTTTAAGCAGTGCTTGGAAGATGATTGTAAGTAAAAACAGGTGCATAGCAGTCAAAGGAAGAAACTTACTTAGATTTCCAAAGTGATGGAACTGCAGCATTGGCATAGTAAAAGTAGGGTTTTGACCTATTGGGGGAAAACAAGTGTATAAGAGCCAAACAAAGAAGTATCTTACTTAACTTTCAAAGCTGAATTGCCTCCTGAATTCACAGCATGTTCAGTTAAACCAGAATTTTGAAGAAGATTTAAAGTGTAATCAGGCAAAGATGCAAACAAAACACTAGTGTTACTTAGATTTGAAAGGTGAAGAAACTACTGTGTTGGGATAGAATTTCATAAAATCCAGGTTTTTACATTCTGAGTGACTGGAAGAGCATAGCAGCCCAACAAAGAAGTAACTTATTAATGTTTAAAAGTTGAAGCAACTCCTGCAGTCACAGCTTGTTTCATGAAGGCAGTGATTTGAAGATCAATGTAAATGAAAACATAGGCAAAGCACCAAAGTAAACACAGATCTTTTTCAGATTTCTAAAGAAAATACTGCATGGTGTAGCATTATGAAAAAGCAGAGTGTTGGTATACTGAGTGAAAGCGAGTTCATGAGAGCCAAACAAACAAGTGCCTTACTTAACTTTCAAAGGTGAATTTCCTCCTGAATTCACAGTGTGTTAGCTAAAACCAGTGTTTTGAAGATGATTTTAAGTGAAAGCACAGGCATAGCAGCAAACAAAACCCTAATCACACTTAAATTTGAAAAGTCAAGAAACTACTGCATTGGCATAGAATTTCAGAAAATCCGGATTTTACAATGTCAGTGAAACCAAGTGTATACTAGCCAAACAAACAAGTATCTTACTAATATTTAAATGTTGAAGTACCTCCTGCATTCTCCGTGTCTTTGGTGAAAGCAGTGTTTTGAAGATCATTGTAAATGAAAACACATGCTAAGCACCAAATGAAACACAAATATTTTTCACAGTTTCTTACTGAAGGAAAAAAATTAGTGCTTTGGGGTAGCATTAGGAAAAAGCAGAGTGTTGGCATACTGAGTGAAAGTGAGTGCATAGCAGCAAAAATAACAGGTATCTTACTAATCTTTCAATGGTGAATTTCCTCCTGAATTTACAGCCTGTTAGGTTAAACCAGTGTTTTAAAGATGATGTCAAGTGAAAACTCAGGAATAGATTATGTCCATATGGGTGATGGCTCAAAGCCTGCTCTTCTCTTACTCTCCTTTGTTGACCTAACTTTCAGACAATGGTTCTCAGAAAATGTTTGTATGTATTGTGAGAATTTTGATTTTTACCCATAATAAAAAAAAAAGAAAGAAAAAAAAATAAAGGCAGCTAAGGATGACAGAATGAATTTTCAAATAGACCTAAAATATATCAGTGTAGAAAATAATAATCATGTGCATTACACCAAACACAATTTTCATTTCTTTGGAAAATAATTATTTGCATTAATAACTGTGTTCTACAACTTCCAGAATTGTAAAATTGCTCAAAAACAATAAAAAGAAAAGTTAACCCAGAAAAAAAAAAAAAAAAAAAAAAAAACAACTCAGGAATAGCAGCAAACAAAACACTGCTGTTACTTAGATTTGAAAAGTGAAGAAACTAATGTGTTGGCATAGAATTTTGTAAAATCTGGGTTTTCACATTGTGAGAGAAAGGAAGAGCATAGCAGCCAAACAAAATCTTATTAAACGTTCAAAGTTGAAGTACCTCCTGTATTCACAGCGTGTTTGGTGAAAGCAGTTCTTTGAAGATCATTGTAAATGAAAGCACATGCAAAGCACCAAATGAAACACAAATCTTTTTACGTTTTGTGAAACAAAGAAATTAGTACTTTGGGGAAGCATTAGGAAAAAACATAGTGTTGGCATACTGAGTGAAAGCAAGTGAAAGCAGCCAAACAAACAAGTATCTTACTTAACTTTTAAAGATGAATTTCCTCCTGAATTCACAGCATGTTAGGTTAAACCAGTGTTTTGAAGATGATTTTCAGTGAAAAGACAGGCATAGCAGCAAAAAAAAAACCACTAAACACACTTAGATTTGAAAAGTGAAGAAACTACTGCATTGGCATTGAATTTCATAAAATCCGAGATTTAACATTGTCAGGGAAATCAAGAGCATAGCAGCCAAACAAACAAGTATCTCACTAACATTTAAATGTTGACGTACCTCCTGCAATCACCGCGTGTTTTGTGAACACAGTGTTTTGAAGATCATTGTAAGTGAAAACACATGCAAAGCACCAAATGAAACACAAACATTTTTCAGAGTTGTGAAGGAAAGAAATTAGTGCTTTGGGGTAGCATTAGGAAAAAGCAGAATGTTGGCATACTGAGTGAAAGCAAGTGCATAGCAGCCAAACAAACAAGTATCTTATTAATCATTCAATGGTGAATTTCCTCCTGAATTCACAGTGTTTTAGGGTAAACCAGTGTTTTAAAGATGATTTTAAGTGAAAACACAGGCATAGCAGCAAACAAAACACTACTGATACTTAGATTTGAAAAGTGAAGAAACTACTGCTTTGGCATAGAATTTCATAAAATCCATGTTTTCACATTGTGAGAGAAAGGAAGACATAGCAGCCAAACAAACATCTTACTAACCTTTCAAAATTGAAGTACCGCCTGCTTTACAGCGTGTTTGGTGAAAGCAGTGCTTTAAAGATCATTGTAAATGAAAGCACATGCAAAGCACCAAATGAAACACAAATCTTTTTCAGTTTTTCAAATAAAGCAATTAGTTCTTTGGGGAAGCATTAGGAAAAAGCAGAGTGTTGGCATACTGAGTGAAAGTGAGTGCATAGCAGCCAAACAAACAAGTAGCCTACTTACCTTTCAAACTGGAAGTATTGCCTGCTTTCACAGAAAGTTATGAGAAACCAATGACTTGAAGAGGATTTTAAGTGGAAACACTTGCAAAGCAAGCAATGAAACCAGTTTCTTTTTTTATTTTCTTAAATGAAGAATTGACTGCATTCAATAAGGTTTATTTTTAAGCAGTGCTTTGAAGATTATGGTAAGTGAAAACACGTCCATAGAAGCCAAAGGAAAACCTTATTTAGATTTCCAAAGTGAAGGAACTGCAGCATTGGCATAGTAAAAGCAGGGTTTTGACCTATTGGGAGAAAGCAAGTGTATAAGAGCCAAACAAACAAGTATCTTAATTAACTTGCAAAGCTGAATTTCCTCCTGAATTCACAGAGTGTTAGGTTAAACCAGTGTTTTAAGAAGATTTTAAGTGTAAACACATGCAAAGCTGTGAACAAAACACTACTGTTACTTAGAATTTCAAAGTGAAGAAACTACTGCATTGGGATAGAATTTTGTAAAATCCGGGTTTTTACATTGTGAGTAAAAGGAAGAGCATAGCAGCCCAACAAACAAGTATCTTGCTAAAATTTCAAAGTTGAAGTACCTCCTGCAATCACAGCATGTTTGGTGAAGGCAGTGTTTTGAAGATCATTGTAAATGAAAACACAGGCAAAGCACCAAATGAAACACAAATCTTTTTCAGATTTGTGAAGTAAAGAAAGTAGTGTTTTGGTGCAGCATTAGGAAAAAGCATAGTGTTGGCATATTGAGTGAAAGCAAGTGCATATTAGCTAAACAAACAAGTACCTTACTTAAATTCCAAAGCTGACTTTCCTCCTGAATTCACAGCATGTTAAGTTAAACCAGTGTTTTGAAGAAGATTTTAAGTGAAAACACACAGGCAAAGCTGCAAACAAAACACTAGTGTTCCTTAGATTTGAAAACTGAAGAAACTACTGCTTTGGGATAGAATTTTGTAAAACCTGGGGAGTGAAAGAAAGAGGAAAGCAGCCAAAGAAACAAGTATCTTACTAATCTTTCAGAGTTTAAATACCTCCTGCAATCACAGCATTTTTAGTGAAAGCATGTTTTGAAGATCATTGTAAATGTAAACACAGGCAAAGCAGCAAATTTAATCCAAATCTTTTTCAGATTTCTAAAGTAAAGAAACTACTGCATGGCATAGCATTAGGAAAAAGCAGAGTGTTGGCAGACTGAGTGAAAGTGAGCACATAGCAGCCAAAAAAACAAGGAGCTTACATACCTTTCAAACTGGAAGTACTGCCTGCTTTCCCAGAGAGTTATGAGAAACCAGTGACTTGAAGAGGATTTTAAGTGAAAATACTTGCAAAGCAAGCAAAGAACCCAGTTTCTTTTTTGGTTTTCTTAACTGAAGAATTGACTGCATTCAACAAGGTTTACGGTTAAGCAGTGCTTTGAAGATGATTGTAAGTGAAAACACGTGCATAGCAGCCAAAGATAGAAAGTAACTTTAGATTTCCAAAGTGATGGAACTGCAGCCTTGGCATAGTAAAAGTAGGATTTTGACCTATTTGGGGAAACAAGTGCATAAGAGACAAAATACAAGTATCTTACTTAACTTGCAAAGCTGAATTTCCTCCTGACTTTACAGCGTGTTATGTTAAACCAGTGTTTGGAAGAAGATTTTAAGTGTAAACACAGGCAAAGCTGCAAACAAAACACTAGTATTCCTTAGATTTGAAAAGTGAAGAAACTACTGCGTTGGGATAGAATTTCATAAAATCTGGGTTTTACATTGTGAGTGAAAGGAAGAGCACAGCAGCCAAACAAGTATCTTACTAACGTTTCAAAGATTTCATTGTGAACTATTTCCATTATTTCTTTTAAATTATACTCAAATTATCTGAGCAATGAGTATATAAATAATTTATGGCTGTTTTGACAAACAGCCAAATTCCTTCTCTAGCCTCAACCACCATTCCTCCTTCCTCAGAATTATCTGCACTGGCAGATTGTTTTTGGTACACAGTTCAGTTTGGAAATACATGCATTCCTGGTTTCATCCATCCCACATGGTATCACACATGAAAAAAATATTTGAGTTCAGCTTAAGAATATAAATAAATTTTCTAACTTCGTAAAATACTTGAGATTAGAAGTATATCATCTAATTATGATCATTTCTGATTTAAAATACTAAGGAAAATTGCACTGAAGTAGAATGCATGCACCTGTAATTCAGGGGCTATTAAACTTGAATCCAGAACCAGGTGAAGAAACTGAAAAAATATAAATGGTTGGGGTGCCTTATAAGAAAATGCTGCAATAATGGGGAGAATTATTATTATTATTATTTTTTAAAGATTTAATTTTTTAATTTATTCTCCTGCCCCCCCTTCATTGTTTACACTCACTGTCTGCTCTCTGTTCGTCTTCTTTTTAGGAGGCAGCAGGACCCGAACCTGGTACCTCCCATATGGGAGGGAGTCACCCCATCACTTGAGCCACCTTCGCTCCCTGCTTGTTGTGTCTCTCATTGTGTTCCTCATTGTGTCTCTTCATTGCATCATCTCGCTGCGTCATCTTATTGCGTCAGCTCGTGGTGCCAGCCTGTCTCATCAGCTTGCTGTCTTGCTGGTCTTCTTTAGGAGGCACTGGAAACCGAACCCGGGACCTCCCATGTGGTAGGCCGGTGCCCAACTGCTCCAGCCAGGTCCGCTTCCCTAGGGATTAGCTTTAAGAACGTAGCCACGATAGTGCTGTCACCACTTTAAAAGTTAACACTGATTTGGTGTGGTCGTCTAATATCCAGTTGGCATTCAAGCTTCCCAATAGGCTCATTTTTTTCCAGTTTGTCCAAATCCAGATCCAAATAACAGCCCTGCCTGGCGGCTGGCTGCCGTCTTGCTTCAGCCCTGTGCAGAGTGCCGTGGGCTGCCTGCCTGCCTGCCTCGTGCCTGGCTTAAAGCCGTCTGTGGTCCTGTCTGGCGCCTCCAGAGAATGGGGCCTTGGCACCGCAGAGGTGCTAAAGCCGGTCCACCACTGTGGTCAGGGCATGGGGGTGCCCAGGAGCCAAACCAGGCCATGCTTAGGAGGAAGGGAACACAGGGACCCCGGGGCACGGGGGCGGGGCTGCCGGGGCCGCGCGCCTCACCGTGCGTCCTGCCGGCAGGCCTGGCGGGGCACCCAGGCCAGGTGGTGGTGCCGGCCGAGAATTATTTTTAAAATGGCAATTTTTAAAATCCTTATCCAGAATGTAATGTATTGAAGAACCAGTGAAAACAACCAGGATAATTTGAAATAAGTGGAAATCTTTACATAACCAAAAGAAATCTCGCGTTCTGATGCATAAATTAGTGGTTACAAATTGAACATGGAGGAGTGAGGAAGAAGATGTGAGAGGAGCAGTCTCAGAACAAACTGCAAGTGCACTTTTCCAAAAGGAGAAAGACATCCTGAACTACACAGTCACTGCTGCTTCCTTAAGAGATTGGCAACAAGTCACACAGACTTGGAGATTCGTTGGAGATTCACATTCATTACATGGTTTCTCTCCAGTATGAATGTTGTAATGTTTCAAGAGATACTGCCTCTGGCTGAAGGCTATTCCACATTCCTTACATATATAGGGTTTCCCTCCACTCTGAATTTTCACATGGTCAGTGAGATATGATTTGCTACTGAAGGCTCTCCTACATTCCTTACATATATTTGGTTTCTCTCCAGTTTGTCTTCTCTGGTGTGTAATGAGCCTTGATTTCTGATTGAAAGCTTTCCCACATCCATCACATTCATAGGGTTTCTCACCAGTATGTATTCTCAGATGGTTAATGAGGTTTCCCTTCTGGTTGAAGGCTTTTCCACATTCATTGCATATATAGGGTTTTTCTCCAGATTGAATGCTCTGATGTTTAATGAACTATTGCTTTAGGCTGAAGGCTTTTCAGCATACTTTGCATTCATTTTGTTTCTGTCCACTTTGTGTTTTTTCATGTTCTGTGAGATATGATTTGTACCTAAGGGATTTTTCACATGCCTTACATGCATAGGGTTTCTTTGCAGAGGAAATCTCTTGTTTATGAGATTAGAGTTTTGAATTAAAGCTTTCCCACATATATATGATATCTCTTCAGTATGAATTTTCTTATGAATAAAGAGGTTTTCTGTCAGGTTGAAAACTTTCCCAAATGTATTACATTTCTATGCTTGTTCCCCTGTATGGCTTTTAAAGTGAGGAGTGAAAAAAAATGACTTTAAAGAGCAGAATAAATTCAGGACATTCATATGAATTCTCTCTAGTTTGAATTTTCTTATTTCTATGAGGTTTTGTCTCAGAGGGAAGCATTCCCTTGTTCAATACAATACTAACTAATGTGTAAATATGTCATGCTCAATGAGATTTAATGCCTGGCTGAAGGATTTCCAATATTCCTGACATACACAGGGTTTTACTCCTGCATGTTTCTTTGATGTGACTCTGGCTTTACCAAATTCATGAAATCCCAAATGGTTTCTCTGAAAGATTTATCCTCAGGTATCTCCTGAGGTTGAATTTCCAAGAAAACTTCATACTCTTTACCCTTAAAGGGGAGGACTACCATGTGGGACAGACTGGCACAACTCATTTTCTTCATTCTTATTTCCTTTCATAGATTCCCTCATCCTTAGGTAAGCATGATGTAAATTCCTTCAAAGTGAAGTTACATTCATAGAAGTGTTGTTTTGGGGAAACAATGTTTGTGGTCAGAGAACATATTTTCCCAACTTTCTTACATTCTCTGCCTTCATCTTTAGTCTATACTTTTGTGGCAGTTGATATAACTACACTCACAAGCCTTTTGTTATGTGGTTCTTTCTGCTTTTTAATGTCCTATGCCTCTTGGTAGTTTGAAGGGTGCAGCAAAAGCAATAGTAAGAGGGAAATTTATAGCATTGAATGTATTCATTAGTAAAGAGCAATGATCCAATATCAAACATCTAAGCGACCAATTTGGGAGGAACAAAAAGATCTCATTTCAATTTGTTCTATCATTCATGGCTCTTCCTGCTTCAAATGAGCCTCACATCCAGTTTGGTGACTTCAAATCTAAGAAATGGGAAAGTGATACAGCACTTGATTTATGATGGGGACAAAAGAACACCCCATAAATCAACCCTGGAACCCTCAGTCTTCTGAAGGATAAGAAAGGTGCAGCTTCCAAAGATGTACGAGTGAGCTTGCCCCAGAACAAAACCCAAAATGGCAACCCAGGAAATCCTGAACATTTTCATTTGGACTGACTATTTTTGCTCAATTTTTTTCTTCTATTTGTTTGGATGAGATGCATGATTTAATATTCATTAAAGTTTACCAGGGAAATTAAAACACTTTTGTTGCTTTCCAAATCTGCACTCATTATTTGTTATTGACTTGCCAAATAATGTATTTTAAAACATTTTATGTCCTGTGTTATTCAGCCAAAGGGGTGCTGATGCAAAATGCCAGAAATCTCTTGGTCTTTATAAAGGGTATTTATTTTGGGTAGAAGCTTACAATTACCATGCCATAAAACATAACTATCTTACTTCACAAAAGTCTGTTACACCGTCTAGGAGCAAGACAGTTGCCGATATTTACCAGGGTCCTGGCTTCTTGGGTTCCTCTCTTCCTAAGGCTGCATTTCTCTCTGGGCTCAACTCCTCTGTTTCCTCCAAAGGTCAACTGTAGACTATGAGTCTCTCTAAGCTTTGCCTCCCTCCACAAGGCTAGCTGTGAACTGTCCGGTGTATGGCTTTTCTCTTCCCCAGGGCCATCTGTCCTTGCTCATCAGAACTCCAATATCAAAAACTACTCCATCTCTGTCCTTCACCATGTCTTTTTATGTTTGAGACACCATGCTCCAAGGGGCTGGGCTCAATGCCCTACCAACAGTGGCCCAGTCAACGCCCTTATCATAACTTAATCATAGCCACATTAACAGACCAGGTTACAAGCATAATCTAATATCTATTTTTGGAATTCATAACAATAACAAATTGCTACATATCCAATTACCCATCTGAGGCTATATATTATTTTATGGTGTATTTTAACACTTTATTGATGTCCTTGGCCACGGACATCATTATTACATCATCCATTCAATATTCATTTAGATACATGAATTTAATTAACAGATATTTTTCTTCCATCCATCCTGAATCTTGAACCTTCATAGATTATTTTCATTCTGCCTGATGAATATTCTTTTGCATTTCTTTTAAAGTTACTTGTTGCTAGCAAACTTTACTAGTTTTTACTGATCTGTAAAAGTATTTATTTCACTTCTTCCTGAAGCATTGAGATGAATTAAATCTCAGGCCCTCTATCATCTCCACTGCCTTTGAGAGCACCCTTGGGGTTGAATTTCTCCATTCTCTGTAAATGTAATCAGTTCTTTGGAGAAGAAATTAGGGGCTTTCAATTTTACAGCCTGCTTACTGCCACCCCATCCCCCAGGCAAAATCTGTGCACTCTGGCTCTGGGCATGGGAATAATTGCACACCTCTCTGAATTACACACCTGATTTTGGAGCTAATGTTTGGTGGAGAAAGCACAGTTTATGAGTTCTTCTTGGTACCATTCTAGGGATCATTTCAATGGCGATCAGTAACATTTTGCTCAATGATGGCCACACCCAAAGAGCAGCCCTGCTTCATGAGTTCCCATTTTTGTGGACTTAGGAGACCCCTCCTGATACGTGTGCCCTGGGTTAATGGACTCCTTTGAGTCTCCTGTGGACCCCGTAAATGTATGGTTCTACTACCAATTGCTGTTTCTGTAAGTCTTTTGTATACAGGACATTTTAGTTAGATTCAGATAAGGGTCCTTTCCATTAGGTCCCATTTATTAGATTGCTTTAATTTTCTTATGGGTCTCTGATTAGATTTCAGGTACCAGGCCAGACCCCAATCATGGTGTTGAAGTCCTACATACATGGAACACACAGAGAAAGTATGTTGCCATGTTTACTCTGCAATGTGGGAGAGGGCTCCAGGATCTGCTACAGCTGTGGAGAGACACAGAAACCCTGAGAGTTTGAGGGAGAGGCCAGAGGGTGGTGTCATGGAGCAGCTTGAACCTGAAGACATCCAAGACAGAGGAGAAGGGAGAGTTGTTTGCAATTGTTTCTGATGGCCCACTGCTGAGCACTGGGAGAAAGTGAGTTTTGAGGAGAAGGCAGAGAGAGACAGGCAGGCCCAACATTTTGCCTTGGAAGGAGTCCAGCAGCAGCTGATGCTTGTTAAGACAGCATTTTTGATGATGCCTTGATTTGGAAATTATTACAGCCTTAGAACTGTAAGCTTTAAGTGTAACAAATCCCAATAAAAGCCAACCTATTTCTGGTATTTTACATTGGCAGCACTTGGCAAACTCAAACAGTTGTGGGACACAGAATTGGAGAGCTGTCCTGTTCCAAAATGGCAGTGTGATGCTGCAGCCCAGTGAATTCACCTGTAAACTGTTAGTTTCTCCAGACTAGGGTGGAATGAGTACTGGTAAGATGGAGTGGGAAGTGCTCTTGTCCAGCAAGGCCTGCAAGATAGGGTGTCTGGCAGGGGAGTCATATGGTTTGGGGACTAGTCTAAATTCACAGATGCCATTAAGCATGGGTTGTCCTGGTGAGGAGGGGCAGATAAAAGCATGGGTCCTGGGGTATGTTGCTGTAGGGGAGTCAGGACACAGAGAAGAGTCTTCCTGCCTCTACTCCATTTGCCCTTCCCTTGGCCACCAACGTTGACCCTCTGAGGAGTCTGCTCTTACTGTACCCTCCTTGGTCTCAGGCACAGACTCAGGTATCCTGCTTCCATTTCTACATTCACCTTCTCCTATCTTGGGGCTGCTAAAACAAGAGCAATGCCAAGATGAAACCTGTTGGTGTCAAGAAGGAATTGTCAAAATTCATGTTACATCACTGACTGCATCAATGACATCATCAGAATGAGCAACATTAGGCCAGTGACCCTAATAAATAGTATGAGAATCCCAGAAAGCCCTGGGACCTAGGGCTGACAAGAATAGAAGTGAAGTTGTGAGATAGTGCCATGTTTGCAGAAAACCTCAGAGGGAGCAAAAGCCAGATATTTCTCAGACTAATTAAATATTAAATTTTCAACACATTTTTAACAGTGTTGAAAATGATGCAGACCTCTTCAATCCCAGAAGAGAGTGGAGGGTTGGATGGGAAGAAGCTGATGAACACCTGATGAAGCTGGAAAGCAACACGTGTTCACTGCAGTTCCCCCAATTCAGAGAGGGAATATGCTATTTGGGAACCAATCTCTCTGAGCCCAATTGTAAACTAACATCATAGGTCCTGGATCTGCAAAGGAGGACAGGGAGAAAGACCCGCTCAGCACTCACAGCCTCACTTAGTGATGTGAGTCACTCTAGTGGACCTTCCTGGTGAGTAAACAGCAGGAAGTCTGTCTTCTCTTGTGGTGCTAAAAGCCCTCTAACTGCACACGTGTATAGAGCAGTGTGGCCTGCACCCAGTCACTTCCATGCTCCTGGAGCTCCATGCTTACTTTTGCTGAGGGAGTCCTCCACCTCTCCAGGCAGCTGGGGAGGGTCCATGTGGAGTGAGGACTTTTCCTTTATGAGGTACTGTATTTGAAAAGGGTGAGGGGAAGTGACCCCTCCCCAGTAATGTTGCAGATACAAATCAATATCTTCAAGTCAACCACTTTGTATGATTTCATTTTGTACTATTTCATAATTTCTTTAAATTTTATCAAAATTACCCGTGAAGAGTATAAAAATAATTTATGTCTGTTATGGCAAACAGCCAATTTCCTTCTCTAGCCTCAACTCCCTTTCCTCCTTCTTCAAATTATCTCCATTGGTAGATTCTTTTGGGTACATTTCTGTTTGTACATACATGCATTCTCTAGTTTCATCCATCCCACACCCTACCACATATGAGAAAAATATTGGAGTACAACTTAAGAATATAAATAAATTTTCTAACTTCTTAATATGCTTGAGATTAGAAGTATATCATCTAATTATGAAAGGATCATTTCTGATTTAAAATACTAAGGAAGGCGGATTGTGGATTGGGTCCTGTCCAGGGGACTGTGCTGTGTGTGTGTGGAATGAGAAGCTTGGGAAATCTATCTGTGTGGATCAACTGTGTGGACGGAATGGTAGAGGTTCGTGAGTTATAAGCTTTCTGGTGGTGGTTGGCACAAATGGCTGAGTCCTGCGGTTAAGGGAAAAAAAATAATAAAATGGCTGTTTGGAGCCATGAGAAGGGCTCGGCAACCGGGAGTCAGGCCCTAGTGGGAGGGGGAACTCTCTGATGGGGGGCTCTGGTAAAGGGGCAAGAGAGTTTTATTTTCTGGTGATTTGGCTGCCTGGAGCCCCTTGGACCTTGGGTGAACAGAAGAGCTGGAGCAAATTGGCACCTGGGGGAGGGGAGGGGTGATTCTGTTCAGGGAGGGAGTTGATTTGTCTAGCTGCCCAGGGATAAGCCCTGGGCCACTCAGAGCCAGGAAGAGGGGCACTCTCCAAAAGAAGGAGGGTTCTGTTGGAGGACAGGGAAGGGAATTTTTTGTTTGCCATAGATCTGGCTGCCTGGACCACCCCATAGCTTTGGGGAGCAGATAAGCTGACTCTCCTCTCAGCATCAGGCTGAGAGGAGAGGCGAAAATGCTGAGTCAACCTGATTTACACAGCAACCCGGTGACGCTAGTGCTTGGCTCCAGAAGGGGTGGAGAGGGCCGTCTTTAGCATTCTGCACGGACTAATGTCAGAGCTACAGCTACCCTGAGGAGTCCAGGAAGTGGGACATGCTTGATTAATTTCCATGGGGTCCCTTCATAAGGGGGTTGGTCTAGAGGAGGAATTATATCGGGTCCTGTATTTGGCCAAAAAAGAAAAAGTGAGGTCACTTCAATAAATGAAAAATTAATTCTTTAAAATTTAGTTTAATAGCTAAAAGCTGTTTCAGGACCTGCATATAGAACCCTATGGGGAAATTGATTGATAAACACAAGCAGGCAGAGAGGATCCACGTGTACCCTAGGGGAATCATTGACCTTCCTTAGCTCTGTTTGACTGTTTGCCTGTGAGGTTCTTTGGTTTTTCTCTGTTTATTTCTTGTCTCTTACTTTTCTACCCTCTTTCCTCCCCACTTTCTTTTTTCTTTCATTTTTTAAAATTAGGTGCTGCTAGGTTGTTGCTTCTTTGCTGTGCTTTTTCTTCAGTAATTTCCCACTCTCTGTCTATATTGATTTTGTATTCCAAACTATCACTTATCCTTCCTTCACATTTCTGCCTTCTGCTTTCTGTTGTGGCTCTGAGATACAATATTTTTTCATACACCCACAAATTACATGTGTCAATTTCTATTCCATCAATCTTGTTTTCTTCTTTTTTTTTATTAGTATTAACTCTTTCCTTTCAGTCCTTTCTATACTATTTCTCTCCTCCTCATAATTCTAGCCTTCTAAATCACTATATATATATATATATTCCTCTATTTGTTTTCCCAGTCCATTGTAGGAACTCCATTTTTTTTCCTATTACTCTACACTGACTACACGAGTTAAATATCCATCTCATTAAGTCTCATTTGGCCCCTCTTCTAAGTTTTATCAATATTACTATTATTCTTCTGCCTTCCTTACATCTTTTGATTCCTCTGGCCCTAATCTTTTGCTTTCAAGGGAACATAGAAAGAATCAAGGAAATAAAATAAGAAGAAAAAGTGCCAAAGAGAAAACTTAACTCAAACGCAGAACCTCCAGCTAAAAAACTCTATAGCATACAGAAAAGCTAATCAACTGAAAAAGCCCATCAAGATAATATGATGACCAGAGGGCAACAAAGAAACACAAATAACTCTGAGAAACAGGAAAGCATGGATCAGTCAAATGAAAAAAATTAAAAATCAGGAAGTGATGCAGAACATCAAACAACTAATCAAAGTTATCCAAACAAATATCATGGATCAACTTAAAAAGGGAATGAAGAGATAAAGGATATAAAGAAGACACTGGGAGAACATACTGAAGAAATTGCAAACATGCCTAAAAATTTAATGGATATGATGGTGAACAATGGCACAATCCAAGAAATCAAAAAGACGCTGGATTCACACAAGAGCAGATTTGAACAGGAAGAGGAAATAATTAATGCTATGGAAGACAATATAGCTGAAATCAAAGAGCTAGTAGAACAGATAGACAAAAAAATAGAAAAAATACACCATGGATTCAGGGAACTAACCAATAACATGAAACACACAAACATGTGCATTATGGGCATCCCAGAAGGAGAAGAGAAGTGAAAGGGAACAAAAGGAGTGTAGAATGAAATAACGGCTGAAAACTTCCCAACCATATTGAAAGAGATGGATGTGCAGATCCAGGAAGCATAGCACACCACAAATAGTGTAATTCCCAACAGGTCAACTCCAAGACATTTACTTGTCAAAATGTCCAATGCTCAAGACAAAGAGAAAATACTCAAGGCAGCAAGAGAAAAGAGAACCATGATATACAAGGGAAGCACAATAAAGTTAAGTGATGATTTCTCAGCTGAAACCATGGAAGCAAGAAGAGTGTGCTATGACATAGTAAAAATACTAAAAGAAAAAATTTCCAGCCACGAATTCTCTATCCAGCAAAACTGGCATTCAAAAATGTTGGAGAGTTCAAAATATTCACAGATAAACAGAAATTAAGAGAGTATGTCAATAAGAAACCAGCACTTCAAGAAATACTAAAGAATCTCTACAAGTTGAAAGGAGAAAACAAGGGAGAGATTGTTAGAGGAGAGTTTAAAAACAACTGAAAAGACAAAAAGAGAAACAAAACGACATATGACATACATTAACCCAAAGAAAAAATGGTTGAAGTTAGAAATTCATTACAAGTAATAACACTGAATGTTAATGGATTAAATTCACAAATCAAAAGACACAGATTGGCAGAACGGATAAGAAAATATGATCTGTTTATATGCTGTCTACAAGAAACCCACCTTCGATCCAGGGATTCAAGGAGGCTGAAAGTGAATGGCTGGAAAACCATTTTACAAGCTAAAAATAACCAGAAAAGGGCAGGAGTATCTATTCTAAAGTCAGACAAAATAGACTTTAAAGGCAAAACTATTGTAAGAGACAAAGATGGACACTACATATTAGTAAAATTAGTAATCACTCAAGAAGAGAGAGCAATCATCAACATTTACACACCTAATCTGGGTGCCTCAAAATACATGTGGTAAACTCTGGAAAAACAAAGAGGAGAAATAAATGCCTCTACAATTATATCAGGGGATTTCAACACACCACTATCATCATTAAACAGAACATCTAGACAGAGAATCAATAAAGAAACAAAGGCACACAACAATACATTAAAAGACCTGGACTTAATAGACATATACAGAATACTACACCCAAATACAGCAGGATTTACATTCTTCTCGAGTGCACATGGAACATACTCCAAAATAGACCACATGCTAGGCCACAGAACAACTCTCATGAATTCAGAAAGATTGAGATTATAGAAAGTAATTTCTCTGACCACAACGGAATGAAATTGGAAATCACCAATGGCCAGAGAAACAGGTTAGGCACAAGGATATGGAAGTTAAACAACACACCCTTAGACAAACAGTGGGTCAAAGAGGAAATCTCAAAAGATATCAGTAACTACCTTGAAACAAATGAAAATGATAACACAACATATCAAAACCTATGGGATGCAGCGAAAGCCGTCCTGACAAGGAAGTTCACAGCCATAAATTCATGTATTGAAAAAGAAGAAAGAGCTAAAAGTGAAGACCTAACTGCGCACTTGGAGGAATTGGTAAAACAAAAACAAACTAAACCTAAAGGAAGTAGAAAGAAGGAAATAACAAAGATTAGAGCAGAACTAAATGAAATAGAGAATAAGAAAGCACTGGAAACAATAAACAAAACAAAACGCTGGTTCTTTGAGAATATAAATAAAATTGACAAACCCTTAGCTAGACTAACAAAGAAAAAGAGAGAACAGATGCAAATACATAAAATAAGGAATGAGCAAGGGGATATCACTGCTGACCCCACAGTAATAAAGATTATCATAGGAGGATACTTTGAAAAATTATATGCCAACAAGAATGATAATTTAGAGGAAATGGACAAGTTTCTAGTAATGCACAAATAGCCTACATTGATGAAAGAAGAAATAGATGAATTCAACAGTCCAATTACAAGTAAAGAAATAAACTCAGTTATCAAAAACTTCCCAACTAAGAAGAGCCCAGGACCAGATGGCTTCACAGCTGAATTCTACCAAACATTCCGGAAAGAACTAACACCAATTCTACTTAAGCTCTTCCAAAAAATAGAAGTAGAAGGAATATTGCCTAACTCATTTTATGATGCCAACATTACACTAATACCAAAACCAAATGAAGATACCACAAGAAAGGAAAGTTACAGACCAATTTCTCTAATGAACCTAGATGCTAAAACCCTCCACAACATACTTGCTAATCACATTCTACAACATATCAAAAGAATTATACACCATGACAAAGTGGGTTTTATCCCAGGTACGCAAGCATGGTTCAATATAAGAAAATCAATCAATGTAATACACCAAATAAAAAAAGTGAAAGAAAATAACCACAGGATCTTCTCTATATATGCAGAAAAAGCATTCAAAGAAATACAGCACTCTTTCCTGATTAAAAACTGTAAAATATAGGAATAGAAAGAAATTTTCTGAATATGATAAAGGATATATATGAAAAACCCAAAGCTAACATTATCTTCAATGGTTAATTCCTAAAAGCCTTCTCTCTGAGATCGGGAACAAGACAAGAATGCTCACTATCACCTCTCCTATTTAACATTGCCTTAGAAGTACTTGCTTGAGCACTGAGGCAAAAAAATGATATAAAAGGCATCCAGATTGGAAAAGACGAAGTACAAATTTCATTATTTGCAGACGAAATGATCCTATACAGAAAAAGCCCAGAGAAAGCTACAACAAAGCTTCTAGAAATTATAAAGTAGTTCAGCAATGTTGCATTCTATGAGATCAATGCTCAAAAACCAGTAGCATTTCTGTACACCAATAATGAGCAATCAGAGGAGGAAATCCAGAAAAAAATTACACCTAAAATAGCAATTAAAAGATTCAAATACCTAGGAATAAATTTAACTAAAGAAGTAAAGGACTTATATACAGAAAATTACACAACATTCTTAAAGGAAATCAGAGAAAACTTAAATTAATGGAAAAAAATTCCTTGTTCATAGATAGGAAGACTAAACATCATCAAGTTGTCTATCCTACACAAACTATTCTACAGATTTAATGCAATCCCAATAAAAATCAACACTATATTTTTAAAGAACTGGAAAAATTAACCACAAAATATATTTGGAAAGGTTAGAGGCCCTGAATTGCCAAAGACATATTAAAAAAGAAAAGTGAACTTGGAAGTATCACATTACCAGAGTTTAAAACATATTACAAAGTTACAGTGATCAAAACTGCATGGTATTGGCACAAGGATAGACCTACTGATGAATGGAATCAAATTGAGAGTTCTGATATAGATCCTCTCCTATACAGTCAACTAATATTTGACAAGGCTACCAACACACTCAGTTGGGAGAGAATGGCATCTTTAACAAGTGGTGCTTGAAGAACTAGATGTCCAGATCCAAAAGAATGAGAAGAATACCATCTCACACCTTATACAAAAATCAACTCAATATGGATCAAAGATCTAAATACAAGAGCCAAAACCATAAAGAAACCTTAGAAGATAATGTAGGATAGCATCTACAGGACCTTGTAATAGGAAATGGTTTCATAAACCTCACAGCCAAAGCATGAGCAGCAAGAGAAAAAAATAGATAAATGAGATCTCCTCAAAATTAAAAACTTCTGCACCTCAAATGACGTCATTAAGAAAATAAAAAGGCAGCCTTCCAAATGGGAGAAAATATTTGGCAACCATAAATCTGATAAGAGCCTAATATCCTGCATATATAAAGAAATCCTACACCTTGAAATAAAAAGACAAACAACCCATTTAAAAATGGGCAAGTGACCTGAAAAGACACTTCTCCAAACATTGTAGTTCAACACGGAGGTAGGCAATGCTGGAATGATCCATAGAAGGTTTGGGATGAAGGGACATCACTCCATGTGGAATGCAGTCAAGTTTATTTAGGCTGAAGCCTCTTTTTATACTACAAAGCTGATAACAAAAGTAGGGCATCCATCACTAGCTCCTCAGCTTGGTATATGAGAGTGCTGCCTGTTTCTGTGTTCCCAGATAATCTTTCTTGGGAATTCAGACAATAACATCTTAGTGGTGTATTCATTCCGCTCTGTCTCCTCCACTGGTATCTGCAGTATGCAGCGTCCTTGGAGACATTTACTAATATTTCTCTGCCAGCCAGCATGCTTTTTATTTATTTATTTTTTTTTTATTTATTTTTTTTTATTATGGGTAAAAATCAAAATTCTCACAATACATACAAACATATGTAAAATGATATATAAATATATATGCATATATGTGTATTTGCTTACAAAAATGTTATTTTTTATATATATATATACATATATTTTAAGAGGTGCTTAGATTACCTAAAATATTATACGGAACCCACTCGGATTCCCATGTTGCCCACCTCCCACACCTCCCACCACATCCAACACAAACATCTCCCATAGTGTGGCCCACCAACCTCAATGAACTTACACCTCCTGGAGCCTTGCCACCAACCATAGACCACAGTTCACACTGTAGACCACACTCTCTCCCACTCAGTTCTGAGTGGTGTGTGCTGATTTAAAATGGCCTACATCCATTGCCACAACAGTACTCAGGACAACCTCCAACTCCCAAAGAAGCCCCTGTATTTCAACTGCTCATCCCCTCCCTACCCAAAAAACTGTCAAGTACCACCCTGACCGCGCCCGATCTCGTCTGATCTCGGAATAGGTTGACTTTTATTGGAATTAATTAGGGTTAAACCTTACAGTTCTGAGGCTGTGAAAATGTCCAAATCAAGGAATCATAAAACATGCTGTCTTAACAATGGTCAGCTGCAGCTGGACTCCTCCTAAGGTAAAATGTTCAGCTTTCCTTTCTCCCTCTGCCTTCTCCTTCAAACTCACATAATACCTGAGCTCAGCACTGGGTCATCAGACACAATTGCTCACACCTCTCCATTATCCTCTGGCCTGGATATCTTCAGATTCAAGCTGCTCCATGACTCCAGCCTCTGGCCTCTCCCTCAGCCTCTCAGGGTTTCTCTGTCTCTCCACAGCTGTAGGGGATACTGCAGCCCTCTCCCACATGGCAGGATTAAAATGGCTGAAATATTTCTCTGTGTGTTCCTTGTATGTAGGATGTTTGCACAATGATTGGAGTCCATCCTGGTGCCTGAAATCTAATCAGAGGCCCTTAAATAAACTAATGCATTCTAAGAAAAAGTGACCTAATTGAAAGGTCGCTTATGTGAATCTAATAAAAATGTCCTATTACAATAGGCTTTCACAAAAAGCAATGGGTAGGTAAGAACATAGTTTTCAGGGGTCCACACAAGACCCAAATGAGGGCATTAAACCAGGGCAGGGGGATCAGGAGGGATCTCCTAAGTCTGGGAGAAATGGGAACTCATAAAGCAATGGCTGTACTTTGGGTGAGGCCATCATTTAGCAAAATGGGGTGCAGACCACTGTTGCATTGCACCCAAGAATTGTCCAAAGAATAATTCAATATACTGTGCTTTCTCCCCAAATCTTAACTCCAAAAACAGGTGTATAACTCACAGAGGTGTTCTATTATTCCCATCCCCAGAGCCAGAGCACACAGATTTTGCCTGGGGAAAGAGGTGGGCAGGAATCAGGCTGTAAAACTGAATGCTCCTATTTTCTTCTCAAAAGAACTGATTAAATTTACAACAGAATGGAGAAATTCAACCCTTGGGAGTTCTCAAATGCAGTGGAGATCGTAGGGGCCTGAGATTTAATTCATTTCAATCCTTCAGGAAGAATTGAAATAAATACTTTTACAGATGAGTAAAAACTAATAAAGTTTGCTGGCAGCAATTCACTTTAAAAGAAATGTAAAAGAATATTCTTCAGGCAGAAAGAAAATAATCTCAGAAGTTTCAAGATTCAGGATGGACTGAAGAACAATAGCTGTTAATTAAATTAATATATATGAATGACAACTGAATGGATAAAGTAATAATGATATCCGTGGCCTAGGACATCAATTAAGTGTTCAAATGCACCATAAAATAATATACAGCATAAGATAGGGAAATGGATATGTAGCACTTTGATATCATTACGAATTCCAAAAATAGATATTGGATTATGTTTGTAAACTGGTCTGTTAATCTGGGCATGATTAAGATATGATAAGGGAGTTGACTGGGCCAGAGTCGGTAGGGCATTGAGCCCTGTCCCTTGGTGGGTGGGCTCTCAGACATAAAAAGACATAGCAAAGGACAAGTTGGAGCAGTTTTTGAGGTTGGAGTTCTCGTGAGCAACACCAGAAGTCCCTGGGATAAAAAGACAAGCAATTCACCTGACAGTTCACAGCTGGCTTGTGGAGAGAGGCAAAACTTATAGAGCATCATAGTCTACAGCTGACCTTGTGGAGTAAACAGAAGAGCTGAGTCCAGAGAGAAACTCAGTCATGAGAAGAGAGGAATTGAAGAAGCCTGAACCCTGGCAAATGTTGGCAGCTGTCTAGCTCCAAGACGGAGTAATAGAATTTGGTGAAGGAAGTAACTTATGCTTTCTGGCCTGGTAACTGTAAGCTTCTACCCCAAATAAATACCCTTTATAAAGACCAACAGATTTATGGTATTTTGCATCAGCACCCCTTTGGATAACTAATACAGGATATAAAATGTTTAAAAATACATTATTTGGCAAGTCAATAACAAATAATATGTGCAGATTTGTCAAGGCAAGCAAAAGTGTTATAATTTCCTTGGTAAATTTTAAAGAATATAAAATAGTGTATCTCATCCAAATAAATTGAAGAAAAAAAAATGAGCAAAAACAGTTCGTCTAAGCAAAGTGTTCAGGAATTCCTGGGTTGCCATTTTGGCCTTTGTTGGGGCCATCTTACTCATACATCTTTGTAAGCTGCACCTTCTTTATCCTTCAGAAGACTGAAGGAACCATGATTGATTTATGGGGTGTTGTTTTGTCCCCATCATAAGTCAAGTGCTGTATCACTGCCCCATTTCCAAGTTATGAAGTCAGCAAACTGGATGTGATGCTAATTTGAAGCAAGAAGAGCCATGAATGATAGAATTTTTTAAAAAGTAGATATTGTTGAACTTCCAAAATTGGAGGCTTAGATGACTGATATTGGATTTTTCCTCTTTTCTAATTCAATGTTATAAATTTTTCTCTAAGCACGGCTTTTGCTGTACCGAACAAACTATGAAGAAGCATAGGATATTAGAGAAGAAGAAAGAACTACATAACAAAAGGCTTGTGAGTGAAGCTTCATCCACTTCCATAACAGTACAGTCTTAAGATGAAGGCAGAGAATGTAAGAAATTTGGGAAAATATGTTCTCTGACCACAAGCATTGTTTCCTCAAAATAACACATCTATGAATGTAACTTCAATTTGAAGGAATTTGCATCATGCTTACATAAGCATGAGGGAATCTGTGTAAGGAAACATGAATGAAGAAAATGAGTTTTGCCAGTTTGCCCCACGTGGTAGTCCTCCCGTTTAAATGTAATGAGTATGAAATTTTCTTGGAAATTCAACCTAATGAGATACCTGAGAATTAATATTTCAGAGAAACCATTTGGGATTTCATGAATTGGGAAAGCTAGAGTCCCATCAAAGAATCATGCAGGAGTAAAACCCTGTGAATGTAAGGAATATTGGAAATCTTCAGCCAAGCATTAAATCTCTTTGAGGATGAAATATTCACACATTAGTTAGCATTGTAATGAACATGAGAATGCTTCCATCTGAAACAAAACTTCATGGAATATGAGAAAATTCAAACGAGAGAGAAACCATATGAGTATCCTGAATGTAGTCTGCTCTTTGCAGTCATTTTTTAGTCCTCACTTTAAAAGCCATAGAGGGGAACAATCATAGAAATGTCATACTACTGGGAAAGTTTTCAACCTGAGAGAAACCCTCTTTATTCATCAGAAAATTCTTACAAAAAAGAAATCATATATATGTGGGAAAGCTTTAATTCAAATGTCAAATCTCAGATACAAGAGATTTCCTATCATTTTGCAATAGGAAATATCTTGTATCTGAGATTTGACATTTGAATTAAAGCTTTCCCACATATATATGATTTCTTTTTTGTAAGAATTGCCTACTGCAAAGAAACCCTATGCATGTAAGCCATGTGAAAAAGCCTTTAGGTACAAATGATTTCTCACAGAACATGTAAAAACTCATAGTGGACAGAAAAAAAATGAATGTAAAGAATGCAGAAAAGCCTTAAGTCAATAGAAATATTTCCTTAAACATCAGAGTATTCATTCTGTAAAAACACCCTATTAATGCTATAAATGTGGAAAAGCCTTCAACCAGAAGTAAAACCTCATTAACCATCAAAGAATACATACTGGAGAGAAAGCCTAAGAATGTGTTGGGTGTGGGAAAGCTTTAATTCAGAAATCAAGCCTCATTACACACCAGAGCAGACAAACTGGAGGGAAACCCAATATATGTAAGGAATGTAGGAAAGCCTTCAGTAGGAAATCAAATCTCACTGACTATGAAAAAATTCATAGTGCAGGGAAACTCTATACATTTTAGGAATGTGGAATAGCCTTCAGCCAGAGGCAGTATCTCATTAAACATTACAACTTTCATACTGGAGAGAAACCCTGTGAATGTAATGAAAGTGATTTTCCAAAGAATCTGCACCTCCACTCTGTGCAGTTTGTTGCCAATCTTTTAAGGAATCGGCTGTGACTGTGCAAGTCAGGATGTCTTTCTCCTCTAGGAAAAGGGCACTTGCAGTTTATCTGAGATCTGCTCCTCACGCACCTTCTTTCACAAACATGTGTTCAATTTGTTACCACTGATTCATGCATCAGAACTCGAGATTTCTCTTCGTTTATATAAAATGGGCTTTCCAATTATTTCAAATTCTCCTGGTTGTATTCACTGGTTCTTAAATCCATTACATTCTGGGTAAGCATTTAAAAAATTATGATATTAAAAATAATACTATACATTATTGTAACATTTTCTTTCTTTTCTTTTTTTATTGTGAGTAAAAATCAAAATTTTCACAATACATACTACTATTTGTAAAATTATATATAAATATATATGCATATATGTGGATTAGCTTACATAAATGTTATTTCTTTACATATATATATATATATATATATTTTAAAGTGCTTAGATTACCTATATATTACACAGAAATTACAGTGTTTCCCATGTTCCCAATCTCCCACACCTCCCACAACATCCCACAGAAACATACTTCATCAGTGTGGCACATCACTTGCAATGGATATACATATCCTGGGTTCTTGCCACCAAGCATAGACCACAGTTCACATTATAGACCACCCTCTCTCCCACACAGCTCTGCATGGTATATGCTGATGTAAAGTGGCCTACATCCATCGCTACAATTCCACTCAGGACAAGCCCCAAGTCCTGAAAAAAAAACCCGTATTTCCACTGCCCTTTGTATTCTTGCCCCAAAAGTGTCCAGGGGCCACTGGCTCCAACTAACTGTTATAATTTCTTCCATTGCTTGATTCACAATGTGTCTACAACAGAATATCATTAAGTCCATTCTAATCCATGGCACTTCCCCCAAACCTGAGGGAAATGGGATGGTGATGTCCACTCCACCTCCAAGTGAGAGAGGGCTTATATCCCATTGATACAGTGGAGGGGATTTTCCTGCCTGAATCTCCAGGCCCTCTCCATTCCCTGGGATGGCCATTGCCCATCATCATCTCCTCGCCAGGTGACTTCGATGAGTCCATTTAGCTGTAGGGTAAGAGTTGTAGCTCCACCGAGATTCCATGCACATCTGGCACATAGGTAGTCAAGAGGCTCCAGTCTCTGGAGGTACACCTAAACACTCCAGCATCACATATAGGTTTGAATAGAAGGGACTGATGGACGATGTACAAGGAGGACTTATTTGAGCCCAACTCTGTCACTCTCAGGAGCAAAGATTCCAAAGTAGAGCCCACTAATAAGACATCAATCTCTGTGGCTATCCCCACTTATATAGGACCTGGGTGACTCCAGAGCCCTCAGGAACCCTTCTGTGTGTGGTGATATCCACTTTCGTGTTCTATGGTATCCTCCTGTGGTGTGCATAAGCGTTACCTCTGGGATGACCTCCCAACTGTCTTTGAAGTTTCTTAGCCACATGAACTCATTTCTCTTGAACTTTTCCCCCTTTATTCAAAGAGTTTTTCCACTCATGTTGCCAGTTGGCACTTGGTATTAATCCCTCATTGCCAGGGAGCTTCATCCCTGGGAGTCATGTCCCACATTGGGGGGAAGGTAATGTATTCATATCCTGAGTTTGGCTTAGAGAGGCCACATTTGAACAAAAACGAGGCTTTCAGGTGGCAACCCTAAGGCACCCCATAACAGTAGGCTAAGTTTCAATTACAAGAGCAAAGACTCATAAGGCTAGTCATCAATAACAAGAACCCATCAGTGGGCCATCTTTTGCCAAACACTGCTCCTGCACTCAGGAGACTGTTGCTGCTCACTTGGAGAATGTGGCAGAGCTCTCCAGGCTAGGAATACAGATTCCCTCATTTATTGAGTGATTGTCTACCCACCATGACCATGACCCATCCCTTGATCATTTGAACAATTTCATATAACTTTCATGTATGTTCAGATGAACTTACTCCCATGAATCCCCCATTCCAGACACACCCACCAATGATCCTCTGCAGCCCACATTGTAACCTTTCTGTGATCTAAACATTCCTTGAACATGGAGCTCATATAATAACCAAATACAATTAATAGAATAAAAAAATAATAATGATAAGCTTTAATGCAAGAGATAAATATAAGTAAAATCAGAAGTAAAATCTAAACTAAAAATAAAATATAATTAGCACATTGGAACTTTCAAAAATATGGGGAAAAAAACAAAAAAGTCCTTTTAAAAATTATTCTTTTTTCCTTTTATCACTGTATTATCAGATGTCTAGTGTACCGTGAATCCTTCCCCCTCTCATTCCCCAATGGCTTCCAATTTTTCATTTAATTTTCTAAGAAGTTTTAGGTCACAGCAAAGTCAATCATGGAATACTAAACTCACACATAACCAACCTCCCTCCTGCTTCACCACCCCATATTAAAACCTTTTATAAAATGGATGTTAGCATTGTTATAACTCTTATATAGATAGTAAAATATAGCAACTAAACATTTTCCATGCTTTACAGTATAGTTTACAATGTACATGATACAGTTTAATAATTTTTGATGATATTTACCATGTCCTGTGTCCATTAATGTAAGGTAATGAAAAACCCTTCCCATGACCACTAAATACCCCATTTGATCTTAACTATTCCTTCCTCCATATCCCCCTGGGGCTTATGACACTCCCCTGTCTTGACTCAAGGAATGACAAGATTCATAGTTACATGCACTTGGTTTTCCAACCTGCCCTCCCTAATCTAATCACCTGTCAACCTTGTGCCACCAAACCCAGTACTATCTGTACCCAAATGTCCTATCCTTCAATATGCAGCTATTCTCTATCCCTTTACCATAGATTATGTCCATGTGGGTGATGGCTCACAGCCTACTCTTCTCTTTCTCTCCCTTGTTAACCTATCTTTCAGACAATGGTTCTCAGAGAATGCTCACATTCCTCAGTTCAAATCAGTGAGGTCATATACTGTTCATCCTTCAGTTCCTGGCTTGCTTCACTCAACATAACGTCTTCAAGATTCATTCACGTTATTCCATGTGTTAGCACTTTATTCCTTCTTACAGCTGAGTAATATTCCATTGTATGTGTGAACCACGTTTTGCTTATCCATTCTTCTGTTGATGGGCACCAGGGCTGTTTCCAACTTTTGGAAATGGTGAACAATGCTGGTATAAACATTGATGTGCATGTATCTGTTCGTGCCTTTGCTTTCAGTTCTTATGGGTATTTACCCAGCAGTGGAATTCCTGGATCATATAGAAGATCTATTGTTAGTTACCTGAGGAACCACCAAACTGTCCTCCACAGTGGCTGGACCATTCCACAATCCCACCAGCAGGGCTTGACGTTTCCTATTCCTCCACATCCTCTCCAACACTTAGAGTCTGCTGTTTTTTTAATAGCTGCCATTCTGATGGGCGTAAATTGTATATCACTGTAGTTTTGATTTGCATTTCCCTGATAGCAAATGATGTGGA
Source organism: Tolypeutes matacus (assembly GCA_026826555.1). Taxonomy (NCBI): domain Eukaryota; kingdom Metazoa; phylum Chordata; class Mammalia; order Cingulata; family Chlamyphoridae; genus Tolypeutes; species Tolypeutes matacus. The sequence goes on along the minus strand of JAKSZT010053856.1, from coordinate 1,173,720 downwards.
GCATTTTTTTTTTCATGTGCATTTTAGCCCTTGGTATTTCTTCCTTGGAGAACTGTCGTTTCAGGTCACTTGCCCATTTTTTAAATGGGTTGTTTGTCTTTTTATTTTCAAGGTGTAGGATTTCTTTATATATGCAGGATAGTAGGCTCTTATCAGATATATGGTTGCCAAACATTTTCTCCCAGTGTCTTCTTTATATCCTTAATGTCTTCCTTCACTTCATTAATTTGTTTCATGATATTTGATTGGGAATCTTTGATTAGTTGTTCGATGTTCTGCATATACTCCTGGTTTTTAGTTTATTCATTGGAGTGTTCCATGTCTTCCTGTTTCTCCGTGTGGTTTGTAAATTTTTGTTACCCTCTAGTCATCATTTTATCTTGTTGGGTTTATTCAGTTGATTAGCTTCTGCCACTCCTCTCTACTTTTATTTAGTTGGTGGTTTTGTGTGTGTTAAGTTTTATCTTTGACACTTTTTCTTCTTATTTTGTTTCCTTGCTTCTTTCTATGTTACCTTGAAGGAACAAATTAGTGCCAGAGGGATTGAAAGATGTGAGAAAGGAAGAAGGATAATAGTAATATTGATAAAAGTTACAAGAGAGACCAAATAGGACTTAGTGAAATGAATATTTAACTTGTATAGGCAGTGTACAGTAATAGGAAAAAAAGTGGAGTACCTACAATGGGCTGGGGAAACAAATAGAGGAATATATATATAATGATTTAGAAGGCTAGAATGATGAGGAGGGAGAGAAAGAGTAAAAAAAGAGCTAAAAGGAAAAAGCTAATATTAATAAAATAAGAAGAAAACAAAATAGATAGAATAGAAATTTACACTGTTAATTTTTGGGCTAATGAAAAAGCGTGGTGTCTAAGAACCACAACAGAAAGCAGAGGCAGAGAGATGGAGGAAGGATAAGAGATAGCTTGGGGTACAATGTCAATATTGTATCAATATCCCAAGAGAATGGGAAATCTCTGAAGAAGAAGAACAGCAAGGAATAGATAAGTGAGCAGCACCTACTTATTTAAAAAATGAAGGAAAACAGAAAGGGGGGAGGAAAGAGGGAAGAAAAGCAAGAGACAACAAATAAACAGAGAAAAACCAAACAACCACACCAGCAAGCAGTCAAACAAAGCTAAGGGGCAAATGTTCCTTCTATGGTCCTTGCAGATCCTCTCACCCTACTTGTGTATATCAATTTCCCTTCCGGGTTCTATCTGCAGGTTTTGAGGCAGATTTTCAGTATTAAACTAAATTAAGAACAGGAATTCTTTGCTTAAGGGAATGTCTTCTTCTTCTTTTCTTTCTTTCTTTCTTTTTTTTTTTTTTTTTTAGTGATATAAGTGTCCCAAAAGACATCCTCTGCTAGATCACCCTCTTCACAGAGGGGACCATAAATAGGCTCCTGTAAACTAATCAAGCCTTTCCCAATTCCTGACTTCTGCAGGGGAGTGTAGCTATGATGCTTATCAGGGGACAGCAATAAAATTGGTTGACAACATCTCCTCTGGGGCCAGGACTCAGTGTCAGTGGGCTGCTGGGAAATGAGGTTTCCTCAGCAGATTCACCACTCCCCTCAGCCTGGCTTTGTTTCAAGCTGACTTATCTGATCCCCAAAGCTATGAGGGGTTCCAGGCAGTCAAACCCACAGAAGTTAAACCCCTCTACACCTTCTATCAGAGCACTCAATCCTTCAGAGTATGCTGCCTCAAAGAGGGAGCATGAGTCACAGTTGTAGCATTCAGGGTTCAAGCCAGCCATTGTCCCTGTGGGTGGGGCTCAGCCATCTGTGTTAGCCACCACAGGCAGGCTCAAAACTCAAATATCTACACCGATCACTCCACACCGTCGATCTGCCCGCTGCTAGGGGACCCAAGCTTCTCACTCCATGTGCCCACAGCACAGACCATTGGATAGGTCTCTGCCCACAATTGGCCATCCCCAGAGAGCTAGTCAGTGAGTATCCTCCTAAACTGATGCCATCTTGCCTCTCTCTGGTAGCATTTTCTTATAAGGCACCCCAACCATTTATATTTGTTATGTTTCTTCACCTAATTCTGATGCAGTTTCAAGTTTAACAGCCACTGAAATACAGTGGTCTGCTTTCTACTTAACTCCAACTTTACTTATTATTTAAAATCAGAAATGATTCTTTCATAATAAGATGATATACTTCTAATCGCAAGTATTTTAAGAAGTTAGAAAATTTATTTATATTTTTAAGTTGTACTCCAATATTTTTCTCATATGTGGTAGGGTGTGGGATGGATGAAACTAGAGAATGCATGTATTTATAAACAGAAATGTGTACCCAAAGAATCTGTCAATGCAGATAATTCTGAGGAAGGAGGAATGAGGGTTGGGGACAGAGAAGGAATTTTACTGTTTTCCATAAGAGACATAAATTAGTTTTATACTATTTGCATGGATAATTTGGATTTTATTTAAAAGAAATTATGAAAATTGTACACAATGAAATCATACAGATGGTTTGATTTGAAGATATTGATTTGTATCTGCAACATTACTGGGGGGGCACTTCCCCTCACCCTTTGCAAAAACTGGCGCCCATAAAGGAAAACTGCTCTCACCCCTGGGCACCGTCTCACACTTCCTGGATGAGTGAAGGCCCCCCTCAGCAAGAATGAACACAGAACATGAGGAGCATGGATGCGAACGTGTGCAGGCCACACTGCTCTCTACATGGGTCTGGATAGAGGGCTGTTAGCACCACAAGAGAAGACAGACATCTTGCTGCTTACTCCCCAGTGAAGACCCACCAGAGTGACTCACATCACTAACTGAGGCTGTGAGTGCTGAGCAGGGCTATCCTCCTTTGTGGATCCAGAACCTATGATGATGGTTTTCATTTGGGGTTCTGAGAGTTTGTTTCCAAAAAAGGACATTCCCTCTCTGGACTGGGGGAACTGCAGTGAACACATGTTACATTCCAGCTTCTTTAGTTGTTCATCAGCTTCTTCACATCCAAACCCTTCGTTCTTTTCTGGGATTGAGGAAGTCTGCATCATTTCAACACTGTTAAAACTCTGTTGAAAATGTAATATTTAATTAGTCTGAGAAATATCTGGCATCAGCACCCTCTGAGGTTTTCTGCAAACATTGCTCTCTCTCATAACTTCACTTCTATTCTTGTCAGCCCTAGGTCCTAGAACTTTCTGGGATATCTGTAATTTTCATTAGGGTCCCTGGACTAATGTTGTTCATTCTGGTGATATTATTGCTGTTGCCAATGCTGTAATGTGAATTTTGACATTTTCTACCTGTCACCAACAGGTTTCATGTTGGCATTGCTCTTCCTTTAGCTGCCCCAAGATTGGAGAAGGTGAATGTAGAGCTGGAAGGAGGAGACAAGAGTCTGTGCCTGAGAATCAGGAGGGGTACAGTAAGAGTAGCCTCATCAGAGGGTCAACGCTGGAGGCCAAGGGAAGGAGGGAATGGCAAAAGGAGCAGGAGCAGGTAGTTTCCTCTCTGTGCCTGGAATCCTCTGTGCACCAGACCCCATGTCCCATTCTTTTATCTCACCCTGCACACCTGGCCAACACCTGTCTGAGGCAGGTACATCATACTGGGGTATCTGTGACTTTATACCAGTCCCCAAACCTTGTGACTCCCTTGCCTGACTCCTTGTCTTGCAGGCCGTGCAGACCAAGAGCACTTCCTCCTCCATCTTAACAGTAATCATTCCAGCCTAGTCTAGAGACACATGAATTTATTGGGCAGTTGTGTCACACTCCCATTTGGGAATAGGTCAGCTCTCCAAACTTATGTACCTAGCTGTTTGAGTTTGCCAAGCGTTGCCAATGCAAAATACCAGAAATAGTTTGGCTTTTTTTGGAATTGATTAGGGTTAAAGCTTACTATTCTGAGGCCTAAAGTATGTCCAAACCAAGGCATTATCAAAAATGCTGTCTTCATAGACCACAGTTCACACTGTAGACCACACTCTCTCCCACTCAGTTCTGAGTGGTGTGTGCTGATTTAAAATGGCCTACATCCGTTGCCACAACAGTACTCAGGACAACCTCCAACTCCCAAAGAAGCCCCTGTATTTCAAGCACCTCTTAAAATATATGTATATATATATATAAATAACATTTTTGTAAGCAAATACACATATATGCATATATATTTATATATCATTTTGCAAATGTTTGTATGTATTGTGAGAATTTTGATTTTTACCCACAATGAAAATAAATTTTTAAAAAATGCTGTCTTCACAAGGGTCAGCTGCTGCTGGAATCCTGCCATGGCAAAATGTTGAGCATGCCTGTCTCTCTCTGCCTTCTCCTCCAAACTCAGTTTCTCCCTGAGCTCAACAGTGAGTCATTGGACATAATTGCTCACATCTCTCCCTTCTCCTCTGGCCTGGATATCTTCAGCTTCAAGCTGCTCCATGTCTCCAGCCTCTGGCCTCTCCCTCAGTCACTCAGAATTTCTGTGTCTCTTCACAGCTCTTGGAGACCCTGGATCCCTCTCCTGCATGGCACTGTAAACATGGCAGCACTCTTTCTTGGTGTATCCCATATATGTAGGACTTCAGCAGAATGATTGGGGTCAATCCTGGTGCCTTAAATCTAATTAGAGGCCCTTGACTAAACTAGAGGAATCTAACAAAAATGACCTAATCAAAAGCACCCTTATCTAAATCTGGCCAAATTGTCCTACATACAAAAGGCTTACACGCAGAGCAATCACTTAATAAGAACATACTATTCCAGGGTCAACACGAGACTCAAACGAAGGCATTTACCCAGGGCCCAGGGATCAGGAGGGGTCTCATAAGTCTTGGAGAAATGGGAACTCATGAAACTATGGCTGTAATTTGCGTAAGGCCACCATTGAGAAAAATGGGGTGCTGACCACCATTGCACTGGTTCCTAGAATGGCCCCAAGAAGAACTCAATATACTGTGCTTTCTCCACCAAATCTTAGCTTCAAAAACAGATGTGTAACTCAGAGAGGTGTGTCAATATTTGCATTCCCAGAGCCAGTGCACACAGATTTTTCTGGGGAGTGAGTGGGGCAGGAAGCAGGCTGTAAAAATGAAAGCCCCTAATTTCTCCTCCAAAGAATTGTTTGCATTTACAGCAAATGGAGAATTTTGACCCTAAGGGTTCTCTCAAAAGCAGTGGAGATCGTGGAGGGCCTGAAATTTTATTCATCTCAATCCTTCAGGAAGAATTGAAATAAATATTTTACAGATGACTAAAAACTAATACTGTTTGCTAGCAGTAACTCACTTTAAAAGAAATGTAAAAGAATGTTCTTCAGGCAGAAATAAAATTATCTTTGAAAGTGAAAGATTCAGGATGGATTGAAGAATAATATCTGTTAATTAAATTCATATATCTATATGAGTATTGAATGGATAAACTAATGATATCCGTGGACTATGACATCAATAAACTGCCAAAATAAACCATAAAATAATATATAGCATAAGATGGGTAAATGGATATGTACCAGTTTTATATCATTAAAAATTCCAATAATGTTTATGGGATGATGCTTGTATACTGGTCTGTTAATCTGGGCATGATTAAGTTATGATAAGGGTGTTTACTGGGCCACAGTCTGTAGGGTGCTTGAGCCCCGCCCATTAGTGGGTGGGGTCTCAAACATAAAAAGACATGGCAATGGACAAAATTGAAGTAGTATTTGTTGTTGGAGTTCTGATGAGCACCTGACAGTTCACAGCTGGCCTTGTGGAGAGAGGCAAAGCTTGGAGACCCTCAAAGTCTACAGCTGACCTTGTGAAGGACACAGAGGACCTGAGCCCAGAGAAAAACACTGCCCTGGGAAGAAAGGAACCCAAGAAGCCTGAACACTGGCAAATGTCAGCAAATGTCTTGCTCCAAGACGGGGTAACAGACTTTGGTGAAGGAAGAAACTTATGATTTATGTCTCGGTAAATGTAAGGTTCTAGCTGAAATAAATACTCTTTATAAAGACCAAGAGATTTCTGGTATTTTCCATAGCACCCCTTTGGCTGACAGGATATAAAATGTTTTAAAATACGTTATTTGGCAAGTCAATAACAAATAATAAGTGCAGATTTGGAAAGCACGCAAAAGTGGTATAATTTCCCCGGTAAACTTTAAAGAATATAAAATACTGCATCTCATCCAAATAAATAGAAGGAAAAAAATTGAACGAAAATAGTCAGTCTAAAACAAAGTGTTCAGGATTTCCTGGGTTGCCATTTTGGCCTTTGTTCTGGGACCACCTTAATCGTGCATCTTTGGAACCTGCACATTTCTTATCCTTCAGAAGCCTGAAAGTTCCAGGGTTGATTTATGGGATGTTGTTTTGTCCCCATCATAAATCAAGTGCTGTATCACTTCTCCATTTCCTAGTTATGAAGTCACCAAAGTGGATGGGTTGCTCATTTGAAGCAAGAAGAGCCATGAATGATTGAACAAATAAAAAAGAGATATTGTTGCACTTCTTAAAATTGATGCTTAGATGATTGATATTGGATCATTGTCTTTTCTAATGAATGCATTCAATGTATAAATTTCCCTCTAAGCACTGCTTTTTCTGCATCCCACAAACTATGAAGAAGCATAGGACATTAAAAAGCAGAAAGAACCACATAACAAAAGTTTTGTGAGTGAAGCTATATTCACTTCCACAACAGTAGAATCCTAAGATGAAGTCAGAGAATTTAATAAAGTTGGGAAAATATGTTCTCTGACCACAAATATTGTTTCCTCAAAATAACATTTCTATGAATGTAACTTCACTTTGAAAGAATTTGCATCATGCTTACTTAAGCATGAGGGAATCTATGTAGGAAAAAAGAATGAAGACAATGAGTTTTTCCAGTTTGGCCCTCATGGTAGTCCTCTCATTTAAGTGTAAATAGTGTGTAGTTTTCTTGGAAATTCAACCTCAGAAGATACCTGAGAATTAATCTTTCAGAGAAACAATTTGGGATTTCATGAATTTGGGAAAGCTAGAGTCACATAAAGAAAGATGCTGGAGTAAAATAATGTGTTTGTAAGGAATATTGGTATTCCTTCAGCCATGCATTAAATCTCATTGAATATGAAATATTCATACATTAGTTAGCATTGTAATGAACATGGGAATGCTTCCATCTGAGACAAAACTTCATGGAATATGACAAAATTCAAACGAGAGAGACCTGAATGTAGCCTCCAATTTATAGTGATTTTTTTCTCTTCTTTTTAAAAGCCATACAGGGGAACAAACAGAAATGTAATACATGTGGGAAAGTTTTCAACCAGACAGAAAACCTCTTTATTCTTTGTTGGATAAGATGCTGAGAGCCAGAGCACAAAAGGATTAAGCATTTAAAATGCATGCTCACTGGCAGAGAAACATTAGTAAATGTCTCCAAGGGCACTGCATACTGCAGATATCAGTGGGAGGAGGCAGAGTGGAATGAACACACCACTGTGATGTTATTGTCTGAATTCCCAAGAAAGATTGTCTGGAATCACAGAAACAGGCAGCACTCTCACGTACCAAACTGAGAAATTATTGAAGAATGTCCTACTTTTGTTATGAGCTTTGTAGTATAATAAATAGTTTCAGCCTACATAAACTTGCCTGCATTCCACATGGAGTGAGGTCCCCTGATCTCAAACTTTCTTTGGATCATTCCCAGCATCATCTACCCCCTTGTTGAATTACAACATATGGCTACCAACGTGGGGCACGACTTGACTTTTCTCTGGATAAGTTTTGTGGAAACAAGGACGCTGGGTTGGATGGTCCTTGCATTCTGTTGGTCAGTCGAATAATCTTGATCATCAGGGTAATGGGTAATCAGTCGGCTCGGTTAGAGGAATATTCCCTATATTGGAAGACCCTGTTAAAGAATACAGGGGTATCTGTGTCGATCCTAGAGTTACCAAAACTCTTTTCTCTTGTACAGAAACAATGTTATTGGCTATAACCACAAGGGCAGAATATTTTAAACCTGAAACAATGGAAGTTAGTAATGAAAGCTTTAAAAAGAACTTCTCAAAGGAGAAAAATAATTCCCATTCATGTATGGTCTTTGTATGGTCTTATTTCTGTTGGTCTTGAACCTTTACAGTCAGATGAAAATGAACACATTATAATGAATACTGCTTTGCTAAAACTGTAGCAGAAAAAGCTAATGATGATTTTAATGAAAATATATATGAAAAATTAATGAACAAGCAAAAAAAAAAAAAAAGATAAACTCATGTCTAAGAAAAAGAAAAAGGAAGTTTATGGAACTTTTCCAGTGGTCGTTAAACCATCTGCACCAAAAGATGATTTATTGTCTTTGAACCATTGTCTGCCCGTACTAAAGTATCTACTGATCCATTCTTTACAACATTTGATGACCCTCCAAAAGTTTCTGTTTTTGTGCCAGCACCATCATCTTCAATTATGAAAAGTATAGCACAGGGAAGTAGAGAAGGAAATTCAGAGGCTATGCAATGATTTTTTTTACTTTTCCAATAACAGTAACTCAAATTCCAGTAGATGCTAACAATCCCCCAGGGGGTGTACAATATGAGCATGGTCATATTCCTTTTAAAACTATCAAAAAATTAAAACAAGCATGCACTCAATATGGTGTAAATTCTCCTTATACTCAAGAATTGGTGCAAGAAATGGCACAAGCAAACAGATTAATACCCTGGGATTGGTATTTGTTAGCTCAAGCTGTTCTTAATTCAGCAGAATTTTTACAATTTAAAACTTGGTAGGCTGATGAAGCTAATATTGTAGCATGATGAAATCAACAGCAAAATCCACCAGTGCCTATTACTGCTGAACAAATATTAGGAGAAGGTCAACGGGCTGGGATTCCAGGCAAAGCTCAATATGATGATATTGTCATTGTACAAGTGCAATTGTGCTGCTTAGCTGCCTGGCAATGAATCTACACCCCTGGACAGGCTATACAATCATTTTTAAAAATTGTTCAAGGAAATACTGAACCCTATGCTGAATTTCTAGCAAGGTTGGCAGATGTAGTTAACAAGAGAGAAACTCAATCTGATTTTTAAAAAATGTTTGCTCTAATATTGGTTTTGACAATGCTAACAGTGAGTGTAAAAAGGCTTTATGTCTGATAAAGGCAAATGGAAGTACTTTAGAGGATTTTATAAAAATATGCCAAAACATTGGGCCTTATACCTATAACATGAACCTTCTTACAGCTGCTCTAAAGGTATGTAGTCCTATGATAAATAATTTAAATTGCTTTAAATATGGGAAACCAGGTGATATGAAAAAAAAAAATTGTCAAGCCAAAACTAGTGTAAGAGCTCCATTTAGGGGAAATAATAAATCAATACCAACTCGTGTGTGTCCAAAATGGCAAAAAGGGTTACACTCGGCCAAGGAATGCCATTCTAAATATAATAAAAATGGTATTATCATTAATCAGTTGAGAATCTTCAAGCACTCCTTGCTCAAGGAACTCAGACAAACAATATAAGCACATTTCCCAGCCTTGCCCAAATCTACCCAGGCAACAACAGAGCAGTTCACTCCAGCCTGTAACAGAACATAAGGCAGTTACCAAAAACAATACAGATGTCGATCCTTCCTCAGCTGAAACTAAGTTAATTACTCCTTCACTGGGTATACCCAAAATTAACAACAATAATTAAAGGGCCTATCCCAGGAATCTTAACTTTGAGCCTAAGTGTACTCCTAAAGAGTAGTAATCCAAAATATACATGTTAAATATATGTATAAACTGCTAAATTAGAGCTTAACTGTATTTATTCTGTTTAAGCTGTCCTGGCTGGTTGCTGATTATGAACAAAATTGTTTCAAAGAACAAGCTTATATATTACAGGTAACACAGATTCCAGAAAAAAATCTTAAAAACAGTAAAATCAAAGATGTGAAATGATGGAGGGCTTGAAGACAGCCATACCAAAGGAGTGAAAATTAAGGGTCAAATTAGTAAGCATTATGTTTCTCTTAGAGTGTCATAATTCTTTTTTGTATTTGTCTGTTTGTTCTGTGTCAGCATATATTTTAATACCTCTGGATGGTGATATTAATTTGATAAATGAAAATTAATATAAGAGCTCTATTCAAATGGCCAAAAATTATATAGGCACTTGTATTAATAAATAAATATGGATATTAGCTTAAAATAATATAAATTGTTATACTCAAATTAAAGAATTATTCTAACAGGTTTGTTTAATGTTGATGGCAATTATATGTTATCAGGAGTTTGCTTGGAAATAGTTTCCAAAATCATTGTGGTAACTTAAGTATAGAAGGTATATAGAATGTGCCTTTATTATTAAAGAAAATAAAGTAATTTTATCCTAAGATAAAATAACTAGTTATTAAAACAAAGTAAAATGTGGGACAAAAGCTGAATAAATATAAAAGTGCAAAAGACTTGTGAAAAAGGAATTTTTGTGGTGAAAGCTAAGTAAAATTTAAGCAGTCTATCTAAAAAATTTTAAAAGCTTTAATGTCAAAAAATGTAATAATATAAAGTTGAAGATTTATTCTTTCTCAAAGTTTCTCAATTCATTTAATCTGTTTTAGAAAAAGTTTACAAAGTTTTTCTCCTAAATAATCAGTATGCAATAAAGAAATTCTGTTTTATCAAAATAGCTTCTTACACTTTAACCTTATCATTTCCATGGAAAAACAGGTCTTATCACTTTTAAAAAGAACACAATGTCCGAACCTCCTTTCTCAAAGTCAAATCCTGAAAGATAGCTTTTATTTCAAACTGTCACAAATAACTTGGTCTTTTACCTAAAAAAAGGTAAAATACTAAAAATAGTTATGTTCATGTGATATCAGTTGAATGAAGTATTTAAAATTGTTTTATAATTAAAATGAATTTTCTAATTTTATAACAATTAAAGTTATATGAATAAAAAGTTCAAATGAATACTTTAAAATTGTATAAAATTCCTGAAAATATAATAATGTTTCAATATAATAGTAAATAAAATATAATGTTGTTAATCATGATATTTAGTTATATCTTCAAGAAGAAAGCAGGCATTAAAGTCTGCCGGGGTAGTACATAACAGTAAAATATAGTAAAATAAAATAACAGCCTTGCAGCATGCAGTGGTCCCAAATATTGCTAGTTTGTTGAAAAAAATAATATCCAGTTATGTCACTATCACTTTGTTTTAAAAGTTACTTAAGCTTTCTTTAATATTTTCTTAAACAAGTCAAGCCAGCCCTCATTCTCCTTCCTGTAAAATAGCCAACAATAAATCAAGTTTATATTCAACTGTAGGCAACAGCCGCAATTCTAATTATAATGTTAACAACAAAACAAATGCAATTATGAAAATTACAAGTTAATATATTACCCCACAGCCCAAATAAGAAATATTAATTTGTTTTTATCTATGCCTCAAACTTTACGAAATAAAGAAATTGAGGTCCTTCTAATCATGCAACTACGAATCTTAAATGCTTAAGAAATAAAAGTTTATTCATTGGATGTCTGTTGTATAATCTTTTATAGTTATTAATTATGTATAATATACTTAAATACGAATCAAAACTTTAATACAATACATTGCATACTTAAGTAATTTAATAACTTGTATATTACATATAAATGTGTTTTATTAAATGTATATGTAAATCTATTGTTTTAAGTTTCAACAGTCCTGAATCTATATGTATTAAAAAACAAGTTTGGCAAGTATTGTTCAAGCCTAAAGTAAAACATCATGCAGGAAATTTTGTTAATCAAGAAACCAATGCTTTGCTAGTTAACACTTTCACATTTCAGGAAAAATATTGGAAATTAAAATAATAAATACATCAACAGTGTTTTGTAACATATTAAAAAAAATAAAGTGCATTTCAATGGACATCTCCCTGGGGAAGATGGCCACTCTCCCAGGGATTGATGTATAAACCTTAAAATGTACTGCCCAGGGAGTGTTGTGTTCCTTCCTGAGGAGGCTGACCCCTTCCTCAGAAATTAGCAAAATACTCACAAGTTGGCATCTATAGTATCAGACTCATTAATCCTCAACACAGTAAACCAAAACTCTAGTATCAGTTGCTACTTCAACACTTCCCAAATAAAAGCTAAATATTGGTTTTATATATATATATATATATGACTGCTTTATTTGTCTGCCATTCTGTAACTTTGTTCAATATTGACTTAATCTTTTAATTAGTTATGTTATTTGTTTCTCACCCTAATTTTCAATATAAGCTTATTAAACAAAATATATATTAAAGTTTATCTTATATCTATCCAGGACTCTAGCCAAAAATAAGCCAAGTATATCAGTATATCCCTGATTTAGTAAGCCTGTGAATGTATGTATACTTATCATTAAAAATTAACAGTTAAACCTCTGTTTATAAATGGTACAAAAACAAAAAAGGGAGAAATGGTGAAGTGTGAGAACAATTATATCAAGCATTATTTACAATAATTTTTTTAAGCCAAAGGTCAGAATCATATACTTCAACAGCAGAGCATTTCTGGCAAAAATCAGGCAAAAATACAGAAACAAATATTGGACAACTAATTTATTGAAAGCATAAAAGTAATAATCAATGGGAAAAGGCAGAAATTAAGTTAGGATATAGGGTCGAGGTTTTGCTTTTGTCTTTACAGATAAAGGACACCAGCTTTGGGTCCTCTCCAGACGTCTGAAACCTAGACATAAACAAGCCAAAGAAGCTGATATATAAAGCAGAAAAGATGGATAGTTCTACTGTGGTTCTAATATGACATATGCGTCATGGAATATGGCTTCTGGTTCGCATGAATTGCTGCTGGCAGTCTTCCCATGAGCCAAAACCTTTGGCAATTTTTAAATCATTATTTGAAGAGAACAAAACATTTGACTGAATTAATTATAGCTGCTGTATTAGGGCTTATAAATATTATTACAGCTGCTGCTGCAGCAGAAACTGCCCTACATGAGACTATCCAAACACAACAATATGTTAGAAATTGGCATAAAAATGCTAGTGAGCTATGGCATAGTCAGGTATATATTGATGAGCAGATTAACAATCTTAATGACTTAGAGATGGCTGTTACACAAATGGGAGATCAGGTATATAATCTAAATATAAAACAAGGTTTGAAGAGTGATTGGAATGAAAGTGTTTTTTGTATCACTCATCTCCCATACAATGATTAGAATTATGAATGGGGAAAAATTAAAAATCATTTAATAGTTCATCAAACAAAATTTTCTATAGGAATTACAGATTTGCAAAAAAGGATTTTGAGCACGTCTCAGAGTCAACTTACTACGCTTTCAGGAAGCAAATTTTGGCAATAAGTGACAGATCAATTAAATCAAATAAACCCCTTACATTGGTGGAAATCAACCTCTGTACTTGCTAACTTCAGTGTGGTGATAATTGGTAGTCTGATACTCTTAACTTATTAGGAGTTATTCACAAAGCCCTGCTGTCCCACATTAATAGGGCTGAAAAGGCCAGCCATGCTAATAACTTGATTCTGCTTAAACCCCTTGAATCTCAAACTCAAATCTCAAATCTCAAGTCCATGGGACTTGGCTGGTTCCCAGGGATGGGTAAGAACTTCAGAAGAGGGTAACCTAAGACTCGCACAGAAACCCTGGACAAAAAAACACAGAAGGGGGAATTGTTGGAAAAGATGCTGAGAGCCAGAGCATAAGGGTTAAGCATTTAAAAAGCATGTTTACTGGCAGAGAAACATTACTTAATGACTCCAAGGACACTGCATACTGCAAACATCAGTAAGAGGAGGCAGAGCAGAATGAACACACCATTAAGATGTTATGGTCTGAATTCCCAAGAAAGATTGTCTGGGAACACAGAAACAAGTAGCGTTCTCACTTACCAAACTGAGGAACTAGTGAAGGATGCATTAATTTGTTATCAACTTTGTAGTATAAAAAGTAGCTTCAGCCTAAATAAATTTGCCTGCATTACACATGGAATGAGGTCTGATCCCAAACTTTCTTTGGATCATTTCTGGCACTGTCTAACACCAAGGTGAATTACAAAAATCTGTGTTCAATTTGTTATCACTAATTTATGCATCAGAACTCGAGATTTCTCTTAGTTTATGTAAAGATGAGCTTTCCACTTATTTCAAATTATCCTGGTTGTTTTCACTGGTTCTTCAATCCATTACAATCTGGGAAAGCATTTTTAAAAAGTACCATTTTAAAAATAATGCTGCTCTTCTTTGGGATTTGGAGGTTGTCCTGAGTACCGTTCTGGCAACGGATGTAGGCCATTTTAAATCAGCACACGCAAAAAATCAGCACACACCACTCAGAACTGTGTGGGAGAGAGTGTGGTCTACGGTGTGAACTGTGGTCTAGGGTTGGTTGCAATGCCCCAGGATTTGTAAGTCCATTGAGGGTGGTGGGAGGTGTGGGAGGTGGGCAACACGGGAATCCCAGTGGGTTCCATGTAATATTTTGGGTAATCTAAGCACCTCTTAAAATATATATATAACATTTTTGAAAGAAAATGCACACATATGCATATATATTTATATATCATTTTGCAAATGTTGGTATGTATTGTGAAAATTTTGATTTTTACCCACAATAAAAAAAAATAATGATGCCCATTATTGTAGCATTTTCTTCTAAGGCACCACAGCCATTTTTATTTTTTTCAGTTTCTCCACCTGATTCTGATGTGGATTCAATTTTAACAGCCACTGAACTAGAGTGGCCTGCTTTCTGCTTTCTACTTAACTCCAATTTTCCTTATTATTTTAAATCAGAAATGATCCTTTCAAAATTAGGAGATATTCTTCTAATCTCAAGTATTTTAAGTTAAAAAATTTATTTATATTCTTAAGTTGTACTCCAATATTTTTCTCATATGTGATAGGCTGTGGGATGGATGAAACTAGAGAATACATGTATTTACAAACAAAGATGTGTACCAAAAAAGAGTCTGCCAATGCAGATAATTTTGAGGAAGGAGGAATGGTGGTTGAGACTAGAAAAGGAATTTGACTGTTTGCCATAACAGACATAAATTATTTTTATACTCTTTGCATGGATAATTTGGTTATAATTTAAAATAAATTATGAAAATAGTACACAATGAAATCGTACAAAGTGGTTGATTTGAAGGTAATGATTTGTATCTGCAACATTACTGGTTGTGGGGGCACTTCCCCTCAATCTTTGCAAATATAGTCACCCATAAAGAATAGTGCTCACTCCCCTCAGCACCACCCCCAGCTCTCTGGATAGGTGGAGGCCTCCCTCAGCAGAAGTGAGGACACAGAGCACGAGGAACATGGACACGATTGTGTGAAGGCCACTCTGCTCTCTTCATGTATCTGGTTAGGAGGCTGTTAGCACCACAGTAGAAGGCAGACATTCTGCTGCTTACTCCCTGGGTTAGACCCGCTAGAGTGACTCACATCGCTAATGGTTCAAGAGCAACAGAAATAAGACTATACAAAGGTCATACATAACAATATTTCTGTACAAGAGAAAAGAATTTTAGTAACTCTAGTGTCATCACAGATACCCCTGTATTCTTTAACAGGGTTTTCAAAACTTGGGAATATTCCTCTAACAGAGTCGACAGATTACCCATTTCCCTGATGATAAAGTGTTAAGCATTTAAAAATCATTCTTGCTGGCAGAGAAACATTAGTAAATGTCTCCAAGGGCAGTGCATACTACAGACATCAGTGGGAATTGGCAGAGCAGAATGAACAGACCACTAAGATGGTATTGTCTGAATTCCCAAGAAAGATTGTCGGGGAACACAGAAAGAGGCAGTGCTCTCACAGACCAAGCTGAGAAATTAGTGAAAAAGGCCCTACTTTTGTTATCAGCTTTGAAGTATAAAAAGCAGCTTCAGCCTAAATAAAGTTGGATGCATTCCACATGGAGTGAGGTCCCCTGATCCCAAACTTTCTTTGGATCATTCCGAGAACTGTCTACCTCCATGTTGAATTACAACAGCCTGCATTCTACTTCACACCAATTTTCCTTATTATTTTAAATCAGAAATGATCCTTTCATAATTAGATGATATACTTCTAATCTCAAGTAGTTTAAGAAGTTAGAAAATTTATTCATATTCTTAAGTTGTACTCCAAAATTTTTCTCATATGTGATAGGGTGTGGGATGTATGAAACTAGAGAATGCATGTATTTACAAACAGAAATGTATTTGTAACCAAAGGCTTGTGCGTGAAGCTATATAAACTTCCACAACAGTACAGACTTAAGATGAAGGCAGAGAATGTAAGAAGTTGGGAAAATATGTTCTCTGATTGCAAGCATTGTTTCCTCAAAATAAAACTTCTATGAATGTAACTTCACTTTCAAGGAATTTGCATCATGCTTACTTAAGCATAGGGGAAATCTATGTAAGGAAAAAGAATGAAGACAATGAGATTTGCCTTTAGGTACAAATCATATCTCACAGAACATGAAAAGATGCAGAGTGGACAAAAACCCAATGAATGTAAAGAATGAAGAAAAGCCTTCAGCCAAAAGCAATAGTTCATTAAACATCAGAGCATTCATTCTGGAGAAAAACCCTGTATATTCAATGAATGTGTAAAAGCCTTCAATCAGAAGGAAAACCTCATTAACCATCTGAGAATACATACTGGAGAGAAACCCTATGAATGTGATGGATGTGGGAAAGCTTTCATTCAGAAATCAAGCCTCATTACACACCAGAGAAGACAAAGTGGAGAGAAACCCTATATATATAAGGAATGTAGGAATGCCTTCAGTAGCAAATCAAATCTCGCTGACCATGAGAAAATTCATACCAGAGGGAAACCCTATATAGGTAAGGAATTTGAAATAGCCTTCAGTCAGAGGCAGTATCTCATTAAACATTACAAAACTGATACTGGAGAGAAACCCTGTGAATGTAATGAATGTGAATCTCCAAAGTATATCCACCTCCAGTCTGTGCAACTTTTTGCCAATATTTTAAGGAAGTGGCTGTGACTGTGCAATTCAGGATGTCTTTCTCCCTTGGAAAAGTGTACTTGCAGTTTGTTCTGAGATCTTCTCCTTCCATATCTTCTTCCACACTCATCTGTTGTTGGAAAAGATGCTGAGAGCCAGAGCATAAAGGGTTAAGCATTTAAAAAGCATGATTGCTGAGAGAGAAACATTAGTAAATGTCTTCAAGGACACTGCATACAGCAAACATCAGTAGGAGGAGGCAGAGCAGAATGAACACACCACTAAGATGTCATTGTCTGAATTCCCAAGAAAGATTGTCTTGAACACAGAAACAGTTAGCCCTCTCACGGACCAATCTGAAGAACTAGCGAAGGATGCCCTACTTTTGTTATCAGCTTTGTAGTATAAAAAACAACTTCAGCCTAAAAAACGTGCCTGCATTCCTCATTGAGTGAGGTCCCCTGATCCCAAATTTTCTTTGGATCTTTCCCAGCACCATTTACCTCCACATCGAATTACAACAGATGGCAACCACGTGGGGCACAACTAGTCTTTTCCTGTATCAGTGCCATGGGAAGAAGGACTGCTGGGTCGGACGGTCATTGAATTCTGTTGGTGAGTTGAATAATCTTGATCATCAGAGAAATGGGTAATCTGTCGACTCTGTTAGAGGAATATTCCCAAGTTTTGAAAACCCTGTTAAAGAATACAGGGGTATCTGTGATGACACTAGAGTTACTAAAATTCTTTTCTCTTGTACAGAAATATTGTTATGTATGACCTTTGTATAGTCTTATTTCTGTTGCTCTTGAACCATTACAGTCAGATGAAAATGAAGATATTAAAATGGATACAGCTATTGCTAAAACTATAGCAGAACAAGCTAATGATGATTTTAATGAAAATATATATAAAAAATTTAATTAAAAGGCAAAAACAGATAAAGTCATGTCTAATAGAAAGAAAAAAAAGAAAAAAGGAGTTTATGGAACCTTTCCAGCGATCATTAAGCCATCCACTCCAAAGATAATTTATTGTCTTTTGAGCAGCATCGGTGCCTACTAAGGTATCTACTGATCCATTTTTTACAACATTTGATGACCCTCCAAAAGTTTTGTTTTTGTGCCAGCACCATACTCCTCAATTATGAAAAGTATAGCACAGGGAAAAAGAGAAGAAAATTCAGAGGATATGCAATTTTTTTTTTTTACTTTTCCAGTAACGGTAACTCAAATTCCAGTAGATGCTAACAATCCCCAAGGGGGTGTACAATATGAGCATGCTCCTATTCCTTTTAAAACTATCAAAAAATTTAAAAAAGCCTGCACTCAATATGGTGTAAATTCTCCTTATACTCAAGAATTGGTGCAAGAAATGGCACAAGCAAACAGATTAATACCCTGGGATTGGTATTTGTTAGCTCAAGCTGTTCTTTTTTTTTTTTTTTTTTTTTTTTTTTGACCTTTCTGCCATTCTTTCATTTATTTATTTATTTAGAGAGATATTCTTTTTTATTTTTTTTTGATTTACAGTATAGTTTACAATTTAGATGATACAGTTAAATAATTTTGATGATATTTACCATGTCCTGTGTCCATTACTGAATGGTAATGAAAGACCTTCCCCATGACCACCAAACAACCCATTAGATCTTGACTGTTCCCTTCTCCCCAGCCCCCCAGGGCCCGTGATACCCCCCTCTCCCAACCCAGGGCATGTAACTGTGAATCAAGCTGTTCTTAATTCAGCAGAATTTTTACAATTTAAAACTTGGTGGGCTGATGAAGCTAACATTCTAGATAATGAAATCAGCAGCAAAATTCACCACTGCCTATTACTGCTGAACAAATATTAGGAACAGTTCAATGGGCTGGGACTCCTCGCCAAGCTCAATATGATGATATTGTCATTGTAGAAGTGCGACTGTGCTTCCTAGCTGCCTGGCAATGAAATTCCACTCCTGGACAGGCTGTACATTCATTTTCAAAAATTGATCAAAGAAATACTGAACGCTATGCTGAATTTTAGCAAGGCTGGCAGATGTAGTCACAAGACAGTAACTCAAGCTGATCTTAAAGAAATGCTTATTCTAATGTTGGTTTGATAATACTAACAGTGTGTGTAAAAAGGCCTTATATCTGATAAAGGCAAATGGAAGGACTTTAGAGGATTATATAAAAATATGTCAAAACTTTGGGCCTAATACCTATAACATGAACTTTCTTGCAGCTGCTCTAAAGGTATGTAGTCCTATGATTATTAATTTAAAATACTTGATCAATGATGGGGACAAAACAATACTCCACAAATCAACCCGGGAACATTCAGGCTTCTGAAGGATAAGAATGGCCCAGCTTCCAAAGATGCACGAGTAAGGTGGTCCAGAACAAAGGCACAAAATGGCAATCCAGGAAATCCTGAACACTTTGTTTTAGACTATTTTCATTCATTTTTTTCTTCTATTTATTTGGATGAAATGCAGTATTTTATATTCTTTAAAGTTTACTGGGGAAATTATACCACTTTTGCTTGCTTTCCAAATCTGCACTTATTATTTGTTATTGACTTGCCAAATAATGTATTTTAAAACATTTTATATCCTGTCAGCCAAAGGGATGCTGTTGGAAAATACCAGAAATCTCTTGGTCTTTATAAAGAATATTTATTTCAGGTAGAAGGTTACATTTACCAAGATATAAAGCATAAGTTTCTTCCTTCACCAAAGTCTGTTAGCCGGTCTTGGAGCAAGCCATTTACAGATATTTGCCTGGGTTCAGGCTTCTTGGGTTCCTTTCTTCCCAGGGCTGTGTTTCTCTTTAGGCTCAGTACCTCTGTGTCCTCCACAAGGTCATCTGTAGACAATGAGGCTCCCCAAGCTTTGCCTCTCTCTACAAGACCAGCTATGAATTCTCAGGTGAATGGCTTGTCTCTTTCACCAGAGTTTCTGTCCTTGCTCATCAGAACTAGAACATCAAAAACTACTCCAACTCTGTGCTTTGCCATGTTTTTTTTTTTTTTATGTTTGAGACCTCAACCACTAAGAGGAGAGACAAAACACTCTACCGACTGTGGCCCACTCAATGCCATTATCATAACTTAATCATGCCCAGATTAACAGACCAGTTTAAAACATAATCAAATATCAATTTTTTGAATTCATAGTGATATCAAACTGCTACATATCCATTTACCCATCTTATGCTATATATTATTTTATGGTGTATTTTAGCACTTTATTGATTTCATAGTCCATGGATATCATTATTGCTTTATCCATTCAATGGATTCATTTATATATATGAATTTAATTAACAGATATTATTCTTCAATCCATCCTGAATATTTGAACTTCTGGGATCATTTTCTTTCTGCCTGAAGAATATTCTTTTACATTTCTTTTAAAGTGAGTTACTGTTAGCAAATGGTGTTAGTTTTAGTCATCTGTAAAATATTTATTTCAATTCTTCCTGAAGGATTGAGATGAATTAAATCTCAGGCCCTCCATTATCTCCACTGCTTTTGAGAGAACTCTTAGGGTCAAAGTTCTCCATTTGCTGTAAATTCAATCAGTTCTTTGGAGAAGAACTCAGGGGCTTTTGGTTTTACAACCTGCTTCCTGCCCCCTCACCCCCAAGGCAAAATCTGTGTGCGCTGGCTCTGGGAATGCAAATATTGACACACCTCTCTGAGTTACACACCTGTTTTTGGAGCTAAGATTTGTGGAAGGAAGCACAGTATATTGAGATCTTCTTGGTACCATTCTAGGAACCAGTGCAATGGTGGTCAGCACCCCATTTTGCTCAATAGTGGCCTCACCCAAAGTACAGCCATGGCTTCATGAGTTCCCATTTCTCCAAGACTTATGAGAACCTTCCTGATCCCTGGGCCCTGGGTGAATGCCTTCGTTTGAGTATTGTGTCTACCCTGGAAGAGTATGTTCTTACTTAGCGATTGCTCTGCATGTAAGCCTTTTGTATGTAGGACAATATGGTTAGATTCAGATAAGGGAGATTTTGATTAGGTTATTTTTGTTAGATTCCCCTAGTTTAGTCAAGGGCCACTAATTAGATTTCAGGCACCAGGATGGACCCCAATCATCCTGCTGAAGTCCCACATAAATGGGAGAAACCAAGAAAGAGTGCTTCCATGTTTACACTGCCATGTGGGACAGGGCTCCAGGATCTCCTACAGGTGTGAAGAAACACAGAATCCCTGAGTGGCTGAGGTAGAGGCCAGAGGCTGGAATCATGGAGAAGCTCGAAGCTGAAGATATCCAGGCCAGAGGAGAAGGGAGAGGTGTGAGCAATTATGTCCAGTGGCCCACTGTTGAGCTCAGGGAGAAACTGAGTTTGGAAGAGAAGGCAGAGAGAGACAGGCATGCTCAACTTTTTGCTTTGGCAGGAGTCCAGCAGCAGCTGACCCTTGTGAAGACAGCATTTTTGATAATGCCTTGGTTTGGACATTCTCACAGCCTCAGAACTGTAAGCTTTAGCCCTAATAAATTCCAATAAAAGCCAACCTATTTCTGATATTTTGCATTGGCAATGTTTGGCAAACTCAAACAGCTAGGCACATAAGTTTGGAGAGCTGACCTATTCCCAAATGGCAGTGTGATGCAACTGCCCAGTGAATTCATGTGTAAACTATGGGTGTCTCCAGACTAGGCAAGAATGAGTACTGTTAAGATGGAGGGGGAAGTGCCCTTGGTCTGCACGGCCTGCAAGACAAGGAGTCAGGCAAAGGAGTCACAAGGTTTGGGGACTGGTTAAAAGTCACAGATGCCCCAGTATGATGTCCCTGCCTCAAACAGGTGTTGGCCAGGTGTGCAGGGTGAGATAAAAGAATGGGACCTGGGGTCTGGTGCACAGAGGATTCCGGGCACAGAAAGGAGACTACCTGCTCCTGCTCCTTTTGCCATTCCCTACTTCCCTTGGCCTCCAGCCTTGACCCTCTGAGGTGGCTGTTCTTACAGTACACCTCCTGATTCTCAGGAACAGACTCTTTTCTCCTCCTTCTAGCTCGACATTCACCTTCTCCAATCTTGGGACAAATAAAGGAAGAGAAATGCCAACCTGAAACCTGTTGGTGACAGGAAGAAAATGTCAACATTCACATTACAGCATTGGCGACAGCAATAATATCACCAGAATGAGCAACATTAGTCCAGGGACCCTAATGAAAAATACAGAAATCCCAGAAAGTTCTGGGACCTAGGGCTGACAAGAATAGAAGTGAAGTTATGAGAGAGAGCAATGTTTGTAGAAAACCTCAGATGGTGCCAATGCCAGATATTTCTCAGACTAATTAAGTGTTAAATTTTCAACAGTTTTAACAGTGTTGAAATGATGCAGACTTCCTCAATCCCAGAAGAGAACGGAGTGTTTGGATGGGAAGAAGCTGATGAACAACTGAAGAAGCTGGAATGTAACATGTGTTCACTGCAGTTCCCCCAATCCAGAGAGGGATGTCACTTTTTGGAACCAAATTCTCAGAACCCCAATGTAAACCAACATAATAGGTTCTGGATCCACAAAGGAGGATAGGGAGAAAGCCCTGCTCAGCCCTCACAACCTCAGTTAATGATGTGAGTCACTTTTGCTGGTCTTCACTGGGGAGTAAGCAGAAGAAAGTCAGTCTTATCTTGTGGTGCTAACAGCCCTTAACTGGACATGTGTAGGGAGCAGTGTGGCCTTCACACAGTCGCATCCATTCTCCTCATGTTCTGTGCTCACTCTTGCTGAAGGGGGCCTCCACCCTCCAGGCTGCATGGGAGGGGACCCAGTGGAGAGAGCAGTTTTCCATTATGGGCAACTGATTTCACAAAGGGTGTTGGGAAGTGCCCCCTCAGGAATGTTGCAGATACAAATCAATATCTTCAAATCAACCACTCTGTATGATTTCATTGTGTACAATTTTCATAATTTCTTTTAAATTAAAACCAAATTATCCATGCAAATAGTATAAAAATAATTTATGTCTCTTATGGTAAACAGTAAAATTCCTTCTCTGGCCCCAACCCCCATTCCTCCTTCCTCAGTATTATCTACATTGACAGATTCTTTTGGGTACACATTTCTGTTTGTAAATACATGCATTCTCTAGTTTCATCCATCCCACACACTATCACATATCAGAAAAAATTTGGAGTACAACTTAAATATATAAATAAATTTTCTAACTTCTTAAAATACTTGAGATTAGAAGTATATCATCTTATTATGAAAGAATCATTTATGATTTAAAATAATAAGGAAAGTTGGAGTTAAGTAGAAAGCAGGCCACTATAGTTCAGTCACTGTTAAACTTGAATCTACATCAGAATTAGGTGAAGAAACATAACAAATATAAATGGTTGGTGTGCCTTATAAGAAAATGTTACAGAAGAGAGGCAAGATGGCATCGCTTTAGGAGGATACTCACTGACTAGCTGTCTGGGGATGGCTGATTGTGGGTGAGGACCTACCCAAGGGTCTGTGCTGTGGGCACACAGAGTGAGAAGCTTGGGTCACCTAGAAGCGGGCATATTGATGGTGTGGTGTGATCAGTGGAGATATTTGAGATTTGAGCCTTCCTGTGGTGGTTAACACAGATGGCTGAGCCCCACCCAGAGGGAATATGATTGGTTTGAACCATGAATCCTTCAACCATGACTCACGCTCCCTCTTTGAGGCAGCATACTCTGGAGGGAAGGCTCTGACAGAAGGTTTAGAGGGGTTTAACTTCTGTGTATTTGCCTGCCTGGACCTCCTCATAGCTTTGGGGATCAGATAAGCAGCTTGAAACAGCACCAGGCTGAGGGGAGAGGTGAATCTGCTGAGGAAACGTGATTTACCCAGTGGCCCACTGACACTGAGGTCTGGCCCAAGAGGGGGTGGAGTCGACCAATTTTATTGCTCTGCCCTGACTAGCATCACAGCTACACTCCCATGTGGAGGCCAGGAAGTGGGAAGAGCTTGATTAGTTTCCACAAGCCTATTTATGGTCCCCTTGGTGAAGGGGTTGATCAAGCAGAGGATGTCTTTTGGGACCCTTATATAAGAAAAAAAAAAAAAGAAGAAGAAGAAGAAGACAATCCCCTTAAACAATGAATTTCTATTCTTAATTTAGTTTAATACCAAAAATCTGCCTCAAAACCTGCAGATAGAAACCGGAAGGGAAATTGATAAACCCAAGCAGGCTGAGAGGATCCATAAGGACCCTAGAAGGAACACTTCCTCCTTAGCTTTGTTTGATTGTTTGATGGTGTGGTTGTTTGGTTTTTCTTTGTTTATTTGTTGACACTTGCTTTTCTCTCCTCTTTCCACCCCCATTTCTGTTTTCCTTCATTTTCTAAAAAAGTAGGTGCTGCTAGCTTAACTCTTCTATGCTGTTCTTCTTCGGTGATTTCCCATTCTCTGTCTATATTGATATTGTATCCCAAACTATCTCTTATCCTTCCTTCATATCTCTGCCTTCTGCTTTCTGTTGTGGTACTTAGACACCACGCTTCTTCATTAGCTCACAAATTAAGGGTGCCAATTTCTGTTCTATCTATTTTGTTTTCTTCTTATTTTATTAATATTAGCTTTTTCCTTTTAGCCCTTTCTTTACTCTTTCCCTCCCTCCTCATCATTCTAGCCTTCTAAATCATTATATATATATTCCTCTATTTGTTTCCCCAGCCCATTGTAGGTACTCCACTTTTTTTCCTATTACCGTACACTGCCTACACAAGTTAAATATTCATTTCACTAAGTCCTATTTGGTCCCTCTTCTATCTTTTATCAATATTACTATTATCCTTCTTCCTTTCTCACATCTTTCAATCCCTCTGGCACTAATTTTTTCCTTCAAGGTAACATAGAAAGAAGAAGGAAACAAAATAAGCCAAAAAGTGTCAAAGAGAAAACAACACACACACAGAACCACCAACTAAATAAAACTCAAGAGGAGTGACAGAAACCAATCAACTGAATAAACCCAGCAAGATAAAATGATTACTAGAGGGCAACAAAAAATTACAAACCACATGGAGAAACAGAAAGACATGGAGAACTACAATGAACAAACTAAAAACCAGGAATATATGCAGAACATCGAACAACTAATCAAAGATTCCCAAACAAATATCACAAACCAACTTAATGAAGTGAAGGAAGACATTAAGGATATAAAGAAGACACTGGAAGAACGTACTGAAGAAATTGGAAACATACACAAAAAGATAACAGATATGATGGTGATCAATGGCACAATCCAAGAAACCAAAAGGATGCTGCATTCACATAACAGCAGATTTGAACAGGCAGAAGAAACAATTAGTGATGTGAAAGACAATACAGTTGAAATCAGATAGTAGAACAGAGAGGCAAAAATTATAAAAAATCCAACAGGGATTCGGGGATTTAACTGACAACACAAAACACACAAACACACCCATTATGGGCATCCCAGAAGGAAAAGAGAAGGGAAAGGGAACAGGAGTGTTGAAGGAAATAATGGCTGAAAACTTCCCAACCCAATAGAGAGATATGGATGTGCAGATCCAGGAAGCAAAGTGCACCCTAAAAAATATAAATCCCAACAGTCCAACTCCAAGTCATTTACTGTCAAAATATCCAATGCTCAAGAAAAAGAGAAAATACTCCAGGCAACAAGAGAAAAGTGAACCATGACATACAAGCGACACACAATAATATTAAGTGTTGATTTCTCCTCTGAAACCATGGAGGAAAGAAAACTGTGTATGACATAGTCAAAGTACTAAAAGAAAAAAAACTTCCAGCCACGAATTCTGAATCCAGCAAAACTGATTTTCAAAAATGATGGAGACTTCAAAATATTCACAGATAAACAGAAATTAAGAGAGTATGTCAATAAGAAACTAGCACTTCAAGAAATAGAAAAGGAAGTTCTACAAGGTGAAAGGATAAATCAAGAGTTAGGAGAGTTTAAAAACAACCAAAAAAAAAAAAAAAAAAAAACAAAAACAGAAACAAAACAACATATGACATAAATTAATCCAAAGAAAATATGGCTGAAGTAAGAAATTTATTGCGAGTAATAACAATGAATGTTAATGGATTAAATTCACCACTCAAGGGACACAGATTGTCAGAATGGATAAAGAAATATGACCCATCTATACGCTGTCTACAAGAAACCCCCCATCAACCCAGGGATTCAAGGAGGCTGAAAGTAAATGGCTGGAAAACAATATAACAAGCTAGCAATAGCCAAAAATGGGCGGGAGTAGCTATTCTAATATCAGACAGAATAGATTTTAAATGTAAAAGTATTGTAAGGTACAAAGATGGACACTAAATATTAGAAAATAGGGTACTCTCTCAAGAAGAGAGAACAATCATAAACATTTACACACCTAATCGGGTTGTCTCAAATTTCATGAGGCAAATTCTGGAAAAGCTAAGTGGAGAAATAAATGCCTCTACAATTATACAAGGAGACTTTAATACACCATTATCATTATTAGAAAGAACATCTAGAAAGAGAATCAACAAAGAAACAAAGACTCTCAACAATACATTAGAGGATTTGGACTTAAAAGATATATACCGAACAATATACCCAAATACATCAGGATTTGCATTCTTCTCACATGCACATGGATCATACTCCAAGATAAACCACATGCTATGTCACAGAAAATCTCTCAAAGAATTCAGAAAGATTGAGATTATACAAAGTAATTTCTCTAATGACAATGGCATTAAATTGGAAATCACTAAGGGCCAGAGAAACAGGTTAGGCACAAGGATATGGAAGTTAAACAACACACTCTTAGACAAACAGTGGATCAAAGAGGAAATCTCAAAAGAAATCAGTAACTACCTTGAAACTAATGAAAATGACAACACAACATATCAAAACCTATGGGATGCAGCCAAACTGTCCTGAGAGGGAAGTTCATAGCCATAAATACATATACTAAAAAAGAAGAAAGAGCTTTTGAAGACCTAACTGCACACTTGGAGGAATTGGAAGAACAACAAACTAAACCTAAAGGAAGTAGAAAGAAGGAAATAACAAGGATTAGAGCCGAACTAAATAAAATAGAGAATAAGAAAGCTCTAGAAAATATAAGCAAAACCAAAAGCTGGTTCATTGAGAATATCAATAAAATTGACAAACCCTTAGCCAGACTAACAAAGAAAAATAGAGAAAAGATACAAACACACAAAATAAGGAACAAGCCAGGGGATATCACTACTGACCCAATGGAAATAAAGAGCACCATAAGAGGATACTTTGAAAAATTATATGCCAACAAGAATGAAAATTTAGAGGAAATGGACAAGCTTGTAGAAACTCACAAACATCCTACACTGATGAAAGAAGAAATTGATTAACTCAACAGTCCAACTATGGTAAAGAGATAGACTCAGTCTTCAAAAAATTCCCAACTAAGAAAGGCCCAGGACCATATGGTTTTACAGCTGAATTCTACCAAACATTACAGAAAGAGCTAATGGCAATTCTACTTAAGCTCTTCCAAAGAATAGAAATAGAAGGAATATTGCCTAACTCATTCTATATGTCAACTTTACCCTAATATCAAAAGCAAACAAAGATACCACTAGAAAGGAAAATTACAGAAAATTTCTCTAATGAACCTTGACGCTAAAATCCTCAACAAAATACTTACTAATTGCATTCAACAACATATCAAAAGGATTATACACCATGATCAAGAGGGTTTCATCCCAGATATTCCAGGATGGTTCAATATAAGAAAATCAATCAATGTAATACACCACATAAAAAAACTGAAAGAAAAAAAAACACATGATCCTCTTTATAGATGCAAAAAAAGCATTCAACGAAATATAGCACTCTTTCCTGATAAAAACACTACAACAGATAAAAATAAAGGGAAATTTTCTGAATATGATAAAGGGTATATATGAAAAACCCAAAGCTAACTCATCTTCACTGATGAAATCCTAAAAGCAATCCCTCTGAAATAGGGAAGAAGACAAGGATGCCCACTATCACCACTCATTTAACCTTATCTTAGAAGTACTTGCTCAAGCACTGAGTCAAAAAAAGGATATAAAAGGCATCCAGATTGGAAAAGAATTAAAATTTTCATTATTTGCAGATGACATGATTGTATACATAGAAAGCCCAGAGAAAGCTACAACAAAGCTGCTGGAATTTATAAAGGA
The DNA here is from genome assembly GCA_026826555.1 of Tolypeutes matacus. Lineage (NCBI taxonomy): Eukaryota > Metazoa > Chordata > Mammalia > Cingulata > Chlamyphoridae > Tolypeutes > Tolypeutes matacus. Next base: position 1,145,611 of record JAKSZT010053856.1, on the reverse strand, counting down.
GTTCAGGAATGTTGCAAGCTATAAGATCAATGCTCAAAAATCAGTAGCTTTTCTGTACACCAATAACAAGCAATCAGATCAGGAACTCAAGAAAAAAAAAAAAGCCATTTACAATACTAACTAAAAGAATCAAATACCTAGGAATAAATTTAACTATTTACAAAGTATATACAGAAAACTACACAACACAGTTAAAGGAAATCAAAGAAGACTTAAATAATTGGAAAAATATACAGACGTTTATACAGAAAACTACACAACACTGTTAAAGGAAATCAGAGAACACTTAAGGGTCGGATGTGGCTTAACTGGTTGGGCGTCTGTCTCCCATATGGAGGGACCCGGGTTCGATCCCTGGGACCTCCCGGTAAAAAAAAAAAAAAAAAAAAAAAAAAGAACACTTAAATAAATGGAAAAATATTCCCTGTTCATGGGTAGGAAGACTAAACTTCATCAAGATATCTTTCCTACCCAAACTACTCTACAGATTTAATGCAATGCTAATAAAAATAACACTATATATTTTAAGGAACTGGAAAAACTAACCACAAAATATATTTGGAAAAGTAAGAGGCCCTGAATTGCAAAGACATATTGAAAAAGAAAAATATAGTTGGAGGTATCACGTTACTAGACATTAAAATATATTACAAAGCTACAGTTATCAAAACTGCATGGTATTGGCACAAGGATAGACCTACTGACCAATGGAATAGAATTGAGAGTTCTGATACAGATCCTTGCATATACAGTCATTTGATATTCCACAAGATTAACAAGGGCACTCAGTTGGGAGAGAATGACCTCTTTAACGAGTGGTGTTTGGAGAACTGGATATCCACATCCAAAAGAATGAGAGAAGAATACCATCTCACACCTTATACAAAAATCAACTCAAGATGGATCAAAGATTTAACTATAAGAGCCAAAACCATAAAGACCTTGGAAGATAATGTAGGAAACCATCTACAGGACCTAGTAATAGGAAATGTTTTCATGAACTTCATAGCCAAAGCATGAGCAGCAAGAGAAAAAATAGATAAATGGGATCTCCTCAAAATTATAAACTTCTGCACCTCAAAGGATGTTATTAAGAAAATAAAAAGGCAGCCTACCCAAAGGGAGGAAATATTTGGCAACCATATATCTGATAAGAGCCTAATATCTTGCATATATAAAGAAATCCTACACCTTGAAAATAAAAAGACAAACAACCCATTAAAAAACGGGCAAGTGACCTGAATAGACACTTCTCCAAAGGAAGAAATAACAAGGGCTAAAAAGCACATGAAAAAATGCTCCATATCGCTTGCTATCAGGGAAATGCAAATCAAAACACCATGAGATACCATTTTCACTCATCAGAATGGCAGCTATGGAAAAAAGAGCAGACTCTAAGTGTGGGAGAGGATATGGTGGAATAGGAATCCTCAAACCCTGCTGGTGGGATTGTGGAATGGTCCAGCCACTGTGGACGACAGTTTGGTGGTTCCTCAGGAAACTAACAATAGATCTTCCATATGATCCAGCAATTCCAGTGCTGGGTAAATACCCAGAAGAACTGAAAGCAAAGACACAAATAGATATATGTACACCAAAGTTTATACCAGTATTGTTCACCATTTCCAAAAGTTGGAAACAGCCCCGGTGCCCATCAATAGAAGAATGGATAAGCAAAACGTGGTTCACACATACAATGGAATATTACTCAGCTGTAAGAAGGAATAAAGTGCTAACACACAGAATAACCTGGATGAATCCTGAAGACCTTATGTTGAGTAAAGCAAGCCAGGCATTGAAGGATGAACAGTATATGACCTCACTGATTTGAACTGAGGAAAGTGAGCAGTCTCTGAGAAAGATTGTCTGAAAGATAGGTTAACAAGGGAGAGAAAGAGAAGAGAAGGCTGTGAGCCATCACCCATATGGACATAATCTATGGTAAAGGTATAGAGTATAGTTGCATATTGAAGGACATCACAGATGGATACAGACATTACTGGGTTTGGTAGCACAAGGTTGACAGGTGGTTAGATTAGGAAAGGCAGGTTGGAATACCCAGGACATGTAACTATGAATCTTGTCATTCCTTGAGTCAAGACAGGGGAGTGTCATAAGCCCCAGGGGGATTTGCAGGAAGGAATAGTTAAGATCAAATGGGGTATTTAGTGGTCATGGAAAGGTTTTTCATTATCTTACATTAATGGATACAGGACATGGTAAATATCATCAAAAATTATTAAACTGGGAAGCGGCTGTGGCTCAATCAGTAGGGCTCCCGTTTACCATATGGGAGGCCCCGGGTTCGGTTCCCGGGGCCTCCTGGTGAAGGCAAGCCTGCCCGCACGGCGTGGTTAGCTGAACCAGCGAGCACAAACAGCAAGGGGGGGATAAATGAATAAATAAATAAAATCTTAAAAAAAAATATTAAACTGTACTGTCTAAATTTAAACTATACTGTAAACCATGAACAATGTTTAGTTGCTATATTTTACTATCTGTATAAGAGTTATAACAATGCTAACATCCATTTTTTTAAAAAGGTTTAATATGGGGTGGGGAAGCAGGAGGGAGGTTGGGTATATGGGAGTCTCTAGTATTCTGGGTGTGACTTTGCTTTACCTAAAACTTCTTTGAAAATTAAATTAAAATTCAGAAGACATTGGGGTATGAGAGGGGGAAGGAGTCATGGTACACTAGACAGCCAATAATATAGTGATAAAAGGAAAAAAGAATATTTCTTTAAAAAGGATTTTTTTTTGTTTTTTTTACCTATTTTTTAGAAAGTCCCAATCCACTATTTATATTTTATTTTTAATTTACTTGTTTTCTTCTGATTTTCCTTGTATGTATCCCTTGCAATAAAGCTTATCAGTATTATTTTTGAATTCTATTAATTGTATTTGGTTATTATGTGGGCTCCATGCTCAAGGAAGGTTTAGATCACAGAAAGGTTACAATGGGGGCTGCAGAGGATCATTGGTAGGGGTTGTCTGGGATGGGGGATTCATGGGAATAAGTTCATCTGAATATACATGAAAGTTATATGAAATTGTTCAAATGATCAAGGGATGGGGCATGGTCATGGTGGGTAGACAATCATTCAATAAATGAGGGAATCTGTATTCCCAGCCTGGAGAGCTCTGCCACTTTCTCCAAGGGAGCAGCAACAGCCCCTGAGTGCAGGAGCAGTGTCTGGCAAAAGAGGATGGCCCATTGATGGGTTATTGTTATTGATGACTAGCCTTATGAATCTTTGCTCTGGTAATTGAAACTTAGCCTACTGTTATGGGGTGCCTAAGGGTTGCCACCTGAGAGCCCCCTTGTTGCTCAAATGTGGCCTCTATTTGAATGCATTACCTTCTCCCCAGTGTAGGACATGACTCCTGGGGTGAAGCTCCCTGGCAATGAGGGATTAAAACCAAGTGGCAACTGTCAACATGGTTGGAAAAAGACTTTGAATAAAGGGGGAAAAGTTCAAGAGAAATGAGTTCATATGGCTAAGAGACTTCAAAGAGAGTTGGGAGGTCATCTCAGAGGTAACGCTTATGCACACCTCAGTAGGATATCATAGAATGTGAAAGTGGATATCACCTCACACAGAGGGGCTCCTGAGGGCTCTGGAGACACCCAGGTCCTATGTAAGTGGGGATAGCCACAGAGATTGATGCCTTATTAGTGGGATCTACTTTGGACTCTGTGCTCCTGAGAGTGACAGAGTTGGATTCAAATAAGTCCTCCTTGCACATGGTCCATCAGTCCCTTCTTTTCAAACCATGTGATGGTGGAGTTTTCAGGTGTACTTCCAGAGACTTCAGCCTCTTGCCTACCTATGTGTCAGGTGTGTGTGGAATCTCGGTGGAGCTACAACTCCTACCCTACAGTTTAATGGACTCATCCAAGTCACCTGGTGAGGAGATGATGATGGGCAACGGCCATCCCAGGGAATGGAGAGGGCCTGCAGTTGCAGGCAGGAAAATTCCATCCACTCTATTAATGGGATATAAGCCCTCTCTCACTTGGAGTTGAAGTGGACATCTCCATCCCATTCCCCTCAGGATTGGGGGAAGTGCTAAGGACTAGAGATGACTTAATGGTATTCTGTTGTAGACACATTGTGAATCAAGCAATGGAAGAAATTATAAGAGTTAGTTGGAGCCAGTGGCCCCTGGACCCTTTTGGGGAAGGAAGGCAAAGGGCAGTTGAAATACAGGGGGTTTTTCAGGACTTTGGGCTTGTCCTGAGTGGAATTGTATGATGGATGTAGGCCACTTTACATCAGTATATACCATGCAGAACTGTGTGGGAGACCGTGTGGTCTACGATGTGAACTGTGGTCTATGCTTCATGGCGAGGACCCAGAATGTGTATATCCGTTGTGGGTGATGTGCCACACTGATGAAGGATGTTTGTGTGGGATGTTGTGGGAGGTGTGGGAGGTTGGGAACATGGGAAACTGTAATATCTGTGTAATCTTAGGTAATCTAAGCACCTTTTAAAATATATATATATAAAGAAATAACAATTATGTAAGCTAATCCAAATATATGCATATATATTTATTTATAACTTTAAAAATAGTAGTATGTATAGTGAAAATTTTGATTTTTACCCACAGTAAAAAAAAAGAAAAGAAAGAAAATGTTACAATAATGGATAGCATTATTTTTTAAATGGTAATTTTTTTTAATGCTTACTCAGAATAAAATGAATTGAAGAACCAGTGAAAACAACCTGGATAATTTGAAATAATTGGAAAGCCCATCTTTACATAAACTAAGAGGAATCTCGAGTACTGATGCATGAATCAGTGGTAACAAATTAAACACACGTGTGTGGAAGTAGGTGCGTGAGGAGCAGATCTCAGACAAACTGCAAATGCACTTTTCCTAGAGGAGGAAGACATCCTGAATTACACAGTCACGACCACTTCCTTAAAAGATTGGCAACAATTTGCACAGTGTGGAGGTACATATTCTTTGGAGATTCACGTTCATTACATTCACAGGGTTTCTCTCCAGTATGAAAGTTGTAGTGCTTAATGAGATACTGCCTCTGGCTGAAGGCTATTCCAAATTCCGCACATATATAGGGTTTCCCTCCACTATGAATTTTCTCATAGTCAGTTGATTTGATTTGCTACTGAAGGCTTGCCTACATTCCTTACAGATACAGGGTTTCCTTCAAATTTGTCTGCTCTGGTGTGTAATGAGGCTTGATTTCTCAATGAAAGCTTTCCCACATCCATCGCATTCCTAGGCTTTCTATCCAGTATGTATTCTCAGATGGTTAATGAGGTTTTCCTCCTGGTTGAAGGCTTTTCCACATTTATTGCATATATTGGGTTTTCCTCCAGAATGTATGCTCTGATGTTTAAGGAAATATTTCTATTGACTTAAAGCTTTTATGCATTCTTTACATTTATTTTGTTTCTATCCACTATGAGTTTTTACATGTTCTGTGAGATATGATTTGTAACTAAAGGCTTTTTCACATGGCTTACATGCATAGGGTTTCTTTGCAGTAGAAAATCTCTTGTATATGATATTTGACATTTGAATTAAAGCTTTCCCACATATATATGATTTCTTTTTGTAATAATTTTCTGATGAATAAAGAGGGATTCTCTCAGGTTGAAAACTTCCCTAGATGTATGACATTTCTATGATTGTTCCCCTGTATGGCTTTTAAAGTGAGGAGTAAAAAATGACTGTAAAGAGCAGACTACATTCAGGACACTCATATGGTTTCTCTCTAGTTTGAATTTTCTCATATCCCATGAAGATTTGTTTCAGATGGGAGCATTCCCATGTTCATTACAATACTATCAAATATATTAATATTTCATCCTCAATGAGATTTAATGCCTGGCTGAAGGATTTCCAATATTCCTTACATACACAGTGTTTTACTCCTGCATGATTCTTTGATGGGACTCTAGCTTTCCCAATTCATGAAATTCCAAATGGTTTCTCTGAAAGATTAATTATCAGGTATCTAACGAAGTTGAATTTCCAAGAAAACTTCACACTCATTACACTTAAAAGGGGAGGACTACCATGTGGGGCAAACTGGCAAAACTCATTTTCCTCATTTGTTTTTCCTTACATAGATTCCCTCATGCTTAGGTAAGCATTATGCAAATTCCTTCAAAGTGAAGTTACATTCATAGAAGTGTTATTTTGAGGAAACAATGCTTGCGGTCAAAGAACATACTTTCTCAAATTTCTTACATTTTCTGCCTTCATCTTAAGACTGTACTATTGTGGAATTGGATATAGCTTCACTCCCAAGCCTTTTGTTATGTGGTTCTTTCTTCTTCTCTAATGTCCTATGCTCCTTCAGAGTTTGTTCATTACAGCAAAAGCCATGCTTAGAGAGAAATTTATGGAATTGAATTAGAAAAGGGGAAAGATCCAATATCAGTTATCTAAGGGTCCAATTTTGGAAGTTCAACAATATCTACTTTTTAAAAAATTCTATCACTCATGGCTATTTTTGCTTCAAATGAGCATCATATCCAGTTTGGAGATTTTATAACTTGGAAAAGGGGCAGTGATACAGCACTTGATTTTTGATGGGGACAAAAATCACACCCCACAAATCAATCATGGTTCTTTTAGTCTTCTGAAGGATAAAGAAGGTGCAGCTTCCAAAGATGCATGAGTAAGGTGGCCCCAAACAAAGGCCAAAATGGCAAACCAAGAAATCCTGAAAACTTTGCTTGGACTGCATATTTTTGCTCATTTTTTTTCCTTCAATTTATTTGGATGAGATGTACTATTTTATATTCTTTAAAGTTTACCGAGGATATTATAACACTTTTGCTTGCCTTGTCAAATCTGCACATATTATTTGTTATTGACTTGCCAAATAATGTATTTTTAAATATTTTATATCCTTTATTAATTATCCAAAGGGGTGCTGATGCAAAATACCATAAATCTGTTGGTCTTTATAAAGGGTATTTATTTGGGGTAGAAGCTTACAGTTACCAGGCCAGAAAGCATAAGTTTCTTCCTTCACCAAATTCTGTCTTGGAGCAAGACAGCTGCTGACATTTGCCAGGGTTCAGGCTTCTTCGATTCCTCTCTTGTCAAGACTGAGTTTCTCTCTGGGCTCAGCTCTTCTGTTTACTCCACAAGGTCATCTGTAGACTATGAGACTCTCTAAGCTTTGCCTCTCTCCACAATGCCAGCTGTGAACTGTCAGGTGAATTGCTTGTCTCTTTATCCCGGGGACTTCTGGTGTTGCTCATCAGAACTCCAACCTCAAAAACTACTCCAACTCTGTCCTTTGCCATGTCTTTTTATGTCTGAGAGCCCACCCACCAAGGGACAGGGCTCAAAGCCCTACCCACTCTGGCCCAGTCAACTCCCTTATCATAACTTAATCATGCCCAGATTAACAAACCAGTTTATAAGCATAATCCAATATCTATTTTTGGAATTCATAATGATATCAAACTACTACATATCCATTTCCCCATATTATGCTAATTTTATTTTATGGTGCATTTGAACACTTTTGATGTCATAGGCCACCGACATCATTATTACTTTATCCATCCAGTTGTCATTCATATATATTAATCTAATTAACAGATATTGTTCTTCAGTCCATGCTGAATCTTAAAACTTCTGAGATTATTTTCTTTCTGCCTGAAGAATATTCTTTTACATTTCTTTTTAAGTGAGTTGCTGCCAGCAAATTTTATTAGTTTTTACTCATCTGTAAAAGTATTTTTTTTTTCAATTCTACCTGAAGGATTAAAATGAATTAAATCTCAGGCCCCTAGGATCTCCACTGCATTTGAGAGCTCCCTAAGGGTTGAATTTCTCCATTCTGTTGTAAATTTAATCAGTTCTTTGTAGAATAAAATAGGGGCTTTCTGTTTTACAGCCTGAGTACTGCCCACCCCCCTTTCACCAGGCAAAATCTGTGTGCTCTGGCTCTGGGGATGGGAATAATGGAATATCTCTGTGAGTTACACACCTGATTTTGGAGTTAAGATTTGAGGGAGAAGGCACAGTATATTGAGTTCTTCTTTCGACCATTCTCGGGAGCATTGCAACGGTGGTCAGCACTCCATTTTGCTCAATGAAGGCCTCACCCAAAGTACAGCCACTGCTTTATGAGTTCCCATTTCTCGCAGACTTAGGAGATCCCTCCTGATCCCTCTGCCATGGTTTAATGCCCTCGTTTGGGTCTTGTGTGGACCCCTGAAAACTATGTTCTTACCTACCCATTGCTGTGTGTGTAAGCCTTTTGTAAGTAGGCCATTTTGGTTAGATTCACATAAGGGACATTTTGATTTGGTCGCTTTTTGTTAGAATGCTTTAGTTTAGTTAAGGGCCTCTGGTTAGATTTCAGGCACCAGGATGGACCACAATCACCGTGCAAACATCCTACATACAAGGAACACACGGAAAAAGACTGCTGCCATGTTTACTCTGCCATGTGGGAGAGGGCTGCGGGATCTCTTACAGCTGTGGAGAGACAGAGAAATCCTGAGAGGCCGAGGAAGAGGCCAGAGGCTGAAGTCATGGAGCAACTTGAATCTGAAGACATCCAGAAAAGAGGATAAGGGAGAGGTGTGATCAATTTTGTCTGATGGCCCAGTACTGAGCTCAGGGAGAAAGTGAGTTTGAAGAGAGAAAGGAAGGCCAAACATTTTACATTAGGGGGAGTACTGCTGCAGGTGACTCTTTTTAAGACATCATTTTTGATAATGCCTTGATTTGGACATTTTCACAGCCTCAGAAATGTAAGGTTTAACCCTAATAAATTCCAATAAAAGCCAACCAATTTCTGGTATTTTGCATTCACAGTGTTTGGCAAACTCAAACAGCTAGGGACACAGGGTTGGATAGCTGCCCTGTTTCTAAAAGGCAGTTTTTTTCCTGCTGTCCAGTGAATTCCCCTTAAACTGTGGGTGTCCACAGACTAAGCAAGATTGAGTATTAGTAAAATGGAGGGGGAAGTGCTCTGGGCCAGCAAGGTTTGCAACACAGGGAGTCAGGCAGGGGAGTCACGTTGTTTGGTGACTTGTATAAAGTCATAGATACCACACTATGATGTACATGGCTTAGGCAGGTGTTTGGATGTTGGTAGGGGCAGATAAAAGCATGGGACATGGGGCCTAGTACAGCAGAGGAGTCAGGGCACAGAGAGGAGAATTTCTGCTCCTGCTCCTTATGCCCTTTCTTCTTTCCCCTGGCCTCCAGCATTGACTCTCTGAGGAGGCTGTTGTTACTGTACCACTTCTGGGTCTCACACACAGAATCAGGTCTCCTGCTCACATTTCTACATTCACCTTCTCCAATCTTGGGGCAGCTAAAAAAAGAGCAATGCCAAGACAAAACCTGTTGGTGTCAGGAATGAAATGTCAAAATTCATATTACAGCATTGACTAAACCAATAACATCACCAGAATGAGCAACATTAAGTCAGTGACCTTAAAAAATAGTATGGGAATCCCAGGAAGTCCTGGGACATATGGCTAAAAAGAATTGATGTGAGGTTGTGAGATGGTGTAATGTTTGCAGAAAAACTCAGAGGGTGTGAAAGCCAGATATTTCTCAGACTAATTAAATATTGAATTTTCAACACATTTTAACATTGTTGAAAATGATGCAGACCTCTTTAATCCCAGAAGAGAATGGAGGGTTTCAATGGGAAGAAGCTGATGAACAACTGAAGAAGCTGCAATGTAACACGTGTTCACTGCAGTTCCCCAAAGGAAGAGAGGGAATGTCCTGTTTGGGAACCAAACTATCAGAGCCCCGATGAAAACCATCATCATAGGTTCTGAATCCACAAGGGAGGACAGGGAGACAGCCCTGCTCAGCACTCACAGCCTCAGTTAGGGATGTGACTCACTCTAGCGGTTCTTCCATGGGGAGGAAGCAGTAGGAAGTCTGTTTTCTCCTGTGGTGCTAACAGCCCTCTAACCTGACACGTGTAGAGAGCAGTGTGGACTTAACACGGTCACGTCCATGCTCCTCATATCCGTGCTCCCTCTTGCTGAGACAGGTGTCCACCCGTCCTGGAAGTTCGGGAGGGTGCTGAGGGGAGTGAGCACTTTTCCTTTATGGGAGACTGAATTTGCAAAGGGTGAAGGGTAGTGCCCCCCTCCCCCAGTAATGCTGCAGATACAAAATAATATCTTCAAATCAACCACTTTATATGATTTCATTGTGTGCTATTTTCATAATTTCTTTTAAATTATAACTAAATTTTCCATGCAAAGAGTATAAAAATAATTTATATCTGTTATGTCAAACAGCCTTCTCCAGGCTCAACCCTCATTCCTCCTTCCTCAGTATTATCTGATTGCAGATTCTTTGGGTACACATTTCTGTTTGTAAATACATGCATTCTCTAGTTTCATCCATTGCACACCCTATCACATATGAGAAAAATATTGGAGAACAACTTACGAATATAAATATTCTAACTTCTTAAAATACTTGAGAGCAGAAGTATATCACCTATTTATGAAAGGATCACTTCGGATTTAAAATAATAATGAAAATTGGAGTGAAGTAGAATGCAGGCCACTGTACTTCAGTGGCTGTGGAACTTGAATCCACATCAGAATCAGATGAAGAAACTGAAAAAATATAAATGGTTGGTGTGCCTTATAAGAAAATACTACAATAATGGGCAGCATTATATTTTTTTTTTGTAATTTTTAAAATGCTAACCCAGAATGTAATGGATTGAAGAACCAGTGAAAATACCCGGGATAATTGGAAATAATGGGAAGCCCATCTTTACATAAACTAAGAGAAATTTCGAGTTTTGATGCATAAATTAGTGGTAACTAATTGAACACAGATGAGTGTGGGAGAAGATGTGGGAGGAGCAGATCTCAGAACAAACTACAAATTCAGTTTTCAAAAAGGATAAAGTCATCCTGAATGCAGTCACAGCTGCTTCCTTAAAAGATTGGCAAGAAGTTGCACAGAGTGGAGGTGGTGATTCTTTGGAGTTTCACATTCATTACATTCAGAGGGATTTGCACCAGTATGAATCTTGTAATGTTTAATGAGATACTGCCTCTGGCTGAAGGGTATTTCACATTCCTTACATATATAGGGTTTCCCTCCATTATGAATTTTCTCATGGTCAGTGAGATTTGATTTGCTACTCAAGGCTTTCCTACATTCCTTACATACAGATGGTTTCTCTCCAGTTTGTCTTCTCTGGTGTGTAATGAGGCTTGATTTCTGAATGAAAGTTTTCCCACGTCCATCACTTTCATAGGGTTTCTCTCCAGTATGTATTCTCAGATGGTTAAGGGGATTTCCTTCTTGTTGAAGGCTTTTCCACATTCATTGCATATATAGGGTTTTTCTCCAAAATGACTGCTCTGATGTTTAGTGAACTATTGCTTTTGGATGAAGGCTTTTCTGTATTCTTTACATTCATTTTGTTTCTGTCCACTTTGTGTTTTTTCTTATTCTTTGAGATTTTATTTGTACCTAATACTTTTTCACATGGCTTACATGCATAGGGATTCTTTGCAGTAGGAAATCTCTCGTATCTGAGACTTGACATTTGAATTAAAGTTTCCCACATGTATATGATTTCTCTTCAGTAATAATTTTCTGATGAATAAAGAGGTTTTCTGTCAGGCTGAAAACTTTCCAACATGTATTACACTTCTATGCTTGTTCACCTGTAAGGCGTTTAAAATGACGTTTAAAAAATGACAGTAAATAGCCGACTACATTTGGACACTCATATGGTTTCTCTCTAATTTGAATTTTCTCCCATTCCATGAGGTTTTGTTTTAGATGGAAGCCTTCCCATGTTCATTACAATACTAACTAATGTATGAATATTTCATGCTCAATGATATTTAATTCCTGGCTGAAAGATTTCCAATATTCCTTAATACACAGGGTTTTACACCTGCATATTCCTTTGATGTGACTCTCGCTTTTCCAAATTGATGAAATCCCAAATGGTTTCTCTGAAGGATTAATTCTTAGGTATCTCATGAGGTAGAACTTCCAAGAAAATTTCACCCTTATTACACTCAAAAGGGAGTACAACCATATGGGGCAAATTGGCAAAATTCATTGTCTTCAATCTTTTTCCTTACATAGATTCCCTCATGCTTAGGTACGCATGATGCAAATTCCTTCAAAGTTAAGTTACATTCATAGAAATGCCATTTAGGAAACAATGCTTAGGGTCAGAGAAAATTTTTCCCAAATTTCTTACATTCTCTGCTTTCATTTTAAGATTTTTACCCATAATAATAATAATAATAATAATAATAAAGACTGTACTGTTATAAGTCTGCTTCTTAAGGTAGTATGGTTCCTCATAGTTTCTGGGGTCCAGAAAAATCAGTGTTTAGTTGTAAATTTATAGCATTGAATGCATTCATTAGAAAAGAGAAATGATCCAATATCAATCATCTAAGTGTTCAATTTGGGAAATGCAACAATGTCTCCTTTTTATTTGTTCTATCATTCATGGTTCTTCTTGCTTCAAATGAGCATCACATCCAGTTTGGTGACTTCATAACTAGGAAATGGGGAAGTGATACAGCACTTGATTTATGATGGAGACAAAATAACACCCAATAAATCAATCCTGGAACCTTCAGGCTCCTGAAGGATTAGAAAGGTGCAACTTCCAAGATCCATGAGTAAGGTGGCCACAAGAATAAAGGCCAAAAAGGCAACCCAGGAAATAATGAACACTTTGCTTTGGACTATTTTTCTTCAATTTTTTTCTTCCATTCATTTGGATGAGAGGCATTATTTAATATTCTTTAAAGTGTACCAGGGAAATTATAACAGATTTACTTGCCTTTCCAAAGCTTCAATTATTATTTGTTATTGATCTGCCAAATAATGTCTTTTAAAACATTTTATATCCTGTATTAATCAGCCAAAGGTGCACTGATGCAAAATGCCAGAAATCTGTTGGTCTTTATAAAGGGTATTTATTTGGGGTAGATGCTTACAGTTCCCAGGCCATAAAGGATAAGTTTCTTCCTTCTCCATAGTCTGTTAGCCCATCTTAGAGCAAGACATCTGCTCATTTCTCAGAGATCAAACTTCGTGGGTTCCTCTCTACTCAGGGCTGTGTTTCTCTCTGGGCTCTGCTCCTCTGTTTCCTCCGCAAAGTCAGCTATAGACTATGAGGCTCTCTAAGCCTTGGCACCTCTCCACAATGCCAGTTGTGAACTGTCAGCTGAATGACTCATCTCTTTTTCCCAGGGCATTCTGTCCTTGCTCATCATAACTCCAACATCAAAAATTACTGCAACTCTGTGCTTTGCCATGTCTTTTTATGTTTGAGATCCCAAACACCAAGTGGCAGGGCTCAACACTCTACCAACTGTGGCAAAGTCAATGCACTTATCAAAACTTAATCATTGCCAGATTAACAGACCAGTTTACAAACATAATCAAATATCTATTTTTGGAATTCATAACTATATCAAACTGCTACATATCTATTTACCCATCTTATGCTATATATTATTTTATGGTGTATTTTAGCACTTTATTGATGTACTAAGCCATGGATATCATTACTACTTTATCCATTCAATATTCGTTTAGGTATATGAATTTAATTAACAGATATTATTCTTCAATCCATCCTGAATCTCGAACCTTATGAGATTATTTTCTTCCTGCCTGAAGAATATTCTTTTACATTTCTTTTAAAGTGAATTTTTGCTAGCAATCGGTATTAGTTTTTAGTCATCTGTAAAATATTTATTTCACTTCTTCCTGAAAGATTGAGGTGAATTAAATCTCAGGCTCTCCACAATCTCCACTGCTTCTGAGAGCACCCTGAGGGTCTAATTTCTCCATTCTGTTGTAAATGCAATCAGTTCTTTGGAGAAGAAATTAGGGTCTTTCAGTGTTACACCCTGTTTCCTGCCCCAGCCCCACCACTAAACAGACAAAAATCTGTGTGTTCTTGATCTGCAGAAGGGAATAATGGCACACCTCTCTGAGTTAAACACCTGATTTTGGAGCTAAGATTTGGTAGAGAAAGCAGGGTATCCTGAGTTATTCTTGGGACCATTCTAGAAACCAGCACAAGGATGTTCAGCACCCCATTTTGCTCAATGATTGCCTCTCCTTATGTACAGCCACTGCTTCATGAGTTCCCATTACTCCCAGACTTAGGAGACCCCTTCTGATCCCTGTGCCCTGGGTTAATGCCCTCATTTGGGTCTTGCATGGAAGCCGGAAATGTATGTTCTTACTAACACATTGCTGTATGCATAAGCATTTTGTATGTAGGACATTTTGTTTAGATTCAGATAAGGGAACTTTTGATTAGGTCACTTTGTGATAGAATGCTTTAGTTTAGTTAAGGGCCTCTGGTTAGATTTCATGCACCTGGATGGACCCCAATCATTGTGCTGAAGTCCTGAGTACATGGAACACACAGAGAAAGAGTGCTGTCATGTTTGCCCTGACATGTGGGAGAGTCTACAGGATCACCTGCAGCTGTGGAGAGACACATTTACCCTGAGAGTGTGATGGAGAGGTTGTACTCATGGAGCAGCTTGAAGCTGAAGACATCCAGGCCAGAGGAGAAAGGAGAGGTGTGGACAATTATGTCTCATGGCCCACAGCTGAGCTCTGCGATGAAGTGAGTTTGGAGGAGAATGCAGAGAGAGAGAGGCAGGTGCAACATTTTGCCTTGGCAGGAGTCCAGCAGCAGCTGACCATTGTTAAGATATTTTTGATGATGCCTTGATTTGGACATTTTCACCATCTCAGGACTGTAAGCTTTAACCCTAATAAATTCCAATGAAAGCCAACCAATTTCTTTGCAATAGCAGCAGTTGGAAAACTGAAACTGCTAGGGACACAGGTTTGGAGACCTGCTGTGTTCCCAAATGGCAGAGTGATGCTGCTACCCAGTGAATTCACCTGTAAACTGTGGGTGTCTCCAGACTAGGTGGGAATGAGTACTGGTAAGATGGAGGATGAAGTGCTCTTGACCATCAAGTCCTGCAAGACAGGGAGTCAGGCAAGGGAGGCACATGGTTTCTGGACTAGTCTAAAGTCACAGATGCCCCAGTATGATGTACCTGCTTCAAGCATGGTTTGGCCAGGTGGACATGGGCAGATAAAAGCATGGGATGTGGGGTCTGATGCAGCAGAGAAGTCAGGGCACAGAGAAGAGACTTCTGCTCCTGCTCCTTTTGCCCATCCCACCTTCCCTTGACCTCGATCATGGACACTCTGTGGTGGCTGTTCTTACTGTTCCCCTTCTGGGTCTCAGGCACAGAATCAGGTCTCCTGCTCACAGTTCTACATTCATCTTCTCCAATCTTGGGGCAGCTAAAGGAAGAGCAATGCCAAATGAAACCTGTTGGTGTCAGGAAGGAAATGTCAAAATTCACATTATAGCATTGGCTTCAGCAATAACATCACCAGAATAAGCAATATTAGGCTAGTGACCCTAATAAATAGTATGGGAATCCCAGAAAGTCCTGGGACCTAGGGCTGACAAGAATAGATGTGAGTTTGTGAGGTAGTGCAGTTTTGCAGAAAACCTCAGAGGGTACCGATGTCAATAGCTCTCAGCGTAATTAAATATTAAATTTTCAACACATTTTGAACAGAGTTGAAAATGATGCAGACCTCTTCAATTCCAGAAGATAACGGAGGTTTGGATGGGAAGAGCTATTGGACAACTGAAGAAGCTGGAATGTAACACGTGTTAACTGCAGTAATCCCAAGCCAGAGAGGGAATGTCCTGTTTGGGAACCAAACTCTCAGAGCCCCAGTGAAAACCATCATCATAGGTTCTTGACCAGCATAGAGGAAAGGGAGTAAGCCCTTCTCAGCCCTCACAGCCTCAGTTAGTGGTGTGAGTCCCTCTAGCAGATATTCACTGTGGATTAAGCAGCAGGAAGTCCACCTTCTCCTGTGATGCTAACAGCCCTCTAACCAGATATGTGTAGAGAGCAGTGTGGCCTTCACATGGTCACGACCATGCTCCTCATGCTCCGTGCTCACTCTTCCTGAGCGAGGCCTCCACATGGCCAGGCAGCTGGGGAGGGTGCCAAGGGGAGTAAGCATTTTGCCTTTATGGGCGACTGTATTTGAAAACGGTGGAGGAAAGTGTCCCTGCAGTAATATTGAAGATACAAATCAATATCTTCAAATCAACCACTTTGTACGATTTCATTGGGTACTATTTTCAAATTTTCTTTTAAATTATAACCAAATTATCCATGCAAAGAGTATAAAAATAATTTATGTCTGTTATGTCAAACAGCCTTCTCTAGCCTCAACCCTCATTCCTCCTTCTTCAGTATTATCTGAATTGCATATTATTTTGGGTATATATTTCTGTTTGTAAATACATGCATTCTCTAGTTTCATCCATTGCACACCCTTTCACATATGAGAAAAATTTTCGAGAACAACTTAAGAATATAAATATTCTAACTTCTTAAAATACTTGAGAGCAGAAGTATATCATCTATTTATGAAAGGATCATTTTTGATTTAAAATAATAATTAAAATTGGAGTGAAGTAGAAAGCAGGCCACTGTAGTTCAGTGATTGTTAAACTTGAATCCACATCAGAATCAGATGAAGAAACTGAAAAAATATAAATTGTTGGGGTGCCTTATAAGTAAATGCTACAATAATGGGCAGCATTATTTTTTAAATGGTAATTTTTAAAATGCTTACCCAGAATGTAATGAATTGAAGAACCAGTGAAAACAAACAGGATAATTTGAAATAAGTGTAAAGCCCATCATTACATAAACTAAGAGAAATCTCGAGTTCTGATGCATCAATTAGTGGTAAGAAATTCAGCACAGATGAGTGTAGAAGATGTGGGTGGAGCAGATCAAAGAACAAACTGCAAGTGCACTTTTCCAAGAGGAGAAAGACATCGCATATTGCATATTCACAGCCACTTCCTTCAAAGATTGGCAACAAGTTGCACAGACTGGAGGTGGATTTTCTTTGAAGATTCACATTCATTACAATCACAGGTTTCTCTCCAGTATGAATACAGTAAGGAAATACAGCCTCTGGCTGAAGGCTATTCCACATCCCTTATATAGAGAGAGTTTCCCTCCACTATGAATTTTCTTATGGTAGGTGAGATTTGATTTGCTACTGAAGGCTTTCCTACATTCCTTACATATGTAGGGTTTCTATCCAGTTTGTCTTCTCTTGTGTGTAATGAGGCTTGATTTCTGAATGAAAGCTTTCCCACATCCATCACATTCATAGGATTTCTCTCCAGTATGTATTCTCAGAAGGTTAATGAGGTTTTCCTTTTGGTTGAAGACTTTTCCACATTCCTTGCATATATAGGGTTTTTCTCCAGAATGAATGCTCTGATGTTTAATGAACTGTTCCTTTTGCATGAAGGTTTTCTACATTCTTTACTTTAATTTTGTTTCTGCCCACTATGAGTTTTTTCATGTTCTGTGAGATATGATTTTTTCCCTAAAAACTTTTCACATGACTTACATGCAAACTGTTTCTTTGCTGTAGAAAATCTCTATATCTGAGTTTTGACATTTGAATTAAAGCTTTCCCACATATATATGATTTCTCTTCAGTAAGATTTTTTCAGATGAATAAAGACATTTTTGGTCAGGTTGAAAATTTTCCAACATGTATTACATTTCTATTCTTGTTCCCCTGTATTGTTTTTTAATGAAGAGAAATAATTACTGTAAAGAGCAGACTACATTCAGGATACTCATATGGTTTCTATCTAGTTAGAATTTTCTCATATTCCATGAGGTTTTATTTCAGATGGAAGAATTGCCATGTTCATTACAATAATATCTATTATATGAATATTTCATGCTCAATGAGATTCAGGCATGGCTGAAGAATTTTCAATATTCATTTCATACACAGAGTTTTACTACTGCATGTTTCTTTGATGTGAATCTAGCGTTCCCAAATTCATGAAATCCCAAATGGTTTCTCTGAAGGGTTAATTCTCAGGTGTATCATGAGTTTGAATTTCCAAGAAAACTTCACACTCATTACACTTAAAGGGGAGACTACCGTGTGGCACAAACTGGTAAAACTCATTGTCTTCATTCTTTTTTCCTTACATAGATTCCCTCATGCTTAGATAAGCATGATGCAAATTTCTTTAAAGTGAAGTTACATTCATAGAAGTGTTATTTGGAAGAAACAATGCTTGTGATCAGAGAAAATGTTTTCCCAACTTCCTTACATTCTCTGCCTTCATCTTAAGTCTGTACTCTTGTGGAAGTGGATATAGCTTCACTCAGAAGCCTTTTATTACGTGGTCTTTTTGCTTCTTAATATCCTATGCTTCTTCATAGTTTGTGGAGTACAGCAAAAACAGTGCTTAGAGAGAATTTTATAGCATTGAATGCATTCATTATAAAAGAGGAAAGATCCAATATTATTTAAGCGTCCAATTTGTGTAGCGCAAAAATATCTCATTTTTATTTGTTCTATCATTCATGGACCTTCTTGCTTCAAATGAGAATCACATCCAGTTTGGTGACTTCATAACTGGGAAATTCGGAAGTGATAGGGCACTTGATGTATGATGGAGACAAAAATAACACGCCAGAAATCAAACCTGGAACCTTCAGGCTTCTGAAGGATAAGAAAGATGCAGCTTCCAAAAATGCATGAGTAAGGTGGCCCCAGAACAAAGGCCAAAATGGCACCTCAGGAAATCCTGAATACTTTGTTTTGGGTTATTTTTGTTCAATTTTTTTTCTTCTATTTATTTGGATGAGATGCGCTATTTAGTATTCTTTAAAGTTTACCGGGGAAATTATAACACTTTTCCTTTCCTTTCCAAATGAACACTTATTATTTGTTATTTACTTGCCAAATAATGTACTTTAAAACATTTTATATCCTCTATTACTGAGCCAAGGGGGTGCTGATGAAAAATACCAGAAATCTGTTGGTCTTTATAAAGGTATTTATTTGGGGTAGAAGCTTACAGTTACCAGGTGATAAAATATGATTCTTCCTTCACCAAAATCTGTTACCCCAACTTGGAGCAAGACAGCTGCTGGGATTTGCCAGGGTTCAGGTTTCTTGGGTTCCTCTCACCCCAGGGCTGTATTTATCTCTAGAATTCAGCTTCTCTCTTTCCTCCCCAAGGTCAGCTCTAGGCTATGAGTCTCTTGCCTCTCTCCACAAGGCCAGCTGTGAACTGTCACTTGAATGATTGTCTCTTTACCCCAGAGCCTTCTGTCCTTGCTCTTCAGAACTCAAACATAAAAAACTACTCCAACTCTGTCCTTTGCCATGTCTTTTTATGTTTGAGTCTACACCCACCAAGGGGTGGGGCTCAACAGCCTATTGACTGTGGCCGAGTCACTGCACTTATCATGACTTAATCATGCCCAGAGTAGCAGACCAGTTTACAAGCATATTCCAATATCTATTTTTGGAATTCATAATGATATCAAATGGCTACATATCCATTTACCCATATTATGATATATATTGTTTTATGGTTTATTTTAACACTTTACTGATGTCCTATGCCACGGATATGATTATTACTTTATCCATTCAATAGTCTTTTAGATATATGAATTTAATTAACAGATATTGTTCTTCAATCCATCCTGAATCTTGAACCTTCTCAGATCATTTTTTTCTGCCTAAAGAATATTCTTTTACACTGTTTTTAATGTTATTTGCTGCTAGCAAATTTTATTAGTTTTTATTCATCATTAAAAGTATTTATTTAAATTCTTCCTGAAGGATTGAGATGAATTTAATCTCAGGCCCTCTATCATCTCCACTGCTTTTGAGAGAACACATAGGGTTGAATTTATCTATTCTGTAGAAAATGCAATCAGTTCTTTGGAGAGGAAATTAGGGGCTTTCAGTTTTACCTCCTGCTTCTTGCCAATACACCCCAGGCAAAATCTGTGCACTCTGTCTCTGGGGATGGGAATAATGGCACACTCCTCTGAGTTACATATCAGATTTGGAGCTAATATTCAGTGGCAAAATAACAGTACATTGAGTTCTCTTGGGACCATCCTAGGGACCAGTGCAATGGTGGTCAGCACCCCATTTTGCTCAATGATGTCTACACCCAAAGTACAGCAACTGTTTCATGAGTTCCCATTGTTTCCACACTTAGGAGACCCCTCCTGTTCTCTATACCTTGGGCTAATGCCCTCGTTTGAGTCTTGTGTGGACCCCGGAAAGTGTGTTCTTACTAGCCCATTGCTGTGTGTGTAAGCCTTTTGTATGTAGGACATATTGGTTAGATTCAGATAAGGGACATTTTGATTAGGTCACTTTATATTGGAATGCTTTAGTTTAGTTAAGGGCATCTGATTATATTTCAGGCCCCGGGATTGAATGCAATCATTGTGCTGAAGTCCTACATATATGGAACATACAGAGAAAGAGTGCTGACGTATTTTCCCTACATGTGGGAGAGGGCTCCATGATCTCCTCCAGTTGTGGAGAGACACAGAAACCCTGAGAGGCTGAGGGAGAGCCCAGAGGGTGATGTCATGGAGCACCTTGAAATTGAAGACATTCATGTCAGAGGAGAAGGGAGAGTTCTGAGCAATTGATTCTGATGGCCCACGTATGAGCACAGGGAGAACATGAGTTTGGAGGAGAAGATAGAGAGAGATAGGCCAGCCCAACATTTTGCCTTGGCAGAAGTCCAGCTGCAGCTGACCCTTATTAAGACAGCATTTTTGATGATGCTTTGATTTGGGCATTTTCACGACATCAGAACTGTAAGCTTTAACCCTAATAAATTCCAATAAAATCCAACCTATTTATGGTATTTTGTATTGGCAGCACTTAGCAACCTCAAACACCTAGAGACACAGGGTTGGAGAGCTGCCCTGTTCTCTAATGGCAGTGTGATGTTGCTGCCCAGTGAATTCACCTGTAAACTGTGGATGACTCCAGACTAGGTGGGAATGAGTACTGGTAAGGGGATGGGAAGTGCTCTTGGCCAGCAAGGCTGGCAAAACAAGGTGTCAGGCATAAGAGTCACATGATTTGGTGACAAGTCTCAAATCACAGATGCCCCAGTATGGTGTACGTGCTTCATGCAGGGGTTGGCCAGGTGGACAGGGGCAGATAAAATCATGGGGACATGGGGTCTAGTGCAGTGGAGGACTCAGGGCACAGAGAAGAGACTTCCAGCTCCTGCTCCCTTTGCCCTTCCCTCCTTTCCTTGGCCTCCAATGTGGGTCCTCTAAGGAGGCTGTCTTATCTACCCCTCCTAGGACTCAGACACAGACTCAGGTCCCCTGCCTCCAGTTCTACATTAAGTTTCTCCAAGCTTGGGGCAGATAAAGAAAGAGCAATGCCAAGATGAAACCAGTAGGTGTGAGTAAGGGATTGTCAAAATTCACGTTACAGCATTGGCTACAGCATAAATATCACCTGAATGAGCAACTTAGGCCCGTGACCCTAATAAACAGTATGTTAACCCCAGGAAGTCCTGGGACCTAGGGCTGCCAAGAATAGAAGTGAGGTTCTGAGATACTGCTATATTGTAGAAAACCTCAGAGGGTGCAGATGCAAGGTATTTCTCAGAATAATTAAATATTAAATTTTCAATGCATTTTTAACAGAATTGAAAATATTGCAGACCTCTTCAATCCCAGAGGAAAATGGAGGTGTTAGATGGGAAGAATTGATGAACAACTGAAGAAGCTTGAATGTGACAGGTGTTCACTGCAGTACCCCCAAGCAGGAGAGGGAATGTCCTATTTGGGGACCAAACTCTCAGAGCCCCAATGAAAACCATCATCATAGGCTCTGGCTCAGCAAAGAAGGACAGAGATAAAGCCCTGCTAAGCACTCGCAGTCACAGTTAGTGATGTGAGTCACCCTAGCGGGACTTCACTGGGGAGTAAGCAGCAGGAAGTCCATCTTCTCCTGTGGTGCTAACAGCTCTCTACCTGGACATGTGTAGAGAGCAGAGTTGCCTTCACACAGTTGCATCCATGCCCCGGGTGCTCTGTGCTCATTCTTGCTGAGGGAGGCCGCCACCAAGCCAGCAGCTTGGCAGGGGGCCAAAGGGAGTGAGCACATTTCGTTTATGGGTAACTCTATTTCCAAAGGGTAGGGAGAACTGCCCCACAAGTAATGTTGCAAATAGAAATCTGTAGCTTCAAGACAACCAACTTGTATAATTTCATTGTGAACTATTTCCATGTTTTCTTTTAAATTATACTCAAATTATGCATAGAATGAGTATAGAAATAATTTATGGCTGTTATGACAAACAGCCAAATTCCTTCTCTAGCCTCAACCACCATTCCTCATTCCTCAGAATTCTCTGCATTGGCAGATTGTTTTCGGTACACATTTCAGTTCGGAAATACATGCGTTCCTGGTTTCATCCATCCCAAACTGTATCACACATGATAAAAAATATTGGAGTTTCAGCTTAAGATTATAAATAAATTTTCTAACTTTGTAAAATACTTGAGATTAGAAGTATATCATCTAATAATGATCATTTCTGATTTAAAATACTATGGAAAATTGCAGTGAAGTAGAATGCAGGCAACTGTAATTCAAGGGTTATTAAACTTGAATCCACATCAGAACCAGATGAAGAAACTGAAAAAATATAAACAGTTGAGGTGCCTTATAAGAAAATACTACAATAACGGGGAGCATTATTTTTGAAATGGTAATTTTTTAAATGCTTATCCAGAATGTAATGTATTGAAGAACCAGTGAAAACAACCAGGATAATTTGAAGTAAGTGAAAAGGCCATCTTTACATAACCTAAGAGAAATCTCGAGTTCTGATGCATAAATTAGTGGTAATAAATTGAACACAGAGGAGTGAGGAAGAATATGTGGGAGGAGGAGATCTCAGAAGAAACTGCAAGCGCACTTTTCCAAAAGGAGAAAGACATCCTGAATTACACAGTCACAGCCGCTTCCTTAAAAGATTGGCAACAAGTTGCACAGACCTGTAGATTTTTTGGAGATTCACATTCATTACATTCACAGGGTTTCTCTCCAGTATGAATGTTGTAATGATTAAAGAGATACTGCCTCTGGCTGAAGGCTATTCCACATTCTTTACATATATTGGGTTTCCCTCCACTATGAATTTTCTCATGGTCAGTGAGATTTGATTTGCTACTGAAGGCTTTCCTACATTCCTTACATATATTGGGTTTCTCTCCAGTTTGTCTTCTCTGGTGGGTAATGAGGCCTGATTTCTGAATGAAAGCTTTCTCACATCCATCACATTCATAGGGTTTCTCTCCAGTATGTTTTCTCAGGTGGTTAACGATGTTTTCCTTCTGGTTGAAGGCTTTTCCACATCCATTGCATATACAGGGTTTTTCTCCAGATTGAATGCTCTGATGTTTAATGAACTATTGCTTTAGAGGCTGAGGGCTTTTCAGCATACTTTGCATTCATTTTGTTTCTGTCCACTATGAATTTTTTCATGTTCTGTGAGATATGATTTGTACCTAAAGGCTTTTTCACATGCCTTACATGCATAGGGTTTCTTTGCAGAGGTAATCTCTTGTTTCTGAGATTAGAGGTTTGAATTAAAGCTTTCCCAACTATATGTGATATATCTTCAGTAAGAAATTTATTATGAATAAAGAGGTTTTCTGTCAGGTTGAAAACTTTCCCACATGTATTACATTTCCATGCTTGTTCCCCTGTATGGCTTTTAAAATGAGGAGTTAAAAAATGACTGTAAAGAGCAGATTACATTCAGGACACTCATATGAGTTCTCTCTAGTTTGAATTTTATCATATTCCATGAGGTTTTGTCTCAGAGGGAAGCATTCCCATGTTCAATACAATACTAACTAATGTATGAATATGTCATGTTC
Source organism: Tolypeutes matacus (assembly GCA_026826555.1). NCBI lineage: Eukaryota > Metazoa > Chordata > Mammalia > Cingulata > Chlamyphoridae > Tolypeutes > Tolypeutes matacus. The sequence continues at coordinate 1,121,745 of JAKSZT010053856.1, read as the reverse complement.
AATGAGATTTAATGCCTGGCTGAAGGATTTCCAATATTCCTGACATACACAGGGTTTTACTCCTGCATATTTCTTTGATGTGACTCTAGCTTTCTCAAATTCATGAAATCCCAAATGGTTTCTCTGAAAGATTTATCCTCAGGTATCTCCTGAGGTTGAATTTCCAAGAAAACTTCATACTCTTTACACTTAAAAGGGAGGACTACCATGTGGGCAAACTGGCACAACTCCTTGTCTTCATTCTTTTTTCCTTACATAGATTACCTCATCCTTAGTTAAACATGATGTAAATTCCTTCAAAGTGGAGTTACATTCATAGAAGTGTTATTTTAAGGAAACAATGCTTGCGGTCAGAGAACATGTTTTTCCAACTTTCTTACATTTTCTGCCTTCATCTTTAGTCTATACTGTTGTGGCAGTTGATATAACTTCATTCACAAGCCTTTTGTTATGTGATTCTTTCTGCTTCTTATTGTCCTATGCCTCTTCATAGTTTGTGGGATCAACCAAATCAATGCTAAGTGGGAAATTTATAGCTTTGAATGCATTCATTAGCAAAGAGTAATGATCCAATATCAAGCATCTAAGCATCCAATTTGGGAGGAACAACATCTCCTTTTTATTTGTTCTAATATTCATGGCTCTTCTTGCTTCAAATGAGCCACACATCCAGTTTGGTGACTTCATAACTAGGAAATGGGACAGTGATACAGCATTTGATTTATGATGGGAAAAAAATAACACCCCATAAATCAACCCTGGAACCTTCAGGCTTCTGAAGGATAAGACAGGTGCAGCTTCCAAAGATGTACGAGTAAGCTTGCCCCAGAACAGAAGCCAAAATGGCAACCCAGGAAATCCTGAACCCTTTGATTTGGACTGAGTATTTTTGCTCAATTTTTTTTCTTCTATTTATTTGTATGAGATGCACATTTAATATTCATAAAAGTTTACCGGGGAAATTAGAACACTTGCTTGATTTCTGAATCTGCACTCATTATTTGTTACTGACTTGCTAAATAATGTATTTTAAAACATTTTATATCCTGTATTACTCAGCCAAAGTGCTGCTGATGCAAAATACCAGAAATCTCTTGGTCTTTAGAAAGGGTATTTATTTGGGGTAGAATCTTAAAATTACCAGGCCATAAAGCATAACTATCTTACCTTACCAAAGTCTGTTACACCGTCTTGGGGCAAGACAGTTCCGACATTTGCCAGGGTCCTTGCTTCTTGGGTTCCTCTCTTCCCAGGGTTGCATTTCTCTTTGGGCTCAGCGTCTCTGTTTCCTCAAAATGTCAGCTGTAGACTATGAGCCTCCTCTAAGCTTTGCCTCTCTCCACAAGGCCAGCTATGAACTGTGAGATGAATGACTTTTCTCTCTTCCTTGGGGTCGTCTGTCCTTGATCATCAGAACCCCAATATCAAAAACTACTCCAGCTTTGTCCTCGCCATGTCTTTTTATGTTTGAGACACCAGCCTCCAAGGGGCTGGGTTCAATCCCCTACCAACTGTGGCCCAGTCAACGCTCTTATCATAACTTAATCCTACCCAGATTAAAAAGCCAGGTTACAAGCATAATCCAATATCTATTTTTGGAATTCATAACGATATCAAATTGCTACATATCCATTTACCCATCTTAGGCTATATATCATTTTATGGTGTATTTTAACAATTTATTGTTGCCTTTGACCATGGATATCATTATTACTTCATCCATTCAATAGTCATTTAGATATATGAATGTAATTAACAGATATTTTTCTTCCATCCATCCTGAGTCTTGATCCTTCTTAGATTGTTTTCATTCTGCCCGAAGAATACTCTTTTGCGTTTCTTTTGAAGTTAGTTGCTGCTAGCAATCTTTACTAGTTTTTACTGATCTGTAAAAGTATTATTTCACTACTTCTTGAAGCATTGAGATTAATTAAATCTCAGTCCCTCTATCATCTCCACTGCCTTTGAGAGCACCCTTGGGGCTGAATTTCTCCATAGTGTTAATGTAATCAATTCTTTGGAGAAGAAATTAGGGGTTTTCAATTTTACAGCCTGCTGACTGCCACCCCACCCTGCAGGCAAAATCTTTGTGCTTGGGCTCTGGGAATGGGAATAATGGCATACCTTTTTGATTTACATGCCTGATTTTGGAGCTAATGTTTGGTGGAGAAAGCACAGTTTATTGAGTTCTTCTTGGTACCATTCTTGGGACCAGTTCAATGGCGATCAGCACTATTTTGCTCAATGATGGCCACACCCAAAAAGCAGCCACTGCTTCATGAGTTCCCATTTTGCAGTCTTAGGAGACCCCTCCTGATACATGTGCCCTGGCTTAATGCACTTGTTTGAGTCTCATGTGGACACCCGAAATGTGTTTTCCTACTCCCAATTGCTGTTTGTGTAAGCCTTTTGTATGTAGGACATTTTGTTTAGATTCAGATAAGGGCCCTTTCCATTAGGTCACTTTTGTTAGATTGCTTTAGTTTTGTTATGGTTCTCTGACTAGATTTCAGGCACCAGGATGAACCTCAATCATTGTGCTGAAGTCCTACATGCATGGAACACACAGAGAAAGTGTGCTGCCATGTTTACCCTGCCATGTGGGAGAGGGCTCCAGGATCACCTACAACTGTGGAGAGACATAGAAACCCTGAGAGGCTGAGGGAGAGGCCAGACGGTGGTGTCAGAGGAGAAGGGAAAGTTCTGAGCAACTGATTCAGATGGTCCATGTCTGAGCACAGGGAGAACGTGAGTTTGGAGGAGAAGGCACAGAGAGACATCCAGGCCTCACATTTTGCCTTGGCAGGAGTCCAGCAGCAGCTGACCTTTGTTAAGGCAGCATTTTTTATTTTGCCTTGATTTGGACATTTTTGCAGACTCAGAACTGTAAGCTTTATGTATAATAAATTCCAATAAAAGCTAACCTATTTCTGATATTTTGCATTGGCAGCACTTGGCAAACTCAAACAGCTATGGGACACAGGGTTTGAGAGCTGTCCTGTTCTAAACTGTGGGTTTCTCCAGACTAGGGTGTAATTAGTACTGGTAAGATGGAACGGGAAGTGCTCTTGGCCAGAAAATCCTGCAATATAGAGTGTCTGGCAGGGGAGTCACATGGTTTGAGGACTAGTCTAAATTCACAGATGCCCCAGGCCCGGGTTGTCCAGGTGGGCAGGGACAGATAAAAGCATGGGTCCTGGGGTATGTTGCAGCAGGGGAGTCAGGGCACAGAGAGGAGACTTCCTGCTCCTGCTCCTGCTCCTTTTGCCCTTCCCTTGGCCTCCAACGTTGACCCTCTGAGGAGCCTGCTCTTACTGTATCCCTCCTGGGTCTCAGGTACAGACTTAGGTCTCCTTCTTCCAGTTCTACATTTACCTTCTCCAATCTAGGGGCTGTTAATGAAAGAGCAATGCTATGATGAAACCTGTTCAATTCAGGAAGGAACTGCCAAAATTCACATTACATCACTGGCTACAGAAATAATATCATCAGAATGAGCAACATTAGGCCAGTGACCCTAATAAATAGTATGAGAATCCCAGAAAGCCCTGGGACCTAGGGCTGACAAGAATAGAAGTGAAGTTGTGAGATCGTGCCATGTTTGCTGGAAAACTCAGAGGAAGCAAAAGTCAGATATTTCTCAGACTAATTAAATATTAAATTTTCAACACATTTTTAACAGTGTTGAAAATGATGCAGACCTCTTCAATTCCAGAAGAGAACGGAGGGGTTGGATGGGAAGAAGCTGATGAACACCTGATGAAGCTGGAATTATAACACGTGTTCACTGCAGTTCCCCCAATTCAGAGACGGAATGTCTTGTTTGGGAACCAATCTCTCTGAGCCCCATTGGAAACTAACATCTTAGTTCCTGGATCCACCAAGGAGGATAGGGAGAAAAATCTGCTCAGCACTCACAGCTTCTCTTAGTGATGTAAGTAACTGTAGTGGGCTTTCCCTGGGGTGTATACACCAGGAAGTCCATCTTCTATTGTGGTGCTAAAAGTCCTCTAACTGCACATGTGTAGAGGGCAGTGTGGCCTGCACCCGGTTGCTTCCATGCTCCTGGAGCTCCGTCCTTACTCTTGCTGAGGGAGTCCTCGACCTCTCCAGGCAGCTGGGAAGGGGGCTGTGGAGAGTGAGGACTTTTATTTTATGAGGGACTGTATTTTAAAAGGGTGAGGGCAAGTGCCCCCTCCCCAGTAATGTTGCAGATACAAATCAATATCTTCAAATCAACCACTTTGTATGATTTCATTGTGTAATATTTTCATAATTTCTTTTAAATTATATCAAAATTATCCATGCAAGAGTATAAAAATTATTTATGTCTGTTATGGCAAACAGCCAAATTCCTTCTCTAGCCTCAACCCCCTTTCCTTTTTCCTCAAATTATCTCCATTGGTAGATTATTTTCGGTATATATTTCTGTTTGTAAATACATGCATTCTCTAGTTTCATCCATCCCACATCCTACAACATATGAGAAAAATATTGGAGGACAACTTAAGAATACTTTATCACTTCAGTGATATATTGAAGACAATGTATTTATGGTTATATGATACCACTTCTATAAAAATTAGTATTTTCCTCTTTTTGAACTATTGAACTATGTCAATGGCAGTTTGATTTGAGACAATTTGTAAATAAACACTCATAAGAAAAAAAAAAGAATATAAATAAATTTTCTAACTTCTTAATAAGCTTGAGATTATAAGCATATCATCTAATTATGAAAGGATCATTTCTGATTTAAAATGCTAAGGAAAATTGGAGTTAAGTAGAAATCAGGCCACTGTAGTTCACTGGCCATTAAACTAGAATCCACATCAGAACCAAGTGAAGAAACTGAAAAAATATAAATGATTGTAATGCCTTATAAGAAAATGCTACAATAATAGACAGCACTATTTTTTAAATGGTAATTTTTAAAAAGCTTACCCAGAATGTAATGGATTGAAGAACCAGTGAAAACAACCAGGATAATTTGAAATAAGTGGAAAGCCCATCTTTATATAAACTAAGAGAAATCTCGAATTCTGATGCATAAATCAGTGGTAACAAATTGAACACAGATGAGTGTGGAAGAGGATGTGGGAGGAGCAGTTTTCAAGCAATCTGAAAGTGCAGTTTTCCAAGAGGAGAAAGACATACTGAATTTCACAGTCACAGCAGGTTCCTTAAAAGATTGGCAACAAGTTGCACAGACGGGAGGTGGAGATTCTTTGGAGATTCACATTCATTACATTCACAGGGTTTCTCAAAAGTATGAATGTTGTAATGTTTACTGAGATACTGCCTCTTGTAAAAGGCTGTTCCACATTCCTTACATATATAGGGTTTCCCTCCACTATGAATTTTCTCATGGTCAATGAGATTTGATTTGCTACTGAATTCTTTCCTACATTCCTTACATACAGAGGGTTTTTCTCTCCTGGTTGTCTTCTCTGGTGTATAATGAGGCTTGATTTCTGAATGAAAGTTTTCCCACATCCATCACATTCATAGGGTTTCCCTCCAGTGTGTACTCTCAAATGGTTAATGAGGTTTTCCATCTGGTTGAAGGCTTTTCCACATTCATTGCATATATTGGGTTTTTCTCCAGAATTAATGCTCTGATGTTTAATGAACTATTGCTTTTGGCTGAAGGCTTTTCTGCATTATTTACATTCAATTTGATTCTGTCCACTATGAGTGTTTTCATGTTCTGTGAGATATGATGTGTACCTAAAGGCTTTTTCACATGCCTTATTTGCATAGGGGTTCTTTACAGCAGGAAATCTCTTGGATCTGAGATTTGACATTTGAATTAAAGCTTTCACAAATATATTTGATTTCTCTTTAGTAAGAATTTTCTGATGAATAAAGAGGATTTCTGACAGATTGAAAACTTTCCCAAATGTATTACACTTCTACGCTGGTTCCCCTGTATGGTTTTTAAGATGAGGAGTAAAAAAATGAGTGTAAAGAGCAGACTACATTCAGGATACTCATATGGTTTCTTTCTAGTTTGAATTTTCTCATAGTTCATGAGGTTTTCTTTCAGATGGAAGCATTCCTAAGTTCATTACAATAATAACGGAAAAATGAATATTTCCTGCTCAATGAGATTTACTACCTGGCTGAAGAATTTCCAATAATCTTTATATACACAGGGTTTTACTCCTACATCTTTCTTTGTTGTGACTCTAGATTTCCCAAATTCATGAAATTCCAAAACTATTCTCTGAAGGATTAATTCTCAGGTATCTCATGAGGTTGAATTTCCAAGAAAACTTCACACTCATTACACTTAAAGGGTAGGGCTACCATGTGGGCAAACTGGCAAAACTCATTCTCTTCATTATTTTTTCCTTACATAGATTCCTTCATGCTTAGTTAAGCATGATGCAAATATCTTCTAAGTGAAGTTCCATTCATAGAAGTGTTATTTTGAGGAAACAATGCTTGTGGTCAGAGAACATATTTTCCCAAATTTCTTACATTCTCTGCCTTCATCTTGAGTCTGTAGTGTTCTGGAAGTGGATATAGCTTCACTCACAAGCCTTTGGTTATGTGGTTCTTTCTGCTTCTTAATGTCCTATGCTTCTTCATAGTTTGTGGGGTGCAGCAAAAGCAGTGTTACAGGGAAATTGATAGCATTGAATGCATTCATTAGAAAAGAGGAAAGATACAATATCAGTCATCTAGGCATCCAATTTGGGAAGTGCAACAATATCTCCTTTTTATTTGTTCTATCATTCGTGGCTCTTCTTTTTTCAAATGAGCATCACATCCAGTTTGGTAGCAAGACAGTTGCCAATATTTGTCAGGGTTCAGATTTCTTGCGTTCCTGTATTCCCAGGGCTGCAGTTTTCTCTGGGCTCTGCTCCTTTGTTTCCTCCACAAAGTCAGCTGTAGACTATGAGGCTCTCTAAGCTTTGCCTCTCTACACAAGGCCAGCTGTGAACTCTCAGGTGAATGGCTTGTCTCTTTTCACCAGGGCCTTCTCTGCTTGGTCATCAGAACTCCAACATCAGAAACTACTCCAGCTTTCTCCTTTGCCATGTCTTATGTTGGAGATATATAAATCCCATAAAAATTCTTCTGCCTGAAGAATATTCTTTTCAATTTCTTTTAAAGTGAGTTGCTGCTAGCAAACTTTATTAGTTTTTACTCATCTGTAAAAGTATTTATTTCATTTCTTCCTGAAGGAATGAGATTAATTAAATCTCAGGCCCTCGATGTTCTCCACTGCTTTTGAGAGCAGCCTTAGGTTAGAATTTCTCCATTCTGTTGTAAATGTAATCAGTTCTTTGGAGAAGAAATTAGGGGCTTTCAGTTTTACAGCCTTCTTCCTGCAAAATCTGTGCACTCTGGCTTTGGGGATGGGAATAATGGCACACGTCTCTGAATTACACACCTGATTTTGGAGCTAAGATTTGGTGGTGAAAGCACAGTATATTGAATTCTTCTTGGGACCATTATAGGGACCAGTGCAATGGTTGTCAGCACACAATTTTGCTCAATGTTGGTCACACCCAAAGTACAACCACTGCTTCATGAGTTCCCATTTCTCCCAGACTTGGGAGACCCCTCCTGATCCCTGTATCCCGGGGTTAATGACCTTGTTTGAGTCTTGTGTGGACCTCAGAATAGTAAGTTCCTACTAATCCATTGCTGTTTTTTTTTACTTTATTTTGTACATTTAATAATTGAAACTATAAACAATTAAAAACTAAAAAGTAAACACAGATGAATAAATATATACATATCTCAATTAAATGTAATGGATACATGTAAATTTTTTTAATCACAAACAGACACTGCACACCGATGTTCATAGCCACATTATTCACCATTGCCAAAAGTTGGAAACAACCCAGGTGTCCATCAACAGATGAATGGATAAACAAACTGTGGTCTATTCACACGATGGAATATTATGCAGCTGTAAGAAGAAATGAAGTCATAAAGCATATAGCAACATGGATGAACCTGGAGGACATTATGTTGAGTGAAGCAAGCCAGACAGAAAAGGACAAATACTGTATGAATGCATTACTATGATCCATTGCTGTTTGTGTAAGCATTTTGTATGTAGGACAGTATGGTTAGATTCAGATAAGGGTCTTTTTGATTAGACACTTTTTGTAAGATTACTTTAGTTTAGTTAAGGTTCTCTGATTAGATTTCAAACACCAGGATGGACCCCAATCATTGTGTTGAAGTCCTGCATACACGGAACACACAGAGAAAGAGGGCTGTCATGTTTATGCTGCCATATATGAGATGCCTCCAGGATCTCATAAAACTGTGGAGAGACACAGAAACCCTGAGAGGCTGAGCAAGTGGCCAGAGGCTGGAGTCATGGAGCATCTTGAAACTGAAGACATCCAGGCCAGAGGAGAAGGGAGAGGTGTGATCAATTGCATCTGATGGCCCACTGCTGAGCTCATTGAGAAAGTGAGTTTTGAGGAGAAGGCAGAGAGAGACAGGCAGGCCCAACATTTTGCCTTGACAGGAGTCCAGCAGCAGCTGACCCTTGTTAAGACAGAATTTTAAATGATGACTTGATTTAGACATTTTCACAGCCTCAGAGCTGTAAGAATTCACCCTAATAAATTCCAATAAATACCAACCTATTTCTGGTATTTTGCATTGGCAGCACTAGGCAAAATCAAAGAGCTAGGGACACAGGTTTGTAGAGCTGCCCTGTTCTGAAATGGCAGTGTGATGTTGCTGCCAGGGAATTCACCTGTAAACTGTGGGTGTCTCCACACTAGGCAGGAATGTTTACTTGAAAGACAGAGGGGAGATGCTCTTGGTCAGCGAGACCTTTAAGACAGGGAGTCAGGCAGGGGAGTCACATAGTTTGGGGACTAGTATAAAGTCACAGATACCCGAATATGATGTACCTGCCTCAGGCAGGTGTTGGCCAGGTGTTCAGGGTGAGATTAAAGCATGGGACCTGGGAACTGGTGCACAGAGGTGTCAGGATTTAGAGAGGAGACTACCTGCTCCTGCTCTTTTGCCATTCCCTCCTTCCCTTGGCCTCCAGCGTTAACCCTCTGAGGGGGCTGCTTTTACTGTACCCCTCCTGGTTTTCAGGTACAGACTCATGCCTCCTAGTTCCAGTTCTATGTTCACCTTCTCCAATCTTGGGGCAGGTAAGAAAGAGCAATGCCAAGATGAAAACTGTTGGTGACAGGAAGGAAATGTCAAAACTCACATTACAGCATTGGCTACAGCAATAACATCACCAGAATGAGCAACTTTAGGCCAGTGACCCTAATGAATAGTACAGAAATCCAGGAAACTTCTGGGACCTAGGGCTGACAAGAATAGAAGTGAGGTTATGAGAGTGGGCAATGTTTGCAGAAAACCTCAGAGGGTGTCGATGCCAGATATTTATGTGAGTAATTAAATATTAAATTTTCAACATATTTTAACAGTGTTGAAATGATTCAGACTTCTTCAATCCCAGAAGAGAACAGAGGGGTTGGAAGGGAAGAAACTGATGAACAACTGAAAAGCTGGAATGTAACATGTGTTCACTGCAGTTCCCCCAATCCAGAGAGGGAATGTCCTTTTTTGGAAGCAAACTCTCAGTGCCCCAATGAAAACCATCATCATAGGTTGTAGATCCACAAAGGAGGACAGGGAGAAAGCTCTTCTCAGCACTCACAGCCTCAGTTAGTGATGTGAGTCACTCTGGCCGTTCTTCACTGGGGAGAAAGTAGCAGGAAGACTATCTTCTCCTGTGGTGTTAACAGCCCTCTAACCAGACACGTATAGAGAGCAGTGTGGCCTTCACATGGTCACGTCCATGCTCCTCGTGCTCTTTGCTCACTTTTGCTGAGGGTGGCCTCCACCCATCCTGGCAGAGCGGAGGATGCCCAGGGGAGAGAGCAGTTTTCCTTTATGGGTGACTGTATTTGCAAAGGGTGAGGAGAGGTGCCTCCCTCCAGTGATGTTGCAGAAACAAATCACTATCATCAAATCAACCACTTTGTATGATTTCATTGTGTACTATTTTCATAATTTCTTTTGAATTTTAACCAAATTATCCGTGCAAATAGTATAAAAGTAATTAATGTCTGTTATGGGAAACAGTAAAATTCCTTCTCTAGCATCAATCCCCATTCCTATTTGCTCAGAATTATCTGCCTTGGCAGATTCTTTTGGGTACAGATTTCTGTTTGTAAATACATGTATTCTCTAGTTTCATTCATCCCATAGCTTATCACATATGAGAAAAATATTGGAGTACAACGTAAAAATATAAATAAATTTTCTAACTTCTTAAAATACTTGAGATTAGAGGTATAACATCTAATTATGAAAGGATCGTTTCTGATTTGAAATAATAAAGAAAACTGGAGTTAAGTAAAAAGCAGGTGACTGTAGTTCAGTGGCTGTTAAACTTGAATCCACACCAGAATCATGTGAAAAAAACTGAAAAAAATATAAATGGTTGCAGTGCCTTAAAAGAAAATGCTACAGGAGAGAGGCAAGATATCATCAGTTTAGGAGAATACTCACTGAAGTGTTCTCTGGGGATGACCAATTGTGGGCAGGATCCTGCCCAAGTATCTGTGATGTTGGCACATGGAGTGAGAAGCTTGGATCACCTAGCAGAAGGCAGATCGATGGTGTGGAGTCATCTGTGGATATTCTTGAGTTTTGAGCCTGCCTGTGGTGGTTAACACACACAGTTGAGCCGACCCATAGGGAAAATGGCTGATTTCAACCATGAATCCTGCAACCGTGACTCATGCTTCCAGTTTGAGGCACCATACTCTGAGGGAGGGAGGGCTCTGACAGAAGGTGTAGAGGGGTTTAACTTCTGTGGATTTAGCTGCCTGGACCCCCTCATAGCTTTGGGGATCAGATAAGCTGGATTGAAACAACACCAGGCTTAGGGGAGAGGTGAATCTGCTGAGGAAACCTGATTTACCCAGAAACCCTTTGACACAGAGTCCTGGCCCCAGAGGTGGTAGAGTCAGGGAATTTTATCAATCTGACATGACTAGCATCATAGCTTCACTCCCATGGGGAGGGCAGAATGTTCGAAGGGCATGATTAGTTTCCACGAGCCTATTGATCTAGCAGAGAATGTCTTTTGGGTCCCTTTTATTGCCAAAAGAAAAAGAGAGACAGACACCTTAAAAAATGAATTCCTGTGTTAATTTAGTTTAATCCTGAAAATCTGCCTCAAAACATGCAGAAGGAACCCGGAAGGGAATTTGAAAATACAAGAAGGCTGAGAGGATCCGCAAGGACCCTAGAAGGGACATTTCAACCATAGCTTTGTTTCACTGCTTCCTGGTGTGACTGTTTGGTTTTTCTCTGTTTATTTGTTGTCTCTTGATTTTCTTTCCTCTTTCCTCCCCACTTTCTGTTTCCTTCATTTTTTTAAAAAAATTAGGGGCTCCTAGCTTACCTCTTCTTTGCTGTTCTTCTTCTTCAGTGATTTCCCATTCTCCCTCTATATTGATATTGTATCCCAAGCTATCTCTTATCCTTCCTTCATCTCTCTGCCTTATGATTTCTGTTGTGGTTCTTAGACACTATGTTTTTTCATTATCCCACAATGTAAGGGTGCCAATTTCTACTCTATTTTGCTTTCTTCTTATTTTATTAATATTAGCTTTTTCCTTTTAGCCCTTTCTTTATTCTTTCTCTCCCTCCGCATCATTCTAACCTTCTAAATCATTATATATATATAGTCCTCTTTTGGTTCCCCAGCCCATTGTAGGTACTCCACTTTTTCTTCATGTTACAGTAAACTGCTTACACAAGTTAACTATTCATTTCACTAAGTCCTATTTGGTCCCTCTTCTAATTTTTATCAATATTACTATTACCCTTATTCCTTTCTCACATCTTTCAATTCCTCTGGAACTAATTTTTTGCCTTAAAGTTAATATAGAAAGAAGCAAGGAAACAAAGAAAGAAGAAAAAGTGTCAAAGAGAAAAATTAACACACACACAGAGCCACCAACTAAATAAAACTTGAGAGGAGAAAGAGAAGCTAATCAACTGAATAAACCCAGCAAGATAAAATGATGACTAGAAGGCAACAAAAATTTACAAAGCACACTGAGAAACAGGAAGACATGGACCATTCCAATGAACAAACTAAAAACGAGGAATATATGCAGAACATCGAACAACTAATCAAAGATTCTCAAACAAATATCATGAAACAACTTAATGGATTGATGAAGGCATTAAGAATATAAAGAAGACACTGGGAGACCATACTGAAGAAATCAGTAACATCCCAAAAAGATAACAAATATGATGGTGATCAATGGCAAAATCCAAGAAATCAAAAGGATGTTGGATTCACATAACAGCAGATTTGAACAGGCAGAAGAAAGAATGTGTGATGTGGAAGACAATAGAGCTGAAATCAAACAGATAGTAGAACAGATAGACAAAAAATATATTAAAAATCCAGTAGGGACTCATGGATTTAACTGACAACACAAAGTACACAAACATACTCTTTATGAGCCTCCCAGAAGGAGGAGGGAAAGGGAACAGCAGGAGTGTTGAAGGAAATAATGGTTGAAACCTCCCAACGCTATTGAGAGAGATGGATGTGAAGATCCAGGAAGCAAAGCACACCCCAAACAATATAAATCCCAACAGGCCAACTCCAAAACATATACTTGTCAAAATGTCAAATGCTCAAGACAAATAGAAAACACTCAAGGCAGCAAGAGAAAAGAGAACCATCACATATAACGGAGGCACAATAAGATTAAGTGCTGATTTCTCATCTGAAACCATGGAGAAAAGAAGACAGTGGTGTGACATAGTCAAAGTACTAAAAGAAAAATACTTCCAGCCACGAATTCTATATCCAGCAAAACTGACATTAAAAAATAATGGAGAGTTAAAAATATTCACAGATAAACAGAAATTAAGAGAGTATGTCAATAAGAAACTGGTACTTCAATAAATACTAAAGGAATTTCTACAAGTTGTAAGGAAAAATCAAGAGTTAAGAGAGTTTAAAAACAACTAAAAAGACAAAAACAGAAACAAAATAACATATGACATACATTAATCCAAAGAAAATATGGCTGAAGTTAGAAATTCATTGTGAAAAATAACACAGAATGTTAATGGATTAAATTCACCATTCAAGGGACACAGATTGGCAGAATGGTAAAGAAATATGATCCATCTATATGCTGTCTACAAAACCCCACCTTCGACCCAGGGATTCAAGGAGGCTGAAAGTAAATGGCTGGAAAACAATTTTACAAACTCACAATAGCCATAAAAGGGCAGGAGTAGGTATTCTAATATCAGACAAAATAGACTTTAAGTGTGAACCTATTGTAAGAGACAAAGATGGACACTATATATTAGTAAATGGGGTAATGTCTCAAGAAGAAAGAATAAACATAAACATTTAATTAAACACCTAATAGAGGTGCCTCAAAATTCATGAGGCAAATCCTAGAAAAGCTAAGTGGAGAAATAAATGCCTCTACATTTATGGCAGGGGACTTTATTACACCATTATAATAATTAGACAGAACATCTAGACAGAGAATCAACAAAGAAACAAAGACTCTCAACAATACATTAGAGGGCATGGATTTAATATACATATACAGAACAATATACCCAAATACCTCAAGATTTACATTCTTCTCGAGTGCACATGGATCATACTCCAAGATAGACCACATGCTAGGCCACAGAAAAACTCTAAATGAATTCAGAAAGATTGAGATTATACAAAGTAATTTCTCAGATTACAATGGCTTTAAATTAGATATCACTAAATGCCAGAGAAACAGGTTAGGCACAAGGATATGGAAGTTAAACAACACACTCTTAGACAAGCAGTGGACAAAGTAGTAAATCTCAATAAAAATCAATAACTACCTTGAAACTAATGAAAATGGAAAAACAACATACCAAAACCTATGGGATGCAGCCAAAGCTGTCCTGAGAGGGAAGTTCATAGCCATAAATATATATGTTAAAAAAGAAGAAAGAGCTAAAATTGAAGTCCTAGCTGCACTCTTGGAGAAATTGGAAAAACAGCAACAAACTAAACCTAAAGGAAGTAGAAAGAAGGAAATAACAAAGATTAGAACAGAACTAAATGAAATAGAGAATAAGAAAGCACTAGAAAAAATAAACAAAACCAAAAGCTGGTTCTTTGAGCATATCAATAAAATTGACAAACCCTTAGCCAGACTAACAAAGAAAAAGAGAGAACAGATGAAAATACACAAAATAAGGAACGAGCAAGGGGATATCACTACTGACCCCACAGAAATAAAGAGCATCATAAGAGGATAGTTTGAAAAATTATATGCCAAGAAGAATGATAATTTAGAGGAAATTGACAAGTTTGTAGAAACTCACAAACATCCTACATTGATGAAAGAAGAAATTGATGAACTCAACAGTCCACTATGGTAAAGAGATAGACTCAGTCATCAAAATCCTCCCAAATAAGAAGAGCCCAGGACCAGATGGCTTCAGAGCTGAATTCTACCAAACATTCCAGAAAGAGCTAACGGCAATTCTACTTAACCTCTTCCAAACAATAGAAATAGAAGGAAGTTGCCTAACTCATTCTACGATGCCATTTGATATTATCATAACGCCAAAACCAAACAAATATATCACTAGAAAGAAAAATTACAGACCAATTTCTCTAATGAACCTTGATGCTAAAATCCTCAACAAAATACTTGCAAATTACATTCAACAACACATCAAAAGGATTTTACACCATGACCAAATAGGTTTCATCCCAGGTATGCAAGGATGTTTCAATATAAGTAAATCAATCAATAAAACATCACATAAACAAACTGAATGATAAAAAACACATGATCATTTCTATAGATGCAGAAAAAGCATTTGACACAATGTGGCACTCTTTCCTGATAAAAACACTGCAAATATAGGAATAGAAGGAAATTTTCTGAATATGATAAAGGGTATATATGAAAAACCCAAAGCTAATTCATCTTCAATGGTGAAATCCTAAAAGCCTTCCCTCTGAGATTGGGAACAAGCAAGGATTCCCACTATCACCACCACCAATGTTATTTAACATTGTCTTGGAAGTACTTGCTCAAGCACTGAGTCAAGAAAAGGATTTAAAAGACATCCAGATTGGAAAAGAAGAATTAAGAATTTTATTATTTGCAAATGACATAATCCTATGCATAGAAAGCCTACAGAAAGGTATAAGAAAGCTTCTGGAACTTATAAAGGAGTTCAGTAATGTTGCAGGCTATAAGATCAATGCTCAAAAATCAGTAGCATTTCTGTACACCAATAATGAGCAATCAGAGGAGGAAATCAAGAAAAAAATGCCATTTACAATACTAACTAACAGAATCAAATACTAAGGAATAAATTTAACTAAAGATATACAGGACTTATATACAAAAAACTACACAACATTGTTAAAGGAAATCAAAGAAGACTTAAATAAATGGAAAAATATTCCCTGTTCATGGATAGGAAGAATAAACATCATCAAGATGTCTATCCTACCCAAACTACTTTACAGATTTAATGCAATCTCAATAAAAATCAACACTATATTTTTTAAGGAACTGGAAAAACTAACCACAAAATATATTTGGAAAGGTAAGAGGCCCCTAATTGCCAAAGACATATTGAAAAAGAAAAATGAAGTTGGAGGTATCACATTACCAGATTTTAAAACATATTACAAAGCTACAGAGATCAAAACTGGATGGTACTGGCACAAGGATAGACCTACTGACCAATGGAATCGAATTGAGAGTTCTGATATAGATCCTCACATATACAGTCATCTGATATTTGATAAGGCTACCAAGCCCACTCAGTTGGGAGTGAATGGCTTCTTAAACAAGTGGGGCTTGGAGAACTGGATATCCATATCCAAAAGAATGAGAGAAGAATACCATCTCACACCTTATACAAAAATCAACTCAAGATGGATCAAAGATCTAACTATAATAGCCAAAACCATAAAGACCTTGGTAGATAACTTAGGAAAGCATCTACAGGACCTTGTAATAGGAAATGATTTCAGAAACTTCACAGCCAAAGCACGAGCAGAAAGAGAAAAAATAGATAAAGGGGATCTCCTCAAAATTAAAAACCTCTGCACCTCAAAGGACGTTATTAAGAAAATAAAAAGGCAGCCTACCCAAAGGGAGAAAATATTTGGCAACTGTATATCTGAAAAGAGCCTAATATCCTGCATATATAAAGAAATCCTACACCTTGAAAATAAAAAGACTAATAATCCATTAAAAAATGGGCAAATGACCTGAAACGACATGTCTCCAAGTATTGTAATTCAACGTGGAGGCAGATGGCACCAGGAATGAACCAAAGAAAGTGACATCACTCTATGTGGAAGTCAGGCAAGTTTATTTAGGCTGAAGCTTCTTTTAATACTACAAAGCTGATTACAAAAGTAGGGTGTCCTTCACTAGTTCCTCAGCTTCATACATGAGAGTGCTGCCTGTTTCTGTGTTCCCAAATAATCTTTTTGGGAATTCAGACAATAACATTTTAGTGGTGTATTCATTGTGCTCTACCTCCTCCCATTGATGTCTGGAGTATGCAGTGTCCCTGGAGACATTTACTAATGTTTCTCTGCCAGCCAGCATGCTTTTTAAATGGTTAACCTTTTATGCTCTGGCTCAAAGCATCTTTTCCAACAATTCACCCTTTTTTGTTTTTTGTCCAGGGTGACTGTGCCTGTCTTAGATTGCCCTCATCTGAAGGTCTTACCTGTCAGTGGTCACCTGCCAAGCTCCATGGACAGGGGTCTTGAGATGTAAGGGTTTTAAGCAGAACAAAGTGATTGGTATCACTGGTCTTTTCAGCCCTATTAATGCAGGACAGTTTTTTGTGAATGCCTCCTAATAGAGTTAAGAGTAGCATAGCACCAATGATCACCACACCAAAGTTAGCAAGTACAGAGGTTGATTTCCACCAATGTAAAGTGTTTATTTTATGCAATTGATCTGTCACTGATTGCCAAAATTCGCTATCTGGAAACGTAAAAAGTTGATTCCAAAACATGCTCAAAATCCTTTTATGCAAATTTGTAATTTCTATAGATAAATTTGTGTGATGATCTATTAAATGATATTTATTTTTTTCCCATTCATAGTGGGAATCATTGTATGAGAGAGGAGTGATACAAAAAGCACTTTTATTCCAATCACACTTCAAACCTTGTTTTAAATTTAGATTATATATTTGATCTCCCATTTGTGTAACAGCCATCTCTAAGTCATTAACACTATTATTAATTTCTCATCTATATATGCCTGTCTATGCCATAACTCACTAGAATTATGATGCCAATTTTTAACATTTTGTTGTGTTTGGACATTCTCATGTAGGGCACTTACTGGCACAGCAGCAGCTGTAATAATACCTATAAGTCTTAATACAGCAGCTACAATTAATCCAATTAAACTTTTGGTTCTTTACAAATAATGATTTAGAAAGTGCCAACGCATTTGACTCTAAGGGGAAGATTGCCCGAAGCAATTCATGTGAACCAGAATCCTTATTCCAAGATGCCGTCATCCTATTTGAACTGCAGTAGAACTCTCCTGTAAAACAGATTCTGATACACAAGGGTAAAGGGAGCAATTGTTGCAGTAAAACCATGTTTGATTAATGCTCACTGTTCCTACTATAAAAACAATGGGATCCTGTACCCATACTTTAAGAAATTAAGTGGATTTTCTTTTTTAACTGGTAATATTAGTTTTACTGCCTTGCCATTCAAAAATTGGGCTAGTTCTCAAAAATAATTTCCACAAATAATTTTTAGTTTTGTTTAGTGTCCCATAGTTGTGGGATAAATCTTCCCTGATGAGTCCAATTTAGTGACGTATTTATACTTATGATGTCTCAAAAATTCTAAAAATTAGGATAGCTTTCAATAGTTGTTTTTGTTGAATTACCAATTTTTCAACATATGGTTGTGTTTACATTAGGTTTTGGTATCCCTATAAAGGCCCAATTTTCACAATTCTATAGGAATTATTAAAGAGCACAACCTAAGATGAAACATGGTATGTATGCCATTTATCACTTTGTACTATGATTTTGGGGCTGTATACATGGACCCAAGGATCCCATGCAGTTAGGTCATTCAAGAAAAAGCAAGGTTAAATTTTCAATAAATTTCCCTTATTCATCAGGTTTTAGAGGAAGGCAAGAATCAATGGGCCCAGGAAAATGAAAAGACTGATTAATATAAACAGGGTATTATTTGTCCCCACAAGTCAACAGTTCTAAAAGAGGTGAATTAGTAATATAAGCCCAATATGTATAAGTATGTGAAAGTGCACTACATACTGCTGTGGTTGTCAAGGTAATCATAGCAAGGAATAACTGTGTTAGAGTGACATTCTGACTTTTAGAAGTTACCATCATTTCTCCTTTTTGTGTCAGCTTCTTCAGCTTGTTCATGAGTAGATTTCAGATGTCTGGACAGGACCCAAAGCTTGTCTCCTTTATCTGTAATGATAAGAGCAAAACCTTGACCCTATATCCTAACCTAACTTCTGCCTTATCCCACTGATTATTATTTTCAAGCTTCCAATAAAGTTGTCCAATATTTGTTTCTGTATTATTGCCTGATTTTGCCTGAAATGCTTTGCTCCTGATGTATATGATTCTGAACTTTGGCTTAAAAAATTTATTGTAAATAATGCTTGATATAATTGTTCTTGCACCTCACCATTTCCCCCTTTTTTATTTTTGTAACATTTATAAGTAGAGGTTTAACTGCTAATTTTTTGTGATGAGTATACATGCATTCACAGGCTTACTAAATGCGGGGATACACTGATGTACTTGGTTTATTTTTGGCTAGAGTCCTGAATAGATACTAGATAAATGTTAACATATATTTATTTTAATAAGCTTATATTGACAATTAGTGTGAGAAAAAAATAACATAAATAATTATACGATTAAGTCAATATTGAACAAAGTTACAGTATGACAGATAAATAGAGCAGTTTTATATATATAATTACCAATATTTAGCTTTTAGCTTGGAAGTGTTAAAGTAGCAACTGATACTAGAGTTTTGGTTGGCTGTGTTTAGGATTAATGAATTTAATACTATAGATGCCAACTTGTGAGTATTTTGCTAATTAATGAGGAAGAGGCCAGTCTCCTCAGGAAGAAACACAACACTCCCTGAGCAGTACATTTTAAGTTTTATGCATCAGTCCCTGTGAGAGTGGCCAGCTCCCCCAGGGAGGAATACAACTCCTGTTGAAATGCACTTTTTAAAATAATTTGTTGTAAAACATCCTTGATGTGCTTACTATTTTAATTTCTAATATTTTTCCTGAAATGTGAAAAGTATTAACTAGCAAGGCATTGGTTAGTTGATTAACAAAGTTTTCTGCATGATGCTTTACTTTTAGGCTTGAGCAATATTTACTAAACCTTTTTTTTTTTTTTTTGATATTTAGTTACATGACTGTTCAAATTTAAAACCAAAGGCATATATATACTTAATAAAATATCTTTATATGTAACATACAAGTTATTAAATTATTTATATATGCAATGTACTGTATTAAAGTTTTGATTAGGATTTCAGTATATTATACATAATTCATAACTACAGTAGATTATACAACAGACATCCAATGAAAAATTTTTATTTCTTGAGAATTTAAGGTTCTTAGTAGCATGATTAGAATGACCTCAACTTTTTTTTACATGGTATAGTTTGAGACATAGGTAAAAACAAATTAGTATTTCCTATTTGGGCTGTGGGATAATACATTAACTTGTAATTTTAATACTTGCATTTGTTTTTTTGTTACCATTATAATTAGAATTGGGGCTGTTGCTTACAGTGTTGAATATAAACTTGATTTATTGTTGGCTATTTTACAGGAAGGGGAATGTGGCTGCCTTGACTTCTTTAAGAAAATATTTTAGAAAGCTTAAGCAAGTTTTAAAACAAAGTGATAGGGATATAACTGGATATTAATTTTTTGCAACAAACTAGCAACATTTGGGAACACTGCATGCTGCAGTGGTGTTATTTTATTTTACTATAATTTACTGTTATGCAATACCCCAGCAGCCTTTAATGGCTGCTTTCTTCTTGTAGTTATAACTAAAAATAATGATTAATAACATACTATATTATTCACTATTATATTGATACATTATTATATTTTCAGGAACTTTATGCACTTTTTATTTTTACTTTTTATCATATGAACTTTTTATTCATAAACTTTGTTATAAAATTAGAAAATTTCTTTTAATTATACAACAGTTTTAAATACTTCAACTGATATCACATGAACTTAACAATTTTTAGTATTTTACCTTTTCTTAGGCAAAAGACTGAGTTATTTGTGACAGTTTGAAATAAAAGCTATCTTTCAGGATTTGACTATGAGAAAGCAGGTTTGGAAATTGTGTCATTTTTAAAGGTGATAAGACCTGTTTTTCCATGGAAATGATAAGGTTAAAGTGCAAGAAGCTAATTTGATAAAGCAGAATATCTTTATTGCATACCGATTATTTAGGAGAAAAACTTTGTAAACTTTTACTAAAACAGACTACTGACTTGAGAAACTTTGAGAAAGAATAAAACTTTATATTTATATTATTACATTGTTTGACATTAAAGCTTTTAAATTTTTATAGACTGCTTAACTTTTACTTAGCTTTGACCACAAAAATCCTTTTTCACAAGCACTTTTATATTTTTACAGGTTTTGGCCCACAACTTACTTTGTTTTAATAACTAGTTATTTTATCTTAGGATAAAATTACTTTATTTTCCTTAATAATAAAAGCACATTCTATATACCTTCCATACTTAAGTTACCACAATGATTTTGGAAACTACTTCCAAACAAACTTCTGACAACATAAAATTACCATCAACATTAAACAAACTTGTTAGAATAATGATTTAATTTGAATATAACTATTTTTATTATTTTAAACTAATATCCATATTTATTTATTAATAGAAGTGCTTATTTAATTTTTGGCCATTTGAATACAGCTCTTATAATAATCTTCATTTATCAATTTAATATTACCATCCAGAGGTATCAAAATATACACTGACACTGAACAGACAAATACAAAAAGAATTATGACACCCTAACAGAAAAATAAAGCTTTCTAATTTGACCCATAATTTTCACTCCTTTGGCATGGCTGTCTTCAAGCCCTCCATCATTTCACATCTTTGATTTTACTGGTTTTAAGATTTTTTTCTGGAACCTGTATTACTTGTAATATATAAGCCTGTTCTTTGAAACAATTTTGCTCATAATCAGCAACCAGCCAGGACAAATTAAACAGCATAAATACAGTTATGCTCTAATTTAGCAGTTTATACAGATATTAAACATGTATATTTTGGATTACTACTCTTTTGGAGTACACTTAGGCTCAAATTTCAGATTTCTGTTATAGGACTTTTAATTCCTGTTCTTAATTTTGGGTATACACAGTGAAGGAGTAATAAACTTAGTTTCAGCTGAGGAAGGATCAACAGCTGTACTGCTTTTGGTAACTGCCTTAAGTTCTGTTACAGGCTGGAGTGAACTACTCGGTTGCTGGCGAGGTAAATTTGAGCAAGGCTGGGAAATGTGCTCATATTGTTTGTCTGAGGGCCTTGAGGAAGGTCTGCTTGGAAGTTTCCCGACTTATTAAAGAGACTACCATTTTTATGATATTTAGAATGGCATTCCTTGGCCCAGTGTAACCCTTTTTGACATTTCAGACTCACACGACTTGGTATTGATTTCTTATTGATGCTAAATGGAGCCCTTACACTAGTTTTGGCTTGGTAATCTTTTTTCATATCACCTGGATTCCCACATTTAAAGCAATTAAATTATTAATCATAGGACTACATCCCTTTAGAGCAGCTGCAAGAAGGCTCAATATTGTAGGTATTAGGCCCAATGATTTGGTATATTTTTATATAATCCTGTAAAATTCTTCCATTTGCCTTTATTTGACATAAAGCCTTTTTACACTCACCGTTAGCATTATCAAAAGCCAACATTAGAATAAGCATTTCTTTAAGATTAGATTGAGTTACTGTCTTGTTGACTACATCTGACAGCCTTGCTACAAATTCAGCATTGGGTTCAGGATTTCCTTGAAATTTAAAAAAAAAAATGATTGCACAGCCTCTCCAAGGGTGGAGATTCTTTGCCAGGCAGCTAGGCAGCACAATCACACTTGTACAATGGCAATATCATCATATTGAGTTTGGAGAGGAATCTAAGCCCATTGACCTGTTCCAAATATTTGTTCAGCAGAAATAGGCACTGGTGGATTTTGCTGCTGATTACATTGTACAACAATATTAGCTTCATCAGCCCACAAAGTTTTAATTGTAAAAATTCTGCTGAATTAAAATGGCTTAAGGTAACATATCCCAGTTCCAGGGTATTAATCTGTTTGCTTGTGCCATTCCTTGCACCAATTCTTGAGTATAAGGAGAATTTACACCATATTGAGTGCATGCTTGTTTTAATTCTTTGATAGTTTTAAAAGGAATAAGAGCATGCTCATATTGTACACCCCCTTGGGGATTGTTAGCATCTACTGGAATTCGTGTTATGGTTACTGGAAAAGTAAAAAATTGCATAACCTCTGCATTTCTTTCTCTACTTCCTGGTGCTATACTTTTCATAATTGAAGAGGATGGTGCTGGCACAAAAACAGAAGGTTTTGGAGGGTCAACAAATGTTGTAAAAATGGATTAGTAGCTACCTTAGGAGGTGCAGACACTGCTTCAAAAGGCAATAAATCATCTTTTGGAGTGGACGGCTTAACCACCATTGGAAAAATTTCATAAATTCCCTTTCCCTTTGTTTTTCTTTTTATTAGAGATGACTTTATCTGTTTTTGCCTGTTCATTAATTTTTCACATATTTTTCATTAAAATAATAATTAGCTTGTTCTGCTAGAGTGTTAGCAATAGCAGTATCCATTTTAATATCTGCATTTTAATCTGACTGTAATGTTTCAAGGGCAACAGAGATAAAACTATACAAAGACCATACATAACAATGTTTCTGTACAAGAGAAAAGAGTTTTAGTAACTCTAGGGTAATCACTTATAGCCCTGTATTCTTTAAGAGGTCTTCAAAACATGGGAATATTCCTCTAACTGAGTCAACTGATTACCCATTATACTGATGCTCAAAATTATTTGACTCACCAAAAGAATGTCTGGAGCATCTGACCCAGAAGTACTTGTTTCCATGACACTGATCCAGAGAAAAACTAGTCATGCCCCATGTTGGGAGCCATCTGTTGTAATTCAATGTGGAGGTAGATGGTGCCAGGAATGATCCAAAGAAAGTTTGGAATCAGTGGACCTCACTCCATGTGGAATGCAGGCAAGTTTATTTAGGCTGAAGCTGCTTTTTATAGTAGAAAGCTGATAACAAAATAGGCATCCTCATTAGTTCCACAGCTTAGTACTAGAGTAGACTTAATGGTATTCTGTTTTAGACATATTGTGATTCAAGCAATGGAAGAAAATATAACAGTGAGGTGGAGCCGGTGGCAGCTGGATGTTTTTGGGGTAGGGAGAGAAAGGGCAGTTGAAATACAGGGGATTTTTTGGGACTTTGGAATTGTCCTGAGTGGCGTGGTGGTGACTGATGGAGGCTATTTTACATCAGCATATACCATGCAGAACTGTGTGGGAGTGAGTGTGGTCTACAATGTGAACTGTGGTCTATGCTTGGTGACAAGGCCCCAGGATGTGAATATCCATTGCGGGTGATGTACCACACAGATAAAGAATGTTTGTGTGGGATGAAGTGGGAGGTGTGGGAGGTGGGGAACATGGGAAACCCTGTATTTCTGTGTAATATTTAGGTAATCTACGCACATTAAATACCATTTATTTAAGCAAATACACATATGTGCATAAATATTTATATAACACTTTACAAATATTAGTACGTATTGTGAAAATTTTGATTCTTACCCACAATAAAAAAAAAAGAAAAACTAAGAAAGAAATGCTACGATAATGGGCAGCATTATTTTTTAAATTGTAATTTTTTAAATGCATACCCAGAATGTAATGAATTCAAGAACCAGTGGAAACAACCAGGATTATTTTAAATAAGTGGAAAGCCCATCTTTACATAAATGAAGAGAAATCTCGAGTTCTGGTGCATAAATTAGTGGTAACAAATTAAACACAGATGAGTGTGGAAGATGTGGAAGGAGCAGATCTCAGAACAAACTGCAAGTGCACTTTTTTTTTTCCAAGAGGAGAAAGACATCTTGAATTGCACAGTCACAGCCGCTTCCTTAAAAGATTGGCAACAGGTTCAAACCCAGAAGAGAACAGATGGTTTGGATGGGAAGAAGCTGATGTATGCCTGAAGAAGCTGGAATATAGCACATGTTCACTGCAGTTCCCCCAAGCCAGAGATGGAATGTCCTGTTTGGGAACCAAACTTTCAGAGCCCCAATGAAAACAAACATCATAGGTTCAGGACACGCAAAGGAGGATAGGGGTAAGCCCTGCTCAGCACTCACAGCCTCAGTTAGTGATGTGATTAACTCTAGCGGGTCTTCACTGGAGAGTAAGCAGAAGGAAGTCTGTCTTCTCCTGTGGTACTAACAGCCCTCTAGCTGGACATGTGTAGAGTGCAGGGTGACCTACACACAGTGGCATCCATTCTCCTCGTGCTCTGTGCTCACTCTTGCTGTAGGAGGCCTCCACCCTCCAGGCAGCTGGGGAGGGGGCTGAGGGGAGGGGGCACTTTTCCTTTATGGGAGACTGTATTTGCAAAGTGTGAGGGAAAGTTCCCCGACAGTAATGTTGCAGATAGAAATCAATATCTTCAAATCAACCACTTTGTATGATTTCATTTTGTACTATTTTCATAATTTCTTTTTAATTATAATGAATTATCAGTGCAAAGAGTATAAAAATAATTTGAGTCTGTTATGGCAAATAGCCAAATTCCTTCTCTAACCTCAATATCCATTCCTCCCTCCTCAGAATTATCTGCATTGGCAGATTCTTTTAGGTACACATTTCTGTTTGTAACTACATGCATTCTCAAGTATCATCCATCCCACATCCTGTCACATATGAGAAAAATATTGGAGTACAGCTTAAGAATATAAATAAATTTTCTAATTTCTTAAAATACTTGATTAGAAGTATATCATCTAATTATGAAAGGATAATTTCTGATTTAAAATAATTCAGAAAACTAGAGGGAAGTAGAAAGCAGAACACTGTACTTCAGTGGCTGTTAAACCTGAATCCACGTCAGACTCAGGTGAAGAAACTCAAAAAATATAAATGGTTTGGGTGCCTTATAAGAAAATGCTGCAATAATGACCAGCATTAATTTTGAAATGATAATTTTTTAAATGCTGACACAGAATATAATGGAATGAAGAAACAATGAAAATAACCAGGAAAATTTGAAATAAGTGAAAAACCCATCTTTACATAAACTAAGAGAAATCTCAAATTCTGATGCATAAATTAGTGGTAAAAAATTGAACACAGATGAGTGTGGAAGAAGATGTGGGAGGAACAGATCACAGAACAAACTGCAAGTGCACTATTCCAAGAAGAAAATGACATCATGAATTGTACAGTCACAGCTGCTTCCTTAAAGGATTGGCAACCATTTGCACAGTCTGCAGGTGGAGATTCTTTTGAGATTCACATTCATTACATTCACAGGGTTTCTCTCCAGTATGAATGTTGCAATGTTTAAGGAGATACTTTATCTGGCTGAAGGCTATTCCACATTCCTTACATATATAGCGCTTCCATTCATTATGAATTTTCTCATTGTCAGGGAGATTTGATTTGCTAGTGAAGGCTTTCCTACATTCCTTACATAAATAGGGTTTCTCTCCAGTTTGTCTTCTCTGGTGTGTAATGAGCATTAATTTCTCAATGAATGCTTTCCCACATCCATCACATTCATAGGGTTTCTTTCCAGTATGTATTCTCAGATGGATAACGAGGGTTTCCTTCTGGTTGAAGGCTTTTTCACATACATTGCATATATAGGGTTTTACTCCAGGATGAATACTCTGATGTTTAATGAACAATTGCTTTTGGTTGAAGGCTTTTCTGCATTCTTTACATTAATTTTGTTTTTGTCCACTATGAATTTTTTCATGATCTGTGAGATATGATTTGTACCTAAAGGCTTTTTCACAACACTTACATGCATAGGGTTTCTTTGCAGTAAGTAGGAAATCTCTTGTATCTGAGATTTGACATTTGAATTAAACTTTCCCACATATATATGATTTCTCATCAGTAAGAATTTTCTGAAGAATAAGAGGATTTCTGTCAGGTTGAAAACTTTCCCACATGTATTACATTTCTATGCTTGTTCCCCTGTATGGCTTTTAAAATGAGGAGTAAAACATGACTGTAAAGAGCAGACTACATTCAGGACACTCATATGGTTTCTTTCTAACTTGAATTTTCTCATATTCCATGAGGTTTTGTTTCAGATGGAAGCAGTCCTATGTTCATTAGAATACTAACTAATGTGTGAATATTTCATGCTCAATGCAATTTAATGCCTGGCTGAAGGATTTCCTGTATTCCTTAAATACATGGGGTTTTACTCCTGCATCTTTCTTTGATGTGACTCTATCTTTCCCAAATTCATGAAAACAAAATTGTTTATCTGAAGGATTAATTCTCCCGTATCTTATGAGGTTGAATTTCAACTAAAACTTCACACTCATTACTCTTAAATTGGAGGACTACGATGTGGGGCAAACTTACGTAGATTCCCTCAAGCTTAGGCAAGCATGATGCAAATTCCTTCAAAGTGAACTTACATTCATAGAAGTGTTATTTTGAGGAAACAATTCTTGCAGTCAGAGAACATACTTTCAGAGAACATACTTTCCCAACTTTCTTACATTCTCTGCATTCGTTTTAAGTCTGTACTATTGTGGAAGTGGATATACCTTCACTCACAAGCTTTTTATTTTGTGGTTCATTCTGCTTCTTAATGTCCAATGCTTCTTCATAGTTTGTGGGGTGCAGCAAAAGCAGTGCCTAGAGGGAAATTTATAGCATTGAATGCATTCATTAGAAAATAGAAAGATCCAATACCAATCATCTAAGCATCCAATTTTGGAAGCACAATAATATTTCCTTTTTATTTGTTCTATCATTATGGCTCTTCTTGCTTCAAATGAGCATCACATCCAGTTTGGTGACTTCATGACTAGGAAATGGGGAAGTTATACAGCACTTGAATTATGATGGGGACAAAACAACACTCCATTTATCAACCCTGGAACCTTCAGGCTTCTGAAGGATAAGAAAGATGCAGCTTAAAAACATCCATGAGTAAGTTGGCCCCAGAACAAAGGCTAAAATGGCAACCCAGGAAATCCAGAATACTTAGTTTTGGACTTACTACTTTTGTTCTTTATTTTTCTTCTATTTTTTTTTTTTTTTTGGATAACATGCAGTTTTTAATATTATTTAAAGTTTACTGAGGAAATTATAACACTTTTGCTTGCCTTTCCAAATCTGCACTTATTATTTGTTATTGACTTGCCAAATAATATATTTTAAAACAGTTTAAATCCTGTATTATTCAGCCAAAGGTGTGCTGATGCAAAAAATATATAAATAAATCTGTTGGTCTTTATAAAGGGCATTTATTTGGGATTAAAAGCTTAGAGTTACCAGGCCATAAGGATTACTTTCTTCTTTCACCAAGTTCTGTTAGACCTTCTTGGAGCAAGACAGCTGATGACATTTACCAGGGTTCAGGCTTTTTGGGTTCCTCTAATTCCAGGGCTGCATTTCTCCCTGTGCTCAGCTGCTCTGTTTCCTCCACAAGGTCAGCTGTAGACTACAAGCGTCTCTAAGCTTTGCCTCTCTCCACAAGGCCATTTGTGAACTCTCAGGTGAATGGCTTGTCTCTTTTCCCTGTGGCCTTCTGTCCTTGAACATCAGAACTCCAACATCAAAAACTACTCCAGCTCTGTACTTTGCCATGTGTTTTATGTTTGAGATCCCACCTACCAAGTGGTGGGGCTCAATACCCTACCGATTGTGGCCCAGTGAATGCCCTTACCATAACTTAATCAGGCCCAGATTAACACACCAGTTTACAAGCATAATCCAATATAATTTTTGTAATTCATAATGATAACAAACTGCTATATATCCATTTGCCCATCTTATGCTATATATTATTTTATGGTGTATTTTAACACTTTATTGATGTCCTAGGCCACGGATATGATTATCCATTCAATAGCCATTTGGATATATGAATTTAATTAACAGATATTGTTCTTCAAACCATCCTGAATCTTGAACTTTCTGAGATTTTTTTCTTTATGTCTGAAGAATATTCTTTTACATTTCTTTTAAAGTGAGTTGCTGCTAGTAAACTTTATTAGTTTTTACTCATCTGTAAACATATTTATTTCCCTTCTTTCTGAAGGATTGAGATGAATTAAATCTCAGGTCTTTGACGATCTCCACTTATTTTGTGAGCACACTTTGGGTTGAATTTCTCCATTCTGTTTTAAATGTAATCAGTTATTTGCAGAAGAAATTAGGGGCATTCAGTTTTACCACCTGATTCCTGCCCACCCACACACACACCCCAGAAAATATCTTGCACTCTGACTCTGGTAATGGAAATAAGGGCACACCTCTTTGAATTACACACCTGATTTTGGAGCTAAGGTTTGGTGGAGAAAGCACAGGATATTGAGTTCTTCTTGGGACCATTCCAGGGAGCAGTGTAATGGTGGTCAGCACCCCATTTTAGTCAATGATGGCCATTTGCAATGTAAAGCCACTGCTCATGAGTTCCCATTTCTCCCAGACTTAAGAGACCTTTACTGATCCCTGAGCCCTGGCTTAATGCTCTTATTTGAGTCTTGTGTGGACACAGGAAATGCATGTTCTTACTAATCCATTGATGTGTGCATAAGCCTTTTGTATGTAGGACATTTTGTTTGGATTCAGATAAGGGATCTTTGGATTATGACACTTGTGATAGAATGCTTTAGTTTAGTTAAGGGCCACTGATTAGATTTCAGGCACCTGGATGGACCCCAGTCATGTGCTGAAGTCCTACATACATGGAACACACAGAGAAAGAGTGCTGCCATGTTTACCCTGATATGTGGGAGAGGGCTACAGGATCTACAACTGTGAACAGACACATTAACCCTGAGAGGGTGATGGAGAGGCCAGAAGCAGGACTTATGGAGCAGCTTGAAGCTGAAGAAATCCAGACCAGAGGAGAAGGGAGAGGTGTGAGCAATTGTGCCTGATGCCTCACTGCTGAGCTATGGGAGAAAATGAGCTTGGAAGAGAAGGCAGAGAGAGACAGGCAGGCCCCACATTTTGCCTTGGCAGTAGTCCAGCAGCAGCTAACCGTTGTTAAGACAGCATTTTTGATGATGACTTGATTTGTACATTTTCACAGCCTCAGAACTGTAAGCTTTAACCCTAATAAATTCCAGTAAAAGCCAACCAATTTCTGTTATTTTGCATTAGCATTGATTGGTAACCTGAAACAGCTAGGGAAACAGAATTGGAGAGTTACCCTGTTCCCAAATGGCAGAGTGATGCTGCTGCCCAGTGAATTCACCTGTAAACTGTGGGTATCTCCAGAGTAGTGGGAATGAGTACTGGTAAGATGGAGGGTGAAGTGCTCTCGGCCATAAAGTCCTGCAAAACAGGGAGTCAGGCAGGGTAGTCACATGGTTAGGGACTAGTCTAAAGACACATATGCCCCAGTATGATGTACCTGCCTCAGGCAGGGTTTGGCCAGGTGGTCAGAGGCAGATAAATGCATGGGACCTGGGGTCTGGTGCAGCAGAGCAGTCAGGGCACAGAGAGGAGTCTTCCTGCTCCTGCTCCTTTTGCCCTTCCTTCCTTCCCTTGATCTCCAGCATGGACACTCTGAGGTGGCTTCTCTTACTATACCCCTTCTGGGTCTCAGGCACAGACTCATGTCTCCTCTTCCAGTTCTACATTCACTTTCTCCAATCTTGGGGCAGCTAAAGGAAGAGCAATGACAAGATGAAATTTGTTGATGTCAGGGGGAAAGATCAAAATTTACATTACAGCATTGGCTAGAGCAATAACATCATCAGAATGAGCAGCATTACACCAGAGATCATAATAAATAGAACTGGAATCCCAGAAAATTCTGGGTCCTAGGGCTGACAAGAACAGAAATGAAGTTGTGAGATGGTGCAATGTTTCTAGAAAACTTCAGAGGGTGCAGGTGGCAGATATTTCTCAGACTAATAAAATATTAAATTTTAAACCCTTTTTTTTCAGTGTTGAAAATTATGCAGACCTCTTCAATCCCAGAAGAGAATGGAGGGGCTGGATGCGAAGAAGCTGAAGTAAAACTGAAGGAGCTGGAATGTAACATGTGTTCACTGCACTTCCCCCAAGCCACAGAGGGAATGTCGTGTTTGGGAACAAAACTCTCACAGCCCCAATGAAGACCATCATCATAGGTTCTTCATCTGCAAATGAGGACAGGAATAAAGCCTTGCTCACCACTCACAGTCTCAGTTTGTGATGTGAGTCACTCTAGCCAGTCTTCACTGGGGAGTAAGCAGCAGGAAGTCTGACTTTTGTGGTGCTAGCAGTCCTCTTTCCAGACACGTGTAGAGAACAGTGTGGATTTCACATCGTCATGTCTATGCTCCTCATGCTCCATGCTCACTCTTGCTGAGGGAGACCTCCAACCATTCAGGCAGCTGGGGAGATGGCCAAGGGGAGTGAGCAATTTTCCTTTATGGGAGACTGTATTTGCAAAGGTGAGCAGAAGTGCTCCCCTAGTAATGTTGCAGATACAAATCTATATATTCAAATAAACCACTTTGTATGATTTCATTGTGTACTATTTTCATAATTTCATTTAAATTATAACCAAATTATCTGTGCAAAGAGTATAAAAATAATTTATGTCAGTTACTGCACACAGTCAAATTCCTTCTATAATTTCAAACCCCATTCCTGCTTCTGCACTGGCAGATTGTTTTGGGTACAAATTTCTGTTTGTAAATACATGCATTCTCTAGTTTCATCCACCTCACACCCTATCACATAAGAGAAACATATTGGAGTACAGGTGAAGGATATAAATAAATTATCTAACTTCTTAAAATACTGAGATTAGAAGTATATCATCTAATTATGAAGGGATCATTTCTGATTTAAAATAATGAGGAAAATTAGAGTGAAATAGAAAGCAGGACACTGTAGTACAGTGGCTGTTAAACTTGAATCCACTTCAGAATTAGGTGAAGAAACTGAAAAAAATATCAATTGTTGGGGTGCCTTAGAAGAAAATGCTACAAAAATGGGAAGCATTAATTTTGAAATGGTAATTTTTTATATGCTTACCCAGAATGTAATATATTGAAGAACCAGTGAAAACAATCAGGATAATTTGAAATAATGGAAAGCCCATCTTTACATAAATTAAGAGAAATCTCGAGTTCTGATGCATAAATTAGTGGTAACAAATTGAACACAAATGAATGTAGAAGAAGATGTGGGAGGAGCAGATCTCAGAGCAAAGTGCAAGTGCACTTTTCCAAGAGGAGAAAGGCATCCTGAATTGCACAGTCACAACCACATCCTTAAAAGATTGGCAACAAGTTGCATAGACTGGAGCTGGAGATTCTTTGGAGATTCACATTCATTACATTCACAGGACTTCTCTCCAGTATGAATGTTGTAATGTTTAATGAGATACTGCCTCTGGCTGAAGGCTATTCCACATTCCTTACATATATAGAGTTTCCCTCCACTATGAATTTTTTCATGGTCAGTGAGATTTGATTTGCTACTGAAGGCTTTCCTACATTTCTTACATATATAGGGTTTTATCCAGTTGTCTGCTCTGGTGTGTAATGAGGCTTGATTTCTGAATTAAAGCTTTTTCACATCCATCACATTCATAGGGTTTCTATCCAGGATCTATTCTCAAATTTTTAAGAAGGTTTTCTTTCTGTTTGAAGTTTTCTCCACATTCATTGCATATATAGAGTTTTTCTCTAGAATAAATGCTCTGATGTTTAATGAACTGTTGCTTTTGGCTGAAGGCTTTTCTTCATTCTTTACATTAATTTTGTTTCGGTTCACTATGAGTTTTTCATGTTCTGTGAGATATTATTTGTACCTAAAGGCTTTTTCACATGCCTTACATGCATAGGGTTTCTTTGTAGTAGGAAATCTCTTGTATCTGAGATTTGACATTTGAATGAAAGCTTTCTCACATATATATGACTTCTCTTCAGTAAGAATTTTCTGATGAATGAGGAGGTTTTCTGTCAGGTTGAAAGCTTTCCCACATATATGACATTTCTAAACTTTTTCACCTTTTTATGGCTTTTAAAATTAGTAGTAAAAAATGACTGTAAGGAGCAGACTACATTCAGGACACTCATATGGTTTCTCTCTAATTTGAATTTTCTCACATTCCGTGAGGCTTTTTTTTCAGATGGAAGGATTCCCATATTCATTACAATACTAACTAATGTATGAATATTTCATGCCCAATGAGATTTAATGCCTGGCTGAAGGTTTTCCAATATTCCATACATTCACAGGGCATTGCTCCCGCATGTTTCTTTGATGTGACTCTAGCATTCCCAAATTCATGAAAACCCAAGTGGTTTCTCAGAAGGATTTATTCTCAGGTATCTCATGACGTTGAATTTCCAAAAAACTTCACATTCATTACAGGGAAAACTCATTGTCCTCATTCTTTTTCCTTACATAGATTCCCTCAAGCTTAGGTAAGCATGATGCAAATTCCCTTGTTGGAAAAGATGTTGAGAGCCAGAGCATGAAGCATTAAACATTTAAAAGGCATGCTTACCAGCAGAGAAACATTAGTAAATGTCTCCAAGGACACTGCATACTGCAGATATCAGTGGGAGGAGGCAGAGTGGAAAAAATTATGAGTAAAAAACTCATAGTGGACAGAAAAAAATGAATGTAAAGAATGCAGAAGAGCCTTCAGCAAAAAGCAATAGTTCATTAAACATCAGAGCATTCATTCTGGAGAAAATCCCTCTATATGCAATGAATGTGGAAAAGCCTTCAACCGGAAGGAAAACCTCATTAACATCTGAGAATACATACTGGAGGGAAACCCTATGAATGTGATGGATCTGGGCAAGCTTTCATTCAGAAATCAAGCCACATTACACACCAGATGTAAACATTGGGGAATTTGATGTAATTATGTATTCAAAAATATAATTGGATCATGCTTGTAAACTGATCTGTTAATCTGGGCCTGATTGCGGCATTGACTGGGCCACATCAGTAGGGTGTTGAGTCCCACCCATTAGTGGGTGGGGGAATCAAATATAAAAGGCATGGAAAAGGACAGTTGAAGCATTTTTTTTTTGAGAAGCAGTTTTGATGTTGGGGAAAAAAACCCAGAAGAAAAGTGAGCCATTTGCCTGATAGTCTACAGTTGGCCTTGTGGAGGAACCAGAAGAACGAAGCCCAGAGAGAAATGCAGCCCCAGGAAGTGAGGAACACAAGAAGCCTGAACCCTGGCAAACATCAGCAGCTGTCTTGCTCCAACACGTGGCTATGAACTTTGGTGAGAAGAAACTTAATGCTTTATGGACTGGTATATGTGGACTTCTACACCAAAAAAAATACCCTTTATAAAGACTAACCCATTTTTGGTATTTCACATTAGCACCCCTTTGGCTGACTACTATATAATTTGGTACCGAGGAGTGGGGAAGTGCTTTTCCATATACCAAAATGTTGGAATGGTTTTATACATGGATAAGTGTTATCCTTTGGAGAAATTTTGAAAGGCTTGATGGAAAAGGCCTAGATCACTTTGAAGAGACTGTAGATAGTCATATGGATGCCAAAGAGACTTTCCATGATGCCTTGGAAGTAAATGATGAAACTATTATTAGAAACTGGAGGAAAGGTGATCCATGTTTTAAAGATGCAGAGAACTTAGCAAGATTAACTCCTGGTTTTATATGGAAGACAGAATTTGAAAATGGCTAACTGGAGCATTTAGCTGAAGAACTTTCCAAGGTAAACTCGGAGAATGTGGTTTGGCTTCTCCTTGCAGCTTATAGCAAAATACTAGATGAGCAAAATACACTAAAGACTGAACCTTTGGGCACAAAGAAAACAGAAACTGCTTCTGAAACTTCCAAGTTTCTGGAAATCAAATTCCCAGATGAAAATGTCCCATTTGAAAACTTTACTAAACTTGGAACTTGTAAATCAGATTTGAAGATGTAGTTTTTAGAAAAGACTTGTGGAAAGTCTTACTCTCTGCTGATTCAGAGCCCTGCTTCCTGCAGTCAATACCAACAAAATTTTTGAGAGAGATATATGAACAAAACTACTGTCGGTTTGGACAAAAGAAAACATGGAAAGGAGAGATTGAAGGAGAATCAGTTTTAAGAAGAAAACTGTGGAAGCAGAGATCTGGACTTAAGACATCTCCTTGGACCAAGAGAGGAGCCCCACCCATGTGTACAGAGAGGGTGTGTTTGCCCCTGCAGTTGAAGAGTGTGGATGTTCCTATCCAATGTTCTGAGAAACTTTTGATGCCCAATGGTGCAGAGAGGGTGAGATTTCCCCAGAAGTTGAGGAGAGTGAATGTCCCCATTCGATGTTCTGGGAGAGTTTTGCCATCCCAGGGTGCAGAAAGGCTGGAGAACATTCCTCAAAGATTAGGGCATTTAAGGTCATCACCCCATAGGTCTGAGAGAGGTGTACCTGTCCCCCATGGATTAGAGAATGCCAGGTTGTCAACCCATTTCTCTGAGAGGGTTGAACCTGTATGCCAAAGTTTAAGGGGAAAGTTATCTTCACCTCACTGTACTAGGGGACTAAGACTCTAACCCAAAGATTGGGTAAGGTGTGACAATCACCCCAACACTCTTGGGTGGTTGTTCTGGAGCTTGGTCAACACCCAGATGCTTGATGAGGGTGGAACCAAGAAAGTGGTCATTGTGCAAGCCTGTGGAATGGGTGGTCCCCCATGTGGCCTCAAGGAGAAAAAAACATCATCTTAAGAATGACTCAGATTTTGAAATCGAATGGAGGATGCACTGCAGCTTTACTGAATAGTAGAGGATCCATGACTCATATTTAACATCCAAATTTCTCCTTATGTTATTGAAAATATTTATCCTTTGTCTTTCCATTTGTGTATTAGAAGCAGTTAAATTGTTTTGTAAGTTTCAGTGTTCGATAGCAGACGGGACTTTTCCTCAAGATGAACTGTATTTCTTTAAAATGCTTATAATATGATTTTGTAAGTGAATTGTTACTGATTTAAGTTTTTTTGAGAATTGTAATATATTTTTGGAATTCAGTGGGTGGAATGTAACCTTTGGGGAATTTGATGTAATTATGAATTCGAAAAATATAATTGGATCATGCTTGTAAACTGATCTGTTAATCTGGGCATGGTTAGGGCATTGACTGGGCCACATCAGTAGGGCATTGAGCCCAACCCATAGTGGGTGGGGGAATCAAATATAAAAGGCATGGAAAAGGACAGTTGAAGTAGTTTTATTTGAGAAGCAGTTTTGATGTTGGAGAAAAGGCCCCAGAAATAGAGAAGTGAGAGCTTTGCCTGATAGTCTACAGCTCACCTTGGGGAGGAACTAGAAGAGCTAAGCCCAGAGAGAAATGCAACCCTGGGAAGAGAGGAACCCAGAAGCCTGAACCCTTGCAAATGTCTGCAGCTGTCTTGCTCCAAGACCGGGTAACAAACTTATGCTTTATGTCCTGGTAACAGTAAGGTTCTACACCAAAGAAATATCCTTTATAAAGATGAAGAGATTTCTGGTATTTTGCATTGGCACCCATTTGGCTGACTAATACAGGATATAAAATGTTTTAAAATACAATAATACATTATTTAGCAAGTCAATTACAAATAATAAGTGCAAATTAGGAAAGGCAAGCAAAAGTGTTATACTTTCCCCAGTAAACTTTACAGAATATTAAATAGTGCATCTCATCCAAATAAATAGATGGAAAAAAATTGAACAAAAATAGTAAGTCCTAACAAAGTATTCAGGAATTCCTGGGTTGCAATTTTGGCCTTTGTTCTGGGGCCACCTTACTCATGCATCTTTGGAAGCTGTGCTTTCCTTATCCTTCAGAAGCCTGAAGGTTCCAGGGTTGATTTATGTGCTGTTGTTTTGTCCCCATCATAAATCATATGGTGCATCACTTCCCCATTTCCTAGTTATGAAGTCACCAAACTGGATGTGATGCTCGTTTGAAGCAAAAGGAACCATGAATGATAGAACAAATAAAAAAGTAGATATTGTTGCACCTCCCATATTTAATGCTTTGATGATTGATATTGGATCTTTCCTCTTTTCTAATGAATGTATTCAATGCTATAAATTTCCCTCTAAGCACTGCTTTTGCTGCACCCCACAAACTATGAAAAATCATAGGACATTAAGAGGCAGAAAGAACCACATATCAAAAGGCTTGTGAGTGAAGCTATATCCACTTCCACAACAGTACAGACATGAGATAAAGGCAGAGATTGTAAGAAAGTTGGGAAAATATTTTCTCTGACCGCAAGCAGTGTTTCCTCAAAATAACACTTCAATGAATGTAAGTTCACTTTGAGGAAATGTTGTAATTCAATGTGGAGGTAGACAGTGCCAGGAATGATCCAAACAAAGTTTGGGACCAGGGAAGCTCCCTCCATGTGGAATGCAGACAAGTATATTTAGGCTGAAGCTGCTTTTTATACTACAAAGCTGATAACAAAATTAGGGCATCCTTAACTAATTTCTCAGCTTGGTACCTGAAAGCGCTGACTGTTTCTGTGTTCCCAGACAATCTTTCTTGGGATTCAGGCCATAACATATTAGTGCTGTGTTCATTCCGTTCTGCATCATTCCACTGGTGTCTGCACTATGCAGTGTCCTTGGACACATTTACTAATGTTTCTCTGCCAGCAAGCATGCTTTTTAAATGCTTCACGCTTTAGACACTGGCTCTCAGAATGTTTTCCAACAATTCCCCCTTTTTGTTTTTTGTCCACGTTGACTGTGCCTGTCTTAGGCTGCCCTCCTCTGGAGGTCTTACCCATCTCTGGCCAACAGCCAAGATCCATGGACAGGGGTTTGAGATTCAAGTGTTTTAAGCAGAATCAAGTGATTGGCATGGCTGGACTTTTAGCCCTATTAATGTGGAACAGCAGGCCTTTGTGAATGCCTCCTAATACAGTTAAGAGTAGCAGATCCCCACACTGAAGTTAGCGATTACAGAGGTTGATTTCCACCAATGTAAGCGGTTTATTTTATTTAATTGATCTGTCACTGATTGCCAAAATTCGTTACCTGGAAGCATAGTAAGTTGATTCTGAGACATGCTCAAAATCCTTTTATGCAAATCTGTAATTTCAATAGATAAATTTGTGTGATGACCCATTAAATGATGTTTAATTTTTTCCATTCATAATGGGAATCATTGTATGGGAGAGGAGTGATACAAAAAGAAATTTCATTCCAACCACAATTCAAACCTTTTTTAAATTTAGATTATATACCTGATCTCCCATTTGTGTAACACCATCTCTAAGTTATTAAGCCTGTTATTAATTTGCTATTAATAGTAATTAATATTAATTTTGCTATTAATTTGCTATATATACCTGACAATGCCATAACTCACTAGCATTCGGATTCTGATTTTTAACATATTGTTTTCTTTGGATATTCTTATGTAGGTCAGTTCCTGCCACAGCAGTGGCTGTAATAATATTTATAAGCCCTAAAACAGCAGCTATAATTAATCCAATTAAACGTTTGCTTCTTTTCAAATAAAGATTTTGAAAGGGCCAAAGGATGTGTCTGTCATGGTAAGACTGCCAACAGCGATTCATGAGAACTGGAAGCCAATTCCACGATGCCATCATGCTGTTAAAACTGCAGTAGAACTCTCCTGTAAAACAGATTCTGATACACAAGTGTAAAGGGAGCAATTGCTGCAGAAAAATCATGTTTGATTAATGCTCACTGTTCCTACTATAAAAACAATGGGATCCCCTACACATAGTTTAAGAAATTAAGTGGATTTTCTTTTTTAACTAGTAATATTAGTTTTACTGCCTTGCTATTCAAAAATTGGGCTAATTCCCAAAAATAATATCCACAAATAATTTTTAATTTTGTTAAGTTTAGTGTCCCATATTTGGGGGATTAAACTTCCCTGATGAGTCCAATTTAATGATGTGATTATACTTATGACATCCCAAAAATTATAAAAATAATGATAGCTTTCATTAGTTTTTGTTGAATTATTAATTTTTCAACTTATCATTGTTTTTAC
This sequence comes from Tolypeutes matacus, assembly GCA_026826555.1. Lineage (NCBI taxonomy): Eukaryota > Metazoa > Chordata > Mammalia > Cingulata > Chlamyphoridae > Tolypeutes > Tolypeutes matacus. Next base: position 1,083,305 of record JAKSZT010053856.1, on the reverse strand, counting down.
AATAGGTTTCGGTATATCTATAAGGACCCAATTCTTTACAACTCTATAGGAATTATTAAAGAGCACAACCTAAGATGAAACATGGCATGTATGCCACTTATCACTTGGTACTTTGATTTTGGGGCTGTATACATGGATCCATAGATTCTATTGGGTTAGGTCATTCAAGAAAAGGCAAGGTTAAATTTTAAATAAATTACTCTTCCTCATCAGGTTTTAGGGGAAGGCAAGAATCAATGGGCCCAGGAAAATGAAAAGACTGATTAATATAAACATGGTAGAATTTGTCCCCCCAAGTCAACAATTCTAAAAGAGATGAATTAGTAATAGAAGCCCAATATGTATAATTATGTGAAAGTGCACTAATTACTGCTGTGGTTGTCAAGGTAAGCATAGCAAGGAATAACTGTGTTAGAGTGACATTCTGCCTTTTAGAAGTTACCATCTTTTTTGCTTTTTGTGTCAGCTTCTTTGGCTTTTTTATGTCTAGGTTTCAGACATCCAGACAGGACCCAAAGCTTGTCTCCTTTATCTGTAATGATAAGAGCAAAATCTTGACCCTATATCCTAACTTAACTTCTGCCTTATCCCATTGATTATTATTTTTATGTTTTCAATAAACTAGTTGTCCAATATTTGTTTCTGTATTATTGCCTGATTTTTGCCAGAAATGCTTTCTGCTGATGTATATGATTCTGACCTTTGGCTTAAAAATTTATTGTAAATAATGCTTGATATAATTGTTCTTGCACCTCACCATTTCCCCCTTTTTAATTTGTGTAGCATTTATAAATAGAGGTTTATCTGTTAATTTTTTATGATAATTATACATTCTTTCACAGGCTTACTTAATCAGGGGATATACTGATATATTTGACTTATTTTTGGCTAGAGTCCTGTATAGATACAAGATAAATGTCAATATATACTTAGTTTAATATGCTTATATTGACAATTAGGGTGAGAAACAAATAACACAACTAATTAAAATATTAAGTCAATATTGAACAAAGTTACAGAATGACAGATAAATAGAGCAGTTATATATACATGCTTACCAATATTTAGCTTTTAGCTGGGAAGTGTTGAAGTAGCAACTGATACTAGAGTTTTGGTTGGCTTTGTTTAGGATTAATGAATTTGATACCATAGATGTCAACTTGTGAGTATTTTGCTAATTCCGAGGAAGGGGCCAGCCTCATCAGGAAGGAAAACAACACTCCCTGGGCAGTACATTTTAAGGTTTATGCATCAAACCCTGGGAGAGTGGCCAGCTCCCCCAAGGAGGAATACAACACCTGTTGAAATGCACGTTTTTTTTAGTTTGTTACAAAATATCCTTGATGTGCTTACTATTTTAATTTCCAATATTTTCCCAGAAATGTGAAAATTGTTAACTAGCAAGGCATTGGTTTGTTGATTAAGAAAGTTTTCTGCATGATGCTTTACTTTTAGGCTTGAACAATACTTACTAGACCTTTTTTAAAAAAGATATTTAGTTTCCAGACTGTTCAAATTTAAAACAAAAGATATATATATATACTTAATAAAATACCTTTATGTGTAACGTACAAGTTATTAAATCATTTATATATGCAATGTATTGTGTTAAGGTTTTGATTAGTATTTCAGTATTTTATACGTAATTCATAACTATAGTATATTATACATCATTAGAAATCCAATGAATAAACTTTTATTTCTTAAGCATTTAAGATTCTTAGTAGCATGATTAGAATGACCTCAACTTTTTTATTTTAGGCATAGGTTAAAAAAATAGTATTTCCTATTTGGGCTGTGGGGTAATACATTAACTTGTAATTTTAATACTTGCATTGGTTTTGTTGTTAACATTATAATTAGAATTGGGTCTGTTGCTTACAGTGTTGAATACAAAGTTGATTTACTGTTGGCTATTTTACAGGAAGGAGAATGTGGGCTGGCTTTACTTGTTTAAGAAAATATTAAAGAAAGCTTAAGCAAGTTTTAAACAAATTGAGAGTGACATACCTGGATATTAATTTTTTGCAACAAACTAACATAATTTGGGACTATTTCATGCGGCAGTGGTGTTATTTTATTTTACTATAATTTACTGTTATGCACTACTCTGGCAGCCTTAATGGCTGCTTTATTCTTGTAGTTATAACTAAAAATTATGATTAATAACATATTTTATTTACTATTATATTGAAACATTATTATATGTTCAGGAATTTTATACACTTTTAAAGTATTCATATGAAATTTTTGTTCATATAAATTTAATTGTTATAGAGTTAGAAAATTTCTTTTAATTATACAACAGTTTTAAATACTTCATTCAACTGACATCACATGGCCTCACCTATTTTTATTATTTTACTTTTTTGGTAAAAGACCAAGTTATTTGTGACAGTTTGAAATAAAAGCTATCTTTCAGGATTTGAGTTTGAGAAAGCAGGTTCAAACATTGTGTTCTTTTTAAAAGTGATAAGACCTGTTTCATCATGGAAAAAATAAGGTTAAAGTACAAGAAACTATTTTGATAAAACAGACTTTCTTTATTGCATACTGATTTTTGAGGAGAAAACTTTGTAAACTTTTACTAAAACAGACTACTGACTTGAGAAACTATGAGAAAGAATAAAACTTTAACTTTATATTTTTACATGTTCGACATTAAAGCTTTTAAATTTTTATGGATTGTCTGCTTAAATTTTACTTAGCTTTGACCACAAAAATTCCTTTTTCACAACCCTTTTGCACTTTTATATTTATTCAGGTTTTGGCCCATATTTTACTTTGTTTCAATAACTAGTTATTTTATCTTAGGATAAAATGACTTTCTTTTCTTTAGTAATAAAAGCACATTCTATGTAACTTCCATATTTAGATTACCACAGTGATTTTGGAAACTACATCCAAGCAAACTTCTGACAACATATAATTAGCATCAATATTAAACAAACTTGTTAGAATAATGATTTAATTTGAGTATAACTATTTTTATTATTTTAAACTAATATCCATATTTATTTATTAATAGAAGTGCTTATTTAATTTCTGGCCATTTGAATACAACTTTTATAATAGTCTTCATTTTTCAATTTAATATTACCATCCAGAGGTTTCAAAATATACACTGACACTGAACAAATAGATAAATACAAAAAGAATTATGACAAACTAACAGAAACATAAAGCTTATTAATTTGTCCCATAATTTTCACTCCTTTGGTATGGGTGTCTTCAAGCCCTCCATCATTTCACATCTTTGATTTTACTGTTTTAAAGATATTTTCTGGAATCTGTGTTACCTGTAATATATAAGGTTGTTCTTTGAAACACTTTTATTTGTAATCAGCAACCAGCCAGAATAACTTAAACTGCCTAAATACAGTTATGCTCTAATTTAGCTGTTTATACAGATATTTAACAGGTATATTTTGTATTACTACTCTATAGGAGTACCCTTAGGCTCAAAGTTCAGATTTCTGCGGTAGACTTTTTAATTCCTGTTCTTAATTTTGGGTGTACTCAGTGAAGGATTAATAAAGTTAGTTTCAGGTAAGGAAAGATCAACAGCTGTACAGTTTTGTTAACTGCCTTAAGTTCTGTTACAGGCTGGAGTGAACTGCTCTGTTGCTCACTAGGTAAATTTGAGGAAGCCTGGGAAATGTGCTCATATTGTTTGTCTGAGGGCCTTGAGCAAGGCCTGGTTGGAAGTTTCCCGACTTACTAATGAGACTACCATTTTTATGATATTTAGAATGGCATTCCTTGGCACAGTGTAACCCTTTGTGGCAATTCAGGCACACAATGACTTGGTATTAATTTATTATTGCTATTAAATGGAGTTCTTACACCAGTTTTGGCTTGGCAATCTTTTTTCATATCACCTGGTTTCCCACATTTAAAGCAATTTAAATTAGTAATCATGGGACTATGTCCATTTAGAGCAGCTGCAGGAAGGTTCATGTTATAGGTATTAGGCCCACCGTTTAGGCATATTTTTATATAATCCTGTAAATTTCTTCCATTTGACTTTATCAGACATTAAGACTTTTTACACTCACCGTTAGCATTATCAAAAGCCAACATTAGAATAAGCATTTCTTTAAGATCAGATTGAGTTACTTTCCTGTTGACTACATCTGCCAGCCTTGCTACAAATTCAGCATAAAGTTCAGTATTTCCTTGAACAATATTTGAAAATGATTGTACAGCTTCTCCAGGGGTGGATATTCGTCACCAGTTTGATAGGCAGCACAATCAACTTGTACAATGGCAATATCATCATATTGAACTTGGCGTGGAATCCCAACCCATTGACCTGTTCCTAATATTTGTTCAGTAGTAATAGGCACTGGATGATTTTGTTGTTGATTTCATCATGCTAGAATATTAGCTTCATCAGCCCACCAAGTTTTAAATTGTAAAAATTCTGCTGAATTAAGAACAGCTTGAGCTAACAATTCCCAGTCCCAGGGTATTAATTTGTTTGCTGGTGCCATTCCTTGCACCAATTCTTGAGTATAAGGAGAATTTACACCATATTGAGTGCATGCTTGTATTAATTCTTTGATAGTGTTAGAAGGAATAGGAGCATGCTCATATTATACACCCTGTTGGGGATTGTTATCATCTACTGGAATTTGAGTTACTGTTACTGGAAAAGTAAAAAAAAAAAATGCATAAACTCTGAATTCCTTTCTCTACTTCCCTGTGCTATACTTTTCATAATTGAAGAGGATGGTGCTGGCACAAAAACAGAAACTGATTGAAGGTCATCAAATGTAAAACACGGATTAGTACATACCTTAGGGGGCATAGAAGCAGATTCTAAAAACAATAAAGCATCTTTTGGAGCTGATGGCTTAACGAGCACTGGAAAAGTTTCATAAACTGCTTTTTTCTTTTTTTCCTTTTTATTAGACATGAATTAATCTGTTTTTGCCTGTTCATTAACTTTTCCTATATATTTTCATTAATATCATTAGCTTGTTCTGCTACAGTGTTAGCAATAGCAGTATCCATTTTAATATCTTCATTTTCATCTGACTGTAATGGTTCAAGAGCAACAGAAATAAGACTATACAAAGACTATACATAAAAATGTTTCTGTACAAGAGAAAAGAGTTTTAGTAACTCTATGGTCATCACAGTTACCCATGTATTCTTTTTTTTTTTTTTTTTTTTACATTTATTTAGATTTTCTTTAATTTCTTTCAACAATTTTGTAGTTTTCAGTGTACATGTATTGCACTACTTTTGTAAAATTTTAATTCAATTGTATTCATTTTGTAAATGGAATTTTGCTATTGTAAATGGAATTGTTTTCTTAATCTCAATTTCAAACTTTTCTTTATAAGGGTATAGAAATAAAATTGATTTTTGCATATTGATCTTGTATCTTGCAACAACCTTACTGAACTTGTTTATTAACTTTTTTTTTTTTATTATGGGTAAAAATCAAAATTCTCACAATACATACAAACATTTGTAAAATGATATATAAATATATATGCATATATGTGTATTTGCTTACAAAAATGTTATTTATATATATATATATATACATATATTTTAAGAGGTGCTTAGATTACCCAAAATATTACACAGAACCCACTGAGATTCCCATGTTGCCCACCCCCCACACCTCCCACCACATCCCACACAAACATCTCCCACAGCGTGACCCACCAACCCCAATGAACCTACACATCCTGGAGCCTTGCCACCAACCATAGACCACAGTTCACACTGTAGACCACACTCACTCCCACTCAGTTCTGAGTGGTGTGTGCTGATTTAAAATGGCCTACATCCATTGCCACAACAGTACTCAAGACAACCTCCAACTCCCAAAGAAGCCCCTGTATTTCAACTGCTCATCCCCTCCCTACCCAAAAACTGTCAAGTGGCCACTGGCTCCACCTCATTGTTATAATTTCTTGCATTGCAAGAATCACCATATGTGAGCAAGAGAATACCATCAAGTCCACTCTAGTCCATAGTTCTTCCCCCAATCCAGAGGCGACTGGGATGGTGATGTTCACTCCAACTCCAAGTGAGAGAGGGCTTATAACCCATGGATATGGTGGGTGGGATGATCCTGCCTGCAGATGCAGGCCCTCTCCATTCCCTGTGATTGCCATTTCCCATCGTTGTCTCCTCACCAGGTGACTTGGATGAGTCCATTGAGCTGTAGGGTAGGAGTTGCAGCTCCACCTAGATTTCATGCACACCTGGCACATAGGTAGGCAGGAGGCTCCAGTCTCTGGAAGTATACCTAAGAAACTCCAGCATCACATGTAGGTTTGAATAGAAGGGACTGGTGAACCATGTGAAGGGAGGACTTATTTGAGTCTAATTCTGTCACTCTCAGGAGCACAGATTCCAAAATAGAACCCACTGATAAGGCATCAGTCTCTGGGGCTATCCCCCCTTATATAAGACCAGGGTGTCTCTGGAGCTCTCAGGAACCCCACTGAGTGGGGTGATAGACACTAAGATGTTCTATGAGCTCCTACTGAGTTGTGCGTAAGAGTTACCTCTGGGATGACCTCCCGACTCTCTTTGAATCACAACTTTGGAATATTCCTTTAACCGATTTGACTGATTACCCATTACCCTGATGATCAAGAAAATTTGACTCACAAACAGAATGCAAGGACCTTCCAAACCAGCTGTCCTTGTTTCCATGGCACTGATCCAGAGAAAAGACTAGCTGTGCACCATGTTGGTGGCAATCTGAAGTAGACGGTGCCGAGAATGATCCCAAGAAAGACTGGGATCAGTTGACCTCACTCCATGTGGAATGCAGGCAAGTTTATTTAGGCTGAAGCTGCTTTTTATACTACAAAGCTGATAAAAAAAAAAAGTAGGGCATCCTTCACTATTTCCTCAGCTTGGTACGTGAGAGTGCTTTCTCTTTCTGTATTCCCAGAAAATCTTTCTTGGGAATTCAGACAATAACATCTTAGTGTTGTGTTCATTTCACTCTGCCTCCTCCCACTGATGTCTGCAGTATGCAGTGTCCTTGGAGACATTTACTAATGTTTCTCTGCCAGCAAACATTATTTTTAAATGCTTAACCCTTTACGCTCTGCCTCTCAGCATCTTTTCCAACATCCAAGGAAGACATACAAAGGGCTAAAATGGACATGAAAATATGTTCGACATCACTTGCTATCAGGGAAATGGAAATCAAAACTACAATGAGATACCATCATACACCCATCAGAATGGCAGCTATTAAAAAAACAGCAGACTCTAAGTGTTGGAGAGGATGTGGAGGAATAGGAAACCACATCCACTGTTGGTGAGGTTGTGGAATGGTCCAGCCACTGTGGAGGACAGTTTGGCGGTTACTCAGAATATTAACAATAAATCATCCATATGATCCAGCAATTCCACTGCTGGGTATATACCCAGAACAACTGAAAGCAAAGACATGAACAGATATATGCACACCAATGTTCATAGCGGCTTTGCTCACCATTGCCAAAAGTTGGAATCAGCCCCGGTATATTTTACTATCTGTATAACAGTTATAACAATGTTAACAACCATTTAAAAAGGTTTTAATATGGGGTGGGGAAGGGGGAGAGAATTTGGGTATGTGGGAGTTTCTAGGATTCTGTGTGACTTTGCTGTGACCTAAAACTTCTTTGAAAATTAAATGAAAATTTGGGAGACACTGGGGAATGAGAGGGGATAGGTGTCATGGTACACTGGACATACAATAATACAGTGATAAAAGGAAAAAGAATAATTTTTTAAAAGGAATTTCTTTTGTGTTTTTTTTTTCATTTTTTTGAATGTCCCAATCCACTAATTATATTTTTTGTTTGTTTGTTTGTTTGTTTGTTTGTTTTTTCCTGAATTTCCTTGTGTTTATCTCTTGTATTTGAGCTTATCATTGTTGTTTCTTTTTCCTATTAAGTGTATTTTATTATAATATGAGTTACATGTTCAGGGAAGATTTAGATCAATCACAGAAGGATTACAATGGGGGCTGCAGAGAATTATTGGTGGGGGGTGTCTGGGAGGGGGGATTCATGGGAGTAAGTTCATCTGAATATACATGAAAGATATATAAAATTCTTCACATGATCAAAGGATGGGGCATGGTCATGGTGGGTGGACAATCAATAAATGAGGGGATCTGAATTCCCAGCCTGGAGAGCTCTGTCACATTTTCCAAGGGAGCAGCAACAATCCTCTGAGTTTAGAGACAGTGTCTGTCATAAGAGGATGCCCCACTGATGAGTCCTTGTTATTGATGACTAGCCTTATGAGTCTTTGCTCTTGTAACTGAAACTTAGACTACTGTTATGGGGCGACTAAGGATTGTTATGGGGTGCCTATGGGCACATAAATCAACCCTGGAACCTTCAGGCTTCTGAAGGGTAAGAAAGGTACACTTTCCAAAGATGCATGAGTAAGGTGGCCCAAGAACAAAGGCCAAAATGGCAACCCAGGAAATCCTGAATACTTTGTTTTGTATTGATTATTTTTGTTCAATTTTTTTCCTGCTATTTATTTGGATGAGATGTACGATTTAATATTCTTTAAATTTTACTGGGGAAAAGTAAAAAAGTGGGAAACACTTTTGTTTTGCTTTAAAAATCTGAACGTATTATTTATTATTGACTGGATAAATGTATTTTAAATTATTTTATATCCTGTATTAGTCAGCCAAAGGTGTGCTAATACAAAATACCAGAAATCTCTGGGTCTTTATAAAGGGTATTTATTTGGGGTAGAAACTTACAGTTACCAGGCCGTAAAGCATAAATTTCTTCCTTCCACAAAGTCTGTTACCCTGTCTTGGAGCAAGACAGCTGCCGACATTTGCCAGTGTTCAGGTTTCTTGATTTCCTCTCTTCCCATGGCTTCCTTTCTCTCTGGGCTCAGCTCCTCTGTTTCCTCCACAAGGTCAGCTGTAGACTATGAAGCCCTCTAAGCTTTGCCGCTCACTACAAGGCCATCTGTGAACTGTCAAGTGAAATGCTTGTCTCTTTTCCCAGGGGCTTTCTCTCCTTGCTCATCAGAACACCAACACCAAAATTACTTCAGTTCTGTCATTTGCCATGTCTTTTTATGTTTGAGATCCCAGCCACCAAGGGGCGGGCCTCAATGCCCTACCGACTGTGGTCCAGTCAACACCCTTATCATAACTTAATTATGCCCAGAGTAACAAACCAGTTTACAAGCATAATCCAATATCTATTTATGGAATATATAACGATATCAAACTGCTACATATCCATTAACCCATATTATGCTACATATTATTTTATGGTGTATTTTAACACTTTATTGATGTCCTAGGCCATGGATATCACTATTACTTTATCCATTCAATTGTCCTTAAAATATATGAATTTGATTAGCAGATAGTCTTCTTCAATCCATCCTGAACCTTGAAACTTCTAAGATTATTTTCTTTCTGCCTGAAGAATATTCTTTTACATTTCTTTTAAAATGAGTTGCTGTGAACAAATTTAGTAGTTTTTTGGTTGTTGCTGTTGATCTGTTTGTTTTTTTTTTCTTTTTTTGAAACTTTATTTGTACATTTAATAATTAAAAATATAAACAATTAAAAACTACAAATTAAACACAGATGAATAAATATATACATTTCTCAATTAAATGTAATGGATACATATAAAAATTGGGGGGGGCTCAAACAATATGTTACACAATATATTTGGTTCATAGTAATGTATTCATACAGTAGTTGTCCTTTTGTGTCTGGCTTGCTCCCCTCAACATAATGTCCTCCAGGTTCATCCATGTTTCCATATGATTTACACCTTCATTTCATCTTACAGATGCATAATATTCCACTGTGTGAATAGACCACAGCTTGTTTACCCATTCTTCTGTTGATGGACATCTGGGTTGTTTCCAACTTTTGGCAATGGTGAATAATGTTGCTAGGAACATCGGTGTGCAGATGTCTGCTCGTGTCACTTCTCTCAGATCTTCTAGGTATATACCCAGTAGTGGTATTGCAGGGTAACGTGGCAAGTGTATATTCAACTTCTTTGGCAACTGCCAGTCCTCTGTAATGGATGTATCATTCTGCATTCCCACCAAGAGTGAAGAAGTGTTTCTATCTCTCCACATCCTCTCCAACACTCGTAGTTCTCTTTCTTTTTAGTAGTGACCATTTTGATAGGTGTAAAATGATATCTCATTGTAGTTTTGATTTGCATTTCCCTAATTATGAATGTGTTGAGCATTTCTTCATGTGTTTTTTTGCCATTTGTATTTCTTCTTTGGAGAAATGTCTATTCTAGTCTTTTGCCCAGTTATTAATTGGGTCATTTGTGTTTTTATTATTGAGTTGTGACCTCTCTTCGTATATCCTGGATATTAAACCCTTATCAGATATGTGATTTCCAAATATTTTTCCAATTGAGTTGGCTGCCTTATCACCTTTCTGACAAAGTCCTGTGAGGTGCAAAAGTGTTGAATTTTGAGGAGGTCCCATTTATCTATTTTTTTCTTTTGTTGCACGTGCTTTGGGTGTAAGGTCCAAGAAACCACCACCTACTACAAGACCTTGAAGATGTTTCCCTACATTTTCTTCTACTAGTTTTATGGTCCTGGCTTTTATATTTAGATCTTTGATCCAGTTTTACTTGATTCTTGTATAAGGGCTGAGATAGGGGTGCTCTTTCATTCTTTTGGTTATAGATAATGAGTTCTCCCAACACCATTTGTTGAAGAGACTGTTTTTTTCCATTAGCATGGGCTTGGTAGGTTTGTTAAAAACCAGTTGACTGTATAGTTGAGGGTATATTTCTGGGTTCTCAATTCTATTCCACTGATCTATGTGTCTATCTTTATGCCAGTACCATGCTGTTTTGACCACTGTAGCTTTGTAATATGTTTCAAGGTCAGGCAGTGAAATTCCTCTCACATTGCTCTTCTTTTTTAGAATGCTTTGGGCAATTCAGGTGCACTTACCCTTCCAGATGAATTTGGTAATTGCCTTCTCTAATTCTGTAAGTAAACTTTTGGGATTTTTATTGGTATTGCATGGAATCTGTAAATCAGTTTGGGCAAGATTGACACCTTCACGATATTGATTTTTCCAATCTATGAACATGGAATGTCTTTCCATTTGTTTAGGACTTTTTCATTTCCTTCAGCATTGTTTTGTAGTTTTCTGCATATAGGTCATGTACTTCTTTGGTTAAATTAACTCCTAGGTATTTGAGTCATTTTGTTACTATTGAAAATGGAATTTCCCTCCTAATTTCCTCCTCAGATTGCTCAGTACTAGTGTGCACAAACATTTCCGATTTTTGCATGTTGATCTTGTATCCTGTCACTTTGCTGAACTCATTTATTAGTTCAAGTAGTTTTGTTGTGGATACTTCAGGATTTTCTAAGTACAGAATCATGTCATGCACAAACAGTGAGAGTTTTACTTCCTCTTTTTCTATTTGGATGCCTTTAATTTTTTTGTCTTGTCTAATTGCCTTAGCTAGAACTTCGAGTGCAATATTGAATAACAATGGTGACAGTGGGCATTCTTGTCTTGTTCCCAATCTTAGAGGGAAAGCTTTCAAAATTTCCCCATTGAGTATGATGTTGGCTGTGGAACTTTCATATATGCCTTTTATCATATTGGGGAATTTTCTTTTTATTCCTATCTTTTGAAGTATTTTTATCCCCAAAGGATATTGGATTTTGTTGAATGACTTTTCTGCATCTATTGATATGATCATGTGTTTTTTTCTTTCAGTTTGTTAATGTGGTGTATTACATTGGTTGATATTCTTATGTTGAACCAGTCTTGCATACAAGGAATAAATCCCATTTGGTCGTGATGTATGTCTTTTTTTTTTTTTTTTTCAGTGTTCAGCAGTTGTATTCAAAGTGCTTTTTGGCATATCGTGCATCAAGATTTATCTCTCTATCTTATTCAAAATTTTTTTTCATATATATTTTATAAGATGCTTAGATTACATAAATATTACACAAAGGTTACAGGGATTCCCATGATCTCCACCCCCCATACTTCCCATGTCATCTCACATAAACATCTTTCATTAGTATGGCACATCACCTGCAATGGATATACACATCCTGGGGCTTTGCCATTAAGCATAGACCACAGTTCATATCATAGACGACACTATCTCCATAAGATCCAGCATGGTATACTCTGATGTAAAATGGTCTATATCTATCGCCACATTATCACTCAAGTAAATCCCCAGGTCCCGTAAAAGCCCCTATATTAGAACTGCCCTTCCCGTCCCTGCCCCCAAAGCATCTAGTGTCTACTGGCTTCACCTCATTGTTATAATTTCTTCCATTGCATGTATCCTATTATGTCTACCACAGAATATCATTAAGTCCACTCTAGTCCATAACTCTTCCACAATCCTGAGGGGACTGGAAAGGTGATGTCCACTCCATCTCCACGTGTGAGTGGGCTTATAGCCCATGGATATGGTGGATGGGATTATCCTGCCTTCAGCTGCAGGCTCTCTCCATTCCCTGGGATGGCCGTTGTCCATCATCGATGTCTCCTCACCAGGTGACTTGGGCGAGTCCATTGAGCTGTAGAGTAGGAGTTGCAGCTCCACTGAGATTCCAGGCATGGCTCGAACATAAGCAGTCCAGAGGTTACAGTCTCTGGAAGTACACCTACAAACTCCAGCATCACATATAGGTTTGAATAGAAGGGACTGTTGGACCATGTGAAGGTAGGACTTATTTGAGTCCAACTCTGTCACCCTCAGGAGCACAGATTCCAAATCATCTGTACATGCTTTTTGATATGCTGTTGGATTCGATTTGCAAGTATTTTGTTGAAAATTTTTGTGTTTATATTCATTAGAGTGATTGGTCTGTAATTTTCTTTTCTTGTGGAGTCTTTATTTGGCTTTGGTATTAGGGTGATGTTGGCTCCCTAAAATGTGTTGGGTAATTTTCCCTCCTCTTCAAATTTTTGGAAGAGTTTAAACACGATTGGTGTTAATTCGTTTTGAAATGCTTGGTAGAATTCACCTGTGAATCCATCTGGTCCTGGACATCTCTTTGCTGGGAGATTTTTGATTATGAATTCAATCTCCTTAATTGTGATTGGTTTGTTAAGTTATTGTATTTCTTGTAGCATCAGTGTAGGTTGGTTATGTGTTTCTAGAAATTTGTCCATTTCATCTAGGTTGTCTAGTTTGTTGGCATATAGTTTCTCATAATATCCTCTTATGATTCTTTTTATTTTTGTGAGGTCATTTGTAATTTGCCCCTTTCATTTCTGATTGTGTTTATTTGCATCTTCTCTCTTTTTTTCTTTGTTAGTCTAGTGAGGGGTTTGTCAATTTTATTGATCTTCTCAAAGAACCAGCTTTTGGTTTTGTTGATTTTTTCTATTGCTTTTCTGTTCTAATTTTCATTTATTTCTGCTCTAATCTTTATAATTTCTTTCCTTCTTCTTGCTTTGGGATTGGTTTGCTGTTCTTTTTCTAGTTTCTCTAGGTGTTCAGTTAAATCTTTGAGTTTAGCTCTTTCTTGTTTTTCTAATATAGGCATTTAGGGCTATAAATTTCCCTCTCAAGACTGCCTTCGCTATATCCTATAAGTTTTGATATGTTGTATTCTCATTTTCTTTTATCTCAGTATATTTATTGGTTTCACTTGAAATTTCTTGTTTGACCCACTGAATATTTAGTAGTGTGTTGTACCATCTCCACACATTTGCAGATTTACTTTTTTCCTGTCTGTTATTGATTTCTTGTTTCATCCCTTTATGATCTGAAAAGGTGTTTTGTATAATTTCAATGTTTTTATACTTATTGAGAGCTGAGTTGTGACCTAACATGTAGTCTATTCTGGAGAAAGATCCATGGGCACTTGAGAAGAATGTATAACCCGCTGTGTTTGGATGCATTGTTCTGTATATGTCTGTTAGATCTAACTTGTTTATCATATTGTTCAAGTTCTCTGTTTCCTTGTTGATCTTCTGTCGAGTTGTTCTATCTAATGATGAGAGAGGGGTGTTGAAGTATCTGACGATCTTTGTAGAAATATCCATTTCTCTCTTCAGTTTTGGCAGAGTTTGGCTCATATACTTTGGAGCACCCCTGTTAGGTGCATAGATATTTATGACTGCTTTTTCTTCCTGGAGGATCATCCTTTTTATTAATATATAATGGCCTTCTCTATCTCTTATCAATTTTTTGCATTTAAAGTTTCCTTTGTCTGATATTAGTATAGCTACCCCTGTTATTTTCTGTTTACTATTCACGTGGAATATCTTTTTCCAACCTTTTACTTTCAGCCGGTTTGTATCCCTGGGTCTGAGGTGAGGTTCTTGTAAGCTGCATATGGATGGCTCATGTTATTTTATCCATTCTGTCAGCCTGTATCTTTTGATTGGGGAATTTAATCCAGTCACATTCAATGATATTACTGAAAATGCACTATTTATTTCCTCCATTGTATTCTTTGGTTTTCATATGCCAGCTTGTTTTTGTCTCTCTTTTTACTCTTTTGGTTATCCGTTCTACTTTTCTTTCTTCTATACTCTCCTCCAAGCCTCTCTCTCCTGTCCTTTTCTTTCAGGTTCTAAGGCTTCCTTTAATATATCTGACAAAGCTGGAATCCTTTTTGCAAACTCTCTTAGTTTCTGTTTGTTTGTGAATATTTTCTACTCACCTTCATATTTGAAGGACACTTGCTGAATAAAAAATTCTTGGCTGGCAGTTTTTCACTTTCAGTTTCCTAATTGTATCATACCATTGTCTTCGCTGCCCCATGGTTTCTGAAGTGAAATCTGCTCTAAGTCCTACTGGACATCCTTTGCATGTGATCGTTTGCTTCCCTCTTGCTGTTCTGAAAATTTTCTCTTTATCTTTTACATTTGACATTATGGATAGTATGTGTCTTGGCATAGGTCTATTTGGATTTATTCTCATTGGGGTAAGTGTGTTTCTTGGCCATGTAAGTTCATTTCTTTTGTGAGAGTTGGGAAATTTTCAGCTATTATTTCCTCCAATACTCTTTCTGTCCCTTTCCCTTTCTCTTCCCCTTCTGGAACTCCCATGACATGTATGTTGTTGTGTTTTGTGCTGTCATTCAACTCTCTGAGCCCCGGCTCAATTTTTTCCATTCTTTTCTCTTTCTGTTCTTTTCTGTCTTCAATTTTAACTGCTCTGTCTTCAGTATCACTTATTCGTTCTTCTATCATTTCGAGTCTACTGTTGTATGCCTCAAATGTGTTTTTGACTTCACCTATTGTGTCTTTCATTCCCATGAATTCCATTACTTTTCTGTTCAGGATATCAAATTCTTCTTTGCATTCACTCAAAGTCTTTTGATGACATTTATGTCTTTAACTATATTGCCTTTCATCTCATTTATTTGATTTTGGAAATTTGTGCTCATCTCACTGATTAGTTCTCTCAAATTCTGCAGCTCTTCTGGGACTTTGATGTATTCCTTTTCTTGAGCCATGTCTTCTATTTTCTTAGTATGGCTCATATTTTTTGCTGGTGTTTTGGCATCTGGTTAGGTTGTGTTCTATTTAGATGCTCTATCTCTTACTCTTTTATAGGGTTTTAGTGACAGGAGGCTGTTAGTTACCACAGCTCTTTGATTTTTGGTTCAACCTTGATTCTCATGATTGTCCTGCTGGTTGCTCAAAACTGGGCACTGGACCCAGTGATTGGTTGTAGGATCATTTCCTTCGGCCTTGGGCAGGGAAGCTATAGAGGCCAGGAAAACCATCTCCTACTTATTAATTTTCTTATGTGCACATCCTTGATCAGCCTGGAAAAGGTGGTCATTGGCAGCTCTCAATTCAATACCTGGTCGGAGTGTGTTAGTTATGACACAGACCAGATCAATGTGTTAGAGCTTCCTGTCTGGCGTCTAAAAGCCTTGTAATTCACATGAGACAGGTCTCCAGTCTTCTCTGGTAGCCCCCTCCCTTTTCCCAGCTAGGAAATATTTATTCTCCCCTCTGAATCCTCAATAATCAGTCCCTGTTAGTAGCGGAGGAGTTTTGGAGGTTTGTACATATTTAGCCTCTTGCAGGCTCCAAGGCAAACAATCGTGCAGCCCCACCCGGCCTGGAAGGGCTCTCAGGACAGGGCAGACCAAACCTGTGAGTCAAAAGCAGGGCCAACCTCAGGGTCTCTCTCACCCCTCTCCTGTGGATTCCTCAACAATTAGTCCAGGCTAGAAAAGAGGGAGGTTGCGAAGGTCAGATTTCTCCAGTCCTTCCTAGGCTCCCAGGGCAAACCACTGTGTGGAAGGGTCCATGGGGCTTCACAGCCCAAATTTGTAGTCATATTCTGAGTCAGCCTAAAGCTGTGTCCCTCTCCCTCCCCTTTCTGGGAGAGGTAGATCCCTGGAGCCCCCTTGGTCTGTAGTCACAGGCCAAGAGGCCTGAGAATTCTAAAGACTGTGGGAGAGGGTACCAGAAGCAGCAGCTGCTACTGGTTCCAACTCACAGTTCTGGTTCTGTCATTGCAATTTCCCTGTATTGTCCCACTATACTTTGGGTGGTATGCAGACTGCATCTGCTGCCGTAAACCCTAGAAGAACTATTTCAGGGTGATGACACCCTGTTCTCTACCTACTTTTCTGGAGAAGAGATTCCTGTGTCTTACTCTTCTGCCATCTTCCTGGAATTCACAACTTTATTAGATTTTACTCATCTGTTAAAGTGTGTATTTCACTTCTACCTGAAGGATTGAGATGAATTAAATCTCAGGCCCTCGAGGATCTCCACTGCTTTTGAGAGCACCCTTAAGGTAGAATTACTCCATTCTGTTGTAAATGTAAAGTTCTTTTGAGAAGAAATTAGGGGCTTAGAGTTGTACAGCCTGCTTCCTGCCCCCACACCTCCCAGGCAAAATCTGTGTGCTCTGGCTCTAGGTATGGGAATAATGGCACACTTCTCTGAGTTACACATCTGATTTTGGAGCTAAGATATGGTGGAGAAAGCACAATATATTGAGTTATTCTTGGGACCATTCTAGGGACCAGTGTAATGGTGGTCAGCACACCATTTTGCTCAATGATGGCCACACCCAAAGGACAGCCACTTCTTCATGAGTTCCCATTTCTCCTGGACTTAGGAGAACCCTCTGATCCCTGTGCCCTGGTCTAATTGCCTCATTTGTGTCTTGTGTTGACTCCAGAAATGTATGTTCTTACTGACCCATTGCTGTGTGTGTAAGCCTTTTGTATGCAGGACATTTTGGTTATATTCAGATAAGGGATCTTTTGATTAGATCACTTTTTGTTAGATTGCTTTAGTTTAGTTAAGGGCCTCTGGTTAGATTTCAGGCACCAGGATGGACCCCAATCATTGTGCTGAAGTCTTACATACATGGAACACAAAGAGTAAGGTTGCTGCCATGTTTACCCTGCCATATGTGAGAGGGCTCCAGGATCTCCTACAGCTTGGAGAGACATAGAACCTCTGAGTGTTTTAGGGAGAGGCCAGAGGCTATAGTCATGGAGCAGCTTGAACCTGAAGACATCCAGGCCAGAGGAGAAAAGTATGTGCAATTGTGTCTGATGGCCCACTGCTGAACTCAGAGAGAAAGTGAGTTTGGAAGAGAAGGCAGAGGGAGACAGGCAGGCCCAGCATTTTGTCTTGTCAGGAGTACAGGAGTAGCTGACACTTGCTAAGACAGCATTTTTGATGATGCATTGATTTAGACATTTTGACAGCCTCAAAACTGTAAGCTGTAACCCTGATAAATTCCAATAAATGCCAACTTATTTCTGGTATTTTGCATTGGCAGCACTTGGCAAACTCAAACATTTAGGGAAACAGTTTTGGAGAGATGCCCTGTTCCCAAATGGCAGTGTGATGTTGCTGCTCAATGAATTCACTTGTAAACTGTGGTTTTCTCCAGACATGGCAGGAATTGGTACTGGTAAGATGGAGGAGGAAGTGGCCTTGGTCCACAAGGCCTATAAGACAGGGAATCAGGCAATGGGGTCATATGGTTGGGGGACTGATCTAAAGTCACAGATGCCCCAGAATGATGTACCTGCCTCAGGAAATTGTTGGCCAGGTGGGCAGGGGCAGATAAAAGCATGGGACCAGGGATCTGGTGCAGCAGAGGAGTCAGGGCACAGACAGGAAATTTCCTGCTCCTGCTCCTTTTGTCATTCTCTAATTCCCTTGGCTTCCAGCTTTGACACAATGAGAAGGCTACCTTTACTCTACCCCTCCTGATTCTCAGGCACAGACTCTTGTCTCCGCCTTCCAGCTCTACATTCACCTTCTCCAATATTGTGGCAGCTAAAGAAAGAGCAATGCCAAGATGAAACCTGTTGGTGACAGGAAGAAAATGTCAAAATTTACATTAAAGCATTGGCGACAGCAATAATATCACCAGAATAAGCAACATTAGTCCAGGGACCCTAATGAATAGTACAGAAATCCCAGAAAGTTCTGGGACCTAGGGCTGACAAGAATAGTAATGAGGTTATGCTAGAGAGCAATGTTTGCAGAAAACCTCAGATGGTGCCGATGCCAGATATGTCTCAGACTAATTAAATATTAAATTTTCAACAGAGTTTTAACAGTGTTGAAATGATTCAGACTTCCTCAATCCCAGAAGAGAACGGAGGGTTTGAATGGGAAGAAGCTGATGAACAACTGAAGAAGCTGGAATGTAACATGTGTTCACTGAAGTCCCCCTAATCCAGAGAGGGAATGTCATTTTTTGGAAAAAAACTCTCAGAACCCCAATGAAAACCATCACCATAGGTTCTGGAGCCACAAAGGAGGATAGGGAGAAAGCCCTGCTCAGCACTCATAGCCTCAGTTAGTGATGAGAATCAGTCTGGCTGGTCTTCGCTAGGGAGTAAGGAGCAGGAAGTCTGTCTTCTCTTGTGGTGCTAACAGTCCTCTAACTGGACACGTGCAGAGAGCAGTGTGGGCTTCACACCGTCGCATCATTGCTCCTCATGTTCAGTGCTCACTCTTGTTGAGGGGGGCCTACACCATCCAGGTAGCATGGAGGGTGACCAGGGGAGAGAGCAGTTTTCCTTTATGGGCAACTTTTTTTTCAAAGGGTGAGGGGAAGTGTCCCTCCCAGTAATGTTGCAGATACAAATAAATACCTTCAAATCAACCACTCTGTATGATTTCATTGTGTACAATTTTCATAGTTGCTTTTAAATTAAAACCAAATTATCAATGCAAATAGTAAAAAAATAATGTATGTCTGTTATGGGAAACAGTAAAATTCCTTCTTTGGCCTCAACCCCCATTCCTCCTTCCTCAGAATTATCTGCATTGGCAGATTCTTTGGGGTACACAGTTCTGTTTGTAAATACATGCATTCTCTAGTTTCATCCACCCCACACCCTATCACATATGAGAAAAATATTGGAGTACAACTAAAAATATAAACAAATTTTCTAACTTCTTAAAATACTTGAGATTAGAAGTATATCATCTTATTATGAAAAGATCATTTCTGATTTAAAATAATAAGGAAAGTTGGAGTTAAGTAGAAAGCAGGCCACTGTAGTTCAGTGGATGTTAAACTTGAATCTACATCAGAATGAGGTGAAGAAACTGAAAAAATATAAATCGTTGGGGTGCCTTATAAGAAAATGCTACAGGAGAGAGGCAAGATGGCATTGCTTTAGGAGGATACTCACTGACTAGCTCTCTGGGGATGGCCAATGGTGGGCGGGGACCTACCCAAGGGTCTGTGCTGTGGGCACATGAAGTGAGAAGCTTGGGTCACCTAGCAGCAGGCAGATCGACAGTGTGGAGTGATCAGTGGAGATATTTGAGTTTTGAGCCTCCCTGTGGTGGTTAACACAGATGGCCAAGCCCTGCTCACAGGGACAATGGCAGGATTGAACCATGAATCCTCCAATTGTGACTCATGCTCCCACTTTGATGCAACATACTCTGAAGGAAGAGGTCTGTGAGAGAAGGTGTAGAGAGGTATAACTTCTGTGGGTTTGACTGCCTGAAACCCCTCATAACTTTGAAGATCAGATAAGCCAGCTTGAAACAGCACCAGGCTGAGGAAATAGGCGAATCTGCTGAGAAAACCTGATTTACTCAGCAGCCCACTGACACTGAGACCTGGCCCCAGAGGGGATGGAGTCAACCAATTTTAATTGCTCTGCCCTGACAAGCATCATAGCTACACTCCCCTGTGGAGGCCAGGAAGAAGGAAGGGCTTGATTAGTTTCCACAAGCCTGTTTATGGTCCCCTCAGTGAAGGGGGTGATCTAGCAGAGGACGTCTTTTGGGACCCTTATATCACACACACACACAAAGAAGACAATCACTTCAAACACTGAATTCCTGTTCTTAATTTAGTTTAATACCAAAAATAGGCCTTAAAACCTGCAGTAGAACCCAGAAGGGAAATTGAAAAACACAAGCAGTCTGTGAGGATCTGCAAGGACCCTAGAAGGAACTGGTGAGTTAATCAATCTCTTCTTTCATCAATGTAGGATGTTTGTGTTCTTGTTATTGATGACTAGCCTTATGAATCTTTGCTCTTGTAATTGAAACTTAGCCTACTTTTATGGGGTGCATAAGGGTTGCCACCTGAGAGCCTCCTTGTTGCTCAAATATGGCCTCTCTAAGCCAAACTCAGGATATGATTGCATTACCTTCCCCCCAATGTGGGACATGACTAGAGGGGATGAAGCTCTCTGGCAACAAGGGATTAATACCAAGTGCCAACTGATAACATGATTGGAAAAAGACCTTGACTAAAGGGGGAAAATTAAAGTGAAATGAGTTCATGTGGCTAAGAGACTTCAAAGAGAGTCAGGAGGTCATCCCAGAGGTCACACTTATGCCCAACTCTGTAGGCTATCATAGAACACGAAATTGGATATCACCCCATACAGAGGAGCTCCTGAAGGCTCTGGAGACACCCAGGTCCTATATAAGTGGGGATAGCCATAGAGATTGATGCCTTATTAGTGGGCTCTACTTTGGAATCTGTGCTCCTGAGTGTGACAGAGTTGGACTCAAATAAGTCCACCTTGCACATGGTCCATCAGTCCCTTCTAGTCAAACATATATGTGATGCTGGAGTTTTTAGGTGTACTTCCAGAGACTGGAGCCTCTGGTCTACCTATGTGCCAGGTGTGTGTGTAATCTCAGTGGAGCTACAACTCCTACCCTGCAACAAAAGGACTCATCTAAATCACCTGGTGAGGAGAGAATGATGGGCAATGGCCAGCCCAGGGAATGGAGAGGGCCTGCAGTAGCAGACAGGAAAATCCCATCCACTGTATCAATGGGATATAAGCCCTCTTTCACTTGGAGGTGGAGTGGACATCACCATCCCATTCCTCTCAGGATTGGAGGAAGTGCTATGGTCTAGAGTGGACTTAATGGTATTCTGTTGAAGACACATTGTGAATCAAGCAATGGAAGAAATTATGGTAGTTTTTTGGAGCTGGTGGCCCCTGGATACTTTTGGGGCAGGAAGGCGAAGGGCAGTTGAAATACAGGGGTTCTTTCAGGACTTGGGGCTTGTCCTGAGTGGAATCGTAGCAACAGATGTAGGCCCCTTTACATCAGCATATACCACGCAGAACTATGTGGGAGAGAGTGTGGTCTATGATGTGAACTATGGCCTATGCTTGGTGGCAAGGCTCCAGGATGTGGATATCCATTACATATGATGTGCCACATTGATGAAGGATATTTGTGTCAGATGTTGTGGGAGGTGTGGGAGGTTAGGAACATGGGAAACACTGTAATTTCTGTGTAATATTTAGGTAATCTAAGCACCTTTTAAAATATATATATATATATGTAAAGAAATAACATTTATGTAAGCTAATCCACATATATGCATATATATTTATATATAATTTTACAAATAGTAGTTTGTATTGTGAAAATTTTGATTTTTACCCACAATAAAAAATAAAGAAAAGAAAAGAAAGAAAATGTTACAATAATGGATAACATTATTTTAAAATGGTAATTTTTAAAATGCTTACCCTGAATGTAATGGATTGAAGAACCAGGGAAAACAACCAGGATAATTTGAAATAATTGGAAAGCCCATCTTTACATAAACTAAGAGAAATCTAGAGTTCTGATGCATGAATCAGTGGTAACAAATTGAATACAGATGAGTATGGAAGAAGTTGTGGAAGAAGCAGATCTCAGAACAAACTGCAAGTGCACTTTTCCTAGAGGAGAAAGACCTCCTGAATTGTACAGTCACAGCCGCTTCCTTAAAACATTGGCAACAAGTTGCACAGAGTGGAGGTGCAGATTCTTTGGAGATTCACATTCATTACACTCACAGGGTTTCTCTCCAGTATGAATGTTGTAATGTTTAATGAGATACTGCCTCTGGCTGAAGGCTATCCCACATTCCTTACATATATAGGGGTTCCCTCCACTATGAATTTTTCATGGTCAGTGAGATTTGATTTGCTACTGAAGGCTTTCCTACATTCCTTACATATACAGGGTTTCCCTCCAGTTCATCTTCTCTGGTGTGTAATGAGGCTTGATTTCTGAATGAAAGCTTTCCAACGTCCATCACATTCCTAGGCTTTCTCTCCAGTATGTATTCTCAGATGTTTAGTGAGGTTTTCCTCCTGGTTGAAGGCTTTTCCACATTTATTGCATTTATAGGGTATTTCTACAGAATGAATGCTCTGATGTTTAAGGAAATACTTCTTTTGACTGAAGGCTTTTCTGCATTCTTTACATTCATTTTGTTTCTGTCCACTATGAGTTTTTACATGTTCTGTGAGATATGATTTATACTTAAAGGCTTTTTTAAGTGGCTTACATGCATAGGGTTTCTTTGCAGTAGTGAGTCACTCTAGCAGGTCTTCACTGGGGAGTAAGAAACCGGAAATCCGTCTTCTCCAGTGGTGCTAACAACCCTCGAACTGGACACGTGTACAGAGCAATGTAGCCTTCAGACGGTTGCATACATGCTCTTCATGCTCCGTGCTCACTCCTGCTGATGGAGACCTCCACCCGTCCAGGCAGCTGGGGAGGGGGCCTAGGGGAGTGAACACTTTTCTTTATGGGCGATTGTGTTTGCAAAGGGTGAGGAGTAGTGCACCCGTGCCCAGTAATGTTACAGATACAAATCAATATATTCAAATCAACCACTTTGTATGATTTCATTGTGTAGTATTTTCAAAACTTCATTTCAATTATAACCAAATTATTTGTGGAAAGTGTATTAAAAAAATTATGTCTGTTATTGCAAACAGCAAAATTACTTCTCTAGCCTCAAGCCCCATTCCTTATTGCTCAGAATTATCTGCATTGGCAGATTCTTTTGTGTACCATTTCTGTTTGTAAATACATGCATTCTCTAGTTTCATTCATTCCACATCCTATCACATATGAGAAAAATATTGCAGTACAACTTAAGAATATAAATAAATTTTCTAACTTCTTAAAATACTTGAGATTAGAAGTATATCATCTAATTATGAAGGGATCATTTCTGATTTAAAATAAGGAAAATTGGAATGAAGTAGAAAGCAGGCCACTGTAGTTTAGGGGCTGTTAAACTTGAATTCACATCAAAATCAGGTGAAGAAACTGAAAACATATAAATGGTTGGGGTGCTTTATAAGAAAATGATATAATAATGGGCAGCATTATTTTTAAAATGGTAATTTTTAAAATGTTTACCCAGAATGTAATGGATTGAATAACCACTGAAAACAACCACGATAATTTGAAATAAGTGGAAAGCCCATCTTTACATAACCCAAGAGAAATCTCGAGTTCTCATGCAAAATATGTGGTAACAAATTGAACATGGATGAGTGTGGAAGATGTGGGAGGAATCAGATCTCAGAACAAACTGCAAGTGAATTTTTCCAGGAGGAGAATGACATACTGAATCGCACAGTCACAGCCACTTCCGTAAAAATGTTGGCATCAAATTGCAAAGCCTGGAGCTGGAGATTCTTTGGAGATTCACATTCATTACATTCACAGGCTTTCTATCCAGTATGAATGTTGTAATGTTTAATGAGATACTGCCTCTGGCTGTAGGCTGTTCCAAATTCCTTACATATATAGGGTTTACCTCCACTATGAATTTTCTCATGGTCAGTGAGATTTGATTTGCTACTGAAGGCTTTCCTACATTCCATACATATGTAGGGTCTCTTTCTGGTTTGTCTTCCCTGGTGGGTAATGAGGCTTGATTTCTGAATAAAAGCTTTCCCACAACCACCACATTCATAGGGTTTCTCTCCAATATGTAATCTCAGATGGTTAATGAGGTTCTCCTGGTTGAAGGTTCTCCACATTCATTGCATATATAGGGTTTTCTCCGGAATGAATGCTATGATGTTTAATAAACTATTGGTTTTGGCAGAAGGCTTTTCTGCATTCTTTACATTCATTTTGCTTCTGTCCAGTATGAGTTTTTTCATGTTCTGTGAGATATGATTTGTACCTAAAAGCTTTTTCACAAGCCTTATATGCATAGGGTTTCTTTGCAGTAGGAAATCTCTTGTATCTGAGATTTGACATTTGAATTAAAGCTTTCCCACATATATATGATTTATCTTCAGTAAGAATTTTCTAATGAATTTAGAGGTTTTCTCTCAAGTTGAAAACTTTCCCACATGCATTACAATTCTATGCTTGTTCCCCTGTATGGCTTTTAAAATGAGGAGTAAAAAATGACTACATTTATGACCCTCATATGGTTTCTCTCTAGTTTGAATTTTTTCATATTCCATGAGGCTCTGTTTCAGATGGCAGCTTTCCCATGTTCATTATAATACTACCTAATGTATGAATATTTCTTGCTCAATGAGATTTAATGCCTGGCTGAAGGATTTCCAATATTCCTTACATACACAGGGTTTTACTCCTGCATGTTTGTTTGATGTAACTCTAGCTTTCCAAATTCATGAAATCCCAAATGATTTCTCTAAGGGATTAATTCTCAGGCATCACATGAGGTAGAATTTCCTAGAAAACTTCACACTCATTACAATTAAAGGGGAGGAATACCACGTGGGGCAGACTGGCAAAACTCATTTCTTAATACCTTTTTCCTTACATAGATTCCATCATGCTTAGGTAAGCATAATGAAAATTCCTTCAAAGTGAAGTTACATTC
The DNA here is from genome assembly GCA_026826555.1 of Tolypeutes matacus. Classification (NCBI taxonomy): domain Eukaryota; kingdom Metazoa; phylum Chordata; class Mammalia; order Cingulata; family Chlamyphoridae; genus Tolypeutes; species Tolypeutes matacus. The sequence continues at coordinate 1,058,187 of JAKSZT010053856.1, read as the reverse complement.
ATAGAAGTGTTATTTGGAGGAAATAATGCTTGCAGTCAGATAAAAAATTTTCCCAAAATTCTTACATTCTTTGCCTTCATCTTAGATCTGTAATGCTGTGGAAGTGGATATAGCTTCACTCACAAGCCTTTTGTTATGTGGTTCTTTATGCTTCATAATTTCCTATGCTTCTTCATAGTTTGTGGGGTACAGAAAAAGCAGTGCTTAGAGGGAAATGTATAGCATTGAATACATTCATTAGAAAAGAGAAAAGATCTAATATCATTAATATAGGCATCCAATTTGGGAAGTGCAACAATGTTGAAAAAGATGCTGAGAGCTAGAGCATAAGGGTTAAGCACTTAAAAAGCATGCTTGCTGACAGAGAAACCTGAGTAAATGTCTCAATGGACACTACATACTGCAAACATCAGTGAGAGGAGGCAGAGCGAAATGAACACACCACTAACATGTTTTTGTCTGAATTCCCAAGAAAGATTGCCTGGGAACACAAAAACAGGCAGTGCTCTCATGTACCAAGCAGAGAAACTAATGAAGAATGCCCTATTTTTGTTTTCAGCTTTGTAGTATAAAAAGCAGCTTCAGCCTAAATAAACATGCCTGCATCCCACATGGAGTGAGGTCCCCTGAACCCAAACTTACTTTGGATAATTCCCAGTGCCATCTGCCTCCACGTTGAATTACAATACATGGTGCCCAACATCGGGCATGACTAGTCTTTTCTCTGTATAAGTGCTGTGGAAACAAGGACTGCTGGGTCAAACGGTCCTTGCATTCTGTTGGTGAGTTAAATAATCTTGATCATCAGGGTAATGGGAAATCAGTCGATTTGGTTAGAGGAATATTCCGAAGTTTAGAAGACCCTGTTAAAGAATACAGTAGTATCTGTGTCCACCCTAGAGTTACTAGAACTCTTTTCTCTTGTACAGAAACATTATTATTGGTTTCTGCAGCAAGGGAGGAATATTTTAAACCTGAAACAATGGACGGTAGTAATGAAAGCTTTAAAAAGAACTTCTCAAAGGGGAAAAATAATTCCCATTCATGTATGGTCTTGGTGTTGTTTTATTTATGTTGCTCTTGAACCATTACAGTCAGATGAAAATGAAGATATTAAAATGGATACTGCTATTGCTAACACTGTAGCAGAAATATTTAATGATGATTTTAATGAAAATATACATGAAAAATTAATTAACAGGCAAAAACAGATAAATTCATGTCTAATTAAAAGGAAAAAAAAAGAGAAAAAGGGAGTTTATGGAACTTTCCCAGTGGTCTTTAAGCCGTCCACTCCAAAAGATGATTTATTGTCTTTTGAACAAGCGCCTGTGCCTCCTAAGATATCTACTCATCCATTTTTCACAACATTTGATGACCCTCCAAAAGTTTCTGTTTTTGTGCCATCACCATCCTCTTAAATTATGAAAAGTATACCACAGGGAAGTAGAGAAGGAAATTCAGAGGCTATGCATTATTTTTGTACTTTTCCAGAAACAGTAACTCAAATTCCAGTAGATGCTAACAATCCCCAAGGGGGAGTACAATATGAGCATGCTCCTATTCCTTTTAAAACTATGAAAAATTAAAACAAGCATGCATTCAATATGGTGTAAATTCTCCTTATACTCAAGAATTGGTGCAAGAAATGGCGCAAGCAAACAGATTAATACCCTGGGACAGGGGTTATTTGCCTCAAGCTGTTCTTAATTCAGCAGAATTTTTACAATTTAAAACTAGATGGGCTGATGAAGTCAATATTCTAGCACGACAAAATCAACAGCAAAATCCACCAGTGCCTATTACTGCTGAGCAAATATTAGGAGCAGGTCAATGGTCTAGGATTCCTCGCCAAGCTAATATAATGATATTGCCATTGTACAAGTGTGATTGTGCTGCCTAGCTGCCTGGTGATGAATCTCCATCCCTGGACAGGCTGTACAATCATTTTCAAAAATTGTTCAAGGAAATACCGAACCCTATGCTGAATTTGTAGCAAGGCTGGCAGATGTGGTCAACAAGACAGTAACTCAATCTGATCCTAAAGAAATGCTTATTCTAATGTTGGCTTTTAATAATGCTAACAGTGAGTGTAAAAAGGCTTTATGTCTGATAAAGGCAAATGGAAGTACTTTACAGGATTATATAAAAACATGCCAAAACATTGTGCCTAATACCTATAACATGGCCCTTCTTGCAGCTGCTCTAAAGGGATGTAGTCCTTTGGTTAATAATTTAAATTGCTTTAAATGTGGGAAACCGGTCATATGAAAAAAGATTGCCAAGTCAAAAATAGTGTAAGAGCTCCATTTAGGGGAAATAATAAATCAATACCAACTCGTGTGTGTCCAAAATGCCAAAAAGGGTTACACTGGAACAAGGGATGCCATACTAAATATCATAAAAAAGCAAGTCTCATTATTAAGTTGAGAAACTTCCAAGCAGGTCTTGCTCAAGGCCCTCAGACAAACAATATGAGCACATTTCCCAGCCTTGCTCAAATCTACCCAGTCAGGAACAGAGCAGTTCACTCCGGCCTGTAACAGAAATTAAGGCAGTTGCCAAAAGCAGTACAGCTGTCGATCCTTCCTCAGCTGAAACTAAGTTTATTAGTCCTTCACTGAGTATACCCAAAATTAAGAATAGTAATTAAAGGGCTTAACCCAGATATCTGATCTTTGAGCCTAAGTGTACTCCTAAATAGTAGTAATAAAAATATATATACATGTTAAATATCTGTATAAACTGCTAAATTAAGCTTAACTGTATTTATGCTGTTTAATTTGTCCTGGCTGTTGCTGATTATGAACAAAAGTGTTTCAAAGAAAAAGCTTATATATTACAGGTAACACAGATTCCAGAAAAAACCTTAAAAACAGTAAAATCAAAGATGTGAAATGATGGAGGGCTTGAAGACAGCCATACCAAAAGAGTGAAAATTATGAGTCAAATTAGTAAACTTTATGTTTCTGTTAGTGTATCATAATTATTTATGTATTTGTTTGTTCAGTGTCAGTGTATATTTTGATACCTCTGGATGGTAATATTAAATTGATAAATGAAGATTATTATAAGAGCTTTATTCAAATGGCCAAAAATCTAATAAGAACTTATATTAATAAATAAATATGGATATTAGTGTAAAATAATAAAAATAGTTATACTCAAATTAAATCATTATTCTAACAAGTTTGTTTAATGTTGATGGTAATTATATGTTGTCAGAAGTTTGCTTGAAAACAATTTCTGAAATCATTGTGGTAACTTAAGTATGGAAGGTATATAGAATGTGCTTTTTTTATTAAAGAAAAGAAAGTCATTTTATCCTAGGATAAAATAACTAGTTATTAAAACAAAGTAAATTTGGGGAAAAAAGCTGAATAAATATAAAAGTGAAAAGGCTTCTAAAAAAGGAATTTTTGTGGTCAATGCTAAGTAAAATTTAAGCAGTCTATTTATAAAAGTTTAAAAGCTTTAATGTCAAACAATATAATAATATAAAGTTGAAGTTTTATTCTTTCTCAAAGTTTCTCAAGTCAGTCGTCTGTTTTAGTAAAAGTTTACAAAGTTTTTCTCCTAAATAATCAGTATGCAATAAAGTCTGTTTTATCAAAATGCCTTCTTGTACTTTAACCTTATCATTTCCAGAGAGAAACAGGTCTTATCACTTTTAAAAAGACACAATGTTTGAACCTGCTTTCTCAAAGTCAAATCCTGAAAGATAGATTTTATTTCAAACTGTCACATATAAGTTATTCTTTTACCAAAAAAAGGTAAAATACTAAAAATAGTTAAGATCATGTGATATAAGTTGAAGTATTTAAAACTGTTGTATAATTAAAAGGAATTTTCTAATTTTATAACAATTAAAGTTATATGAATATAAAGTTCATATGAATACTTTAAAAGTGTATAAAATTCCTGAAAATATAATAATGTTTCAATATAATATTAAATAAAATATAATGTTACTAATCATAATTTTTAGTTATAACTACAAAAAGAATGAAGCCATTAAAGGCTGCCGGGGTAGTGCATAACTGTAAATTATAATAAAATAAATTAACACCACTGCAGCATGCAGCAGTCCCAAATATTGCTAGTTTATTGCAAAAAATTAATATCCAGTTATGTCCCTATCACTTTGTTTTACAACTTGCTAAAGCTTTCTTTAATATTTTCTTAAAGAAGTCAAGCCAGCCCACATTCCACTTCCTGTAAAATAGCCAACAATAAATCAAGTTTATTTTCAACACTGTAAGCAACAGCCCCAATTCTAAATATAATGTTATCAACAAAAGCAATGCAAGTATTAAAATTGCGAGTTAATGTATTACCCCACAGCCCAAATAGGAAATATTAATTTGTTTATACCTATGCCTCACACTATGCAAAGAAATGGAATTGAAGTCATTCTAATCATGCTACCAAGAATCTTAAATGCTTAAGAAATAAAAGTTTATTCATTGGATGTCTGTTGTTGTATAATCTACTATAGTTATGAATTATATATAATGTACTTAAATGCTAATCAAAACTCTAATACAATACATTGCATACTTATATAATTTAATAACTTGTATTTTACACGTAAATGTGTTTTATTAAATATATATGTAAATCTCTTGTTTTGAGTTTTGACAGTCCTCAAACCAAATGTATTGAAAAACAAGTATAGTAAGTATTGTTCAAACCTAAAAGTAAAGCATCATAAAGAAAACTTTGTTAATCAACAAACCAATGCCTTACTAGTTAAGACTTTTCATATTTCAGGAAACATATTGAAAATTAAAATAGTAAGCACATCAAGGATATTCTGTAACAAATTTAAAAAGATAAAGTGCATTTCAGCAGATGTTGTATTCCGCCCTGGGGAGCTGGCCACTCTCCCAGGGACTGATGCATAAAACTTAAAATGTACTGCCCAGGGAGTGTTGTGTTCCTTCCTGAGGAGGCTGGCCCCTTCCTTGGGAATTAGCAAAATACTCACAAGTTAGCATCTATAGTATCAAATTCATTAATCCTAAACACATTCAACCAAATTCTAGTATCAATTGCTACTTCAACACTTCTCAGCTTAAAGCTAAATATTGGTAAGTATATATATAAGAATGCTCTATTTAACTGTCATTCTGTAACTTTGTTCAATATTGACTTAATCTTTTAATTAGTTATGTTATTTGTTTCTCACCCTAATTGTCAATATAAGCTTATTAAACTAAATATATATTAATATTTATCTTGTATCTATCCAGGTCTCTAGCCAAAAATAAGCCAATTATATCAGTGTATCCCCTGATTTAGTAAGCCTGTGAATGTATCTATATTTATCATAAAAAATTAACATTTAAACCTCTATTTATAAATGCCACAAAAACAAAAAAGGGGAGAACAGTGAGGTGTGAGAACAATTATATCAAGTATTATTTACAATTAATTTTTTAAGCCAAAGGTCAGAATCATATACATCAACAGCAGAGCATTTCTGACAGAAATCAGGAAAAAGTACAGAAAAAAATATTAGACAACTAGTTTATTGAAAGCATAAAGATAATAATCAATGGGAGAAGGCAGAAGTTAAGTTAGGATATAGGGTCAAGGTTTTGCTCTTATCATTACAGATAAAGGAGACCAGCTTTTGGTCCCATCCAGACATCTGAAACCTAGACATAAACAAGCCAAAGAAACTGACACAAGAAGCAGAAAAGATGGTAACATCTAAGAGGCAGAGTGTCACTCTAACACAGTTATTCTTTGCTATACTTACCTTGACAACCACAGCAGTAAGTAGTGCACCTTCACATAATTATACATATTGGGCTTATATTACTAATTCACCGCATTTAGAATTGTTTACTTTGGGGGACAAATCCTACACTGTGTATATTAGACTTTTCATTTTCCTGGGCCTGTTTGTTTTTGTCTTCCTCTAAAACCTGAGGAGGAATGGAAATTTATTGAAATTTTAACCTTGCCTTTTCTTGAATGACCTATCTGCATAGGATCCATCAATCCATGTATACAGCCCCCAAATCATAGTACAAAGTGGTACATGGCATACATGCCATGTTTCATATGAGTTTGTGCTCTTTAATAATTCTTGTAGAATTGTAAAGAATCGGGCACTTATAGGGGTACCAAAATCTAATGTAAACACAACCATAAATTTAAAAATTAGTAATTCAACAAAATCAACTAATGAAAGCTCTCATTATTTTTGGAATTTTGGGAACGTCATAAGTATAAAAACATCACTAAATTGGACTCATCAGGGAAGATTTATCCCACATCTATGGGACACCAAACTTAACAAAACTAAAAGTATTTGTGGATATTATTTTTGGAAACTAACCCAATTTTTGAATGGCAAGGCAGTAAAACTAATATTACCAGTTTAAAAAGAAAATCCACTTAATTTCTTAAAGTATGTGTACGGGATCCCATTGTTTTTATAGTAGGAACAGTGAGCATTAATCAAACATGGATTTCTGCTGCATTTGTTCCCTTTACACTTGTGTATCAGAATCTGTTTTACAGGAGAGTTCTACTGCAATTCTAATGGGGTGACTGCATCATAGAATATGGCTTCCAGTTCGCATGAGTCGCTGCTGGCAGTCTTCCCCTTAGAGTCAAATGCTTTGGCACTTTCTAAATCACTATTTGAAAAGAAGCAAACATTTAATTGGATTAATTATTGGTGCTCTATTAGGGCTTATAAGTATTATTGCAGCTGCAGCTGTGGCAGAAACTGCCCTACATGAGAATATCCAAACAACAATATGTTAGAAATTGGCATCATAATGCTAGTGAGATATGGCATAGTCAAGCATATATAGATGAGCAAATAATAATAGGTTTAACGACTTAGAAATGGCTGTTATGCAAACTGGAGATCAGGTATATAATCTAAATTTAAAACAAGGTTTGAAGTGTGATTGGAGTGAAAGTGCTTTTTCTATCACTCCTCTCTTATACAATGATTTCCACTATGAATGGGAAAAAAATTAAAAATAATTTAATAGGTCATCACACAAATTTATCTATAGAAATTACCGATTTGCAAAAAAATATTTTGAGCATGTCTCAGAATCAACTTACTATGCTTCCAGGTAGCAAATTTTGGCAATCTGTGACAGATCAATTAAATAAAATAAACCCCTTACATTGGTGGAAATAAAACTCTGTACTTGCTAACTTTGGTGTGGTGATAATTGGTGCTCTGCTTCTCTTAACTGTATTAGGAGGCATTTGCAAAGCCCTGCTGTCCCACATAAATAGGGCTGAAAAGGCGAGCCATGCCAATAACTTGATTCTGCTTAAAACACTTGAATCTCAAACCCTTGTCCATGAAACTTGGCTGGTGGCCAGTGACGTGTAAGACATTCAGAGGAGGGCAATGAAAGACAAGCACAGTCACCCTGGACAAAATGGAAAAAAGGGGGAATTGTTAGAAAAGATGCTGAAAGCCAGAGCATAAAGAGTTAATCATTTAAAAAGCATGCTTGCTAGCAGAGAAACATTAGTAAATATCTCCAAGGACACTGCATATTGCAGACATCAGTAGGAGGAGGCAGAGCAAAATGAACCAACCACTAAGATGTTACTGTCTGAATTCCTAAGAGAGATTGTCTGGGAACACAGAAACTGGCAATGCTCTTATGTGCGAAGCAGAGGAACTGGCAAAGGATACCCTAATTTTGTTATCAGCTTTGTAGTAATAAAAGCAGCTTCAGCCTAAATAAATTTGACTGCATTCCACATGGAGTGATTTCTCCTGATCCCAATCTTTCTTTGGATCATTCCCGGCACCATCTACCTCCACTTTGAATTACAACATTCCTTCAAAGTGAAGTTACATTCATAGAATTGGTATTTTGAGGAAACAATGCTTGTAGTCAGAGAAAATATTTTCCCAACTTTCTTACATTCTCTGCCTTCATCTTATGACTGTACTGTTGTGGAAGTGAATATAGCTTCACTCACAAGCTTTTGTTATGTGATTCTTTCTACTTCTTAATGTCCTATGCTTCTTCATAGTTTGTGGGGTGCAGCAAAAGCAGTGCTTACAGGGAAAGTTATAGCATTGAAGGCATTCATTAGAAAAGAGGAAAGATCCAATATCAGTCATCTAAGTGTCCAATTTGGGAAGTGCAACAATATCTGTAATTATTTGTTCTATCATTCATGGCTCTCCTTGCTTCAAATGACCATCACATCCAGTTTGGTGACTTCATAATAGGAAATGGGGAAGTGACATAGCACTTGATTTATGATGGGGCCAAAACAACAGCCCATAAATCAATCGTGGAACCTTCAGGCTTCTGAAGGATAAGAAAGGTGTGGCTTCCAAAGATGCATGAGTAAGGTGACCCCAGAACAAAGGCCAAAGTGGCAACCCAGGAAATCCTGAATACTTTGTTTTAGACTCTTTTTGTTCAATTGTTTTTTCTTCTATTTATTTGGATGAGATGCACTATTTAAAATTCTTTAAAGTTTACGGGGGAAATTATAACACTTTTGCTTGCCATTCCCAATCTGCACTTATTGTTTATTATTAACTTGCTAAATAATGTATTTCTATCCTGTATTAGTCAGCCAAAGGGGTGCTGATGCAAAACACCAGAAATCTGTCCGTCTTTTTAAAGGGTATTTATTTGGGTATAGAAGCTTACAGTTACCAGGCAACAAAGCATATGTTTCTTCCTTCACCAAAGTCTATTACACTGTCTTGGAGCAAGACTGCTGCCAACATTTTCCAGGGTACAGGCTTCTTTCTTTCCTTTCTTCCCAGGGCTGCATTTCTCTCTGGGCTCAGTGCCTCTGTTTCCTCCACAAGGTCAGCTGTAGACTATGAGGATCTCTAAGCTTTGTCTCTCTCCACAAGGCCAGCTGTGAACTGTCAGTTGAATGGCCTGTCTCTTTTCCTCTGGGCCTTTTGTCCTTGCACATCAGAGCTCCAACATCAAAAACTACTCCAACTCTGTCCTTTGCTATGTCTTTCTAGGTTTGAGATCGCACCCACCATGGAGTGGGGCTCAACGCACTACCGAATGTGGCCCAGTCAACGCCCTTATTGTGACTTAATCATGCCCAGATTAACAGACGAGTTTACAAGCATAATCGAAGACCATTTTGGTATTCATAACAATATCAAACTGCTACATATCCATTTACCCATCTTATGCTATATATTATTTTATGGTGTACTTTAACATTTTATTGATGTCCTCAGACACGGATATCCTTATTCCTTTATCCATTCAATAGTCATTTAGATATATGAATTTAATTAACAGTTATTGTTCTTCAATCCATCCTGAATCTTGAATCTTCTGTAATTATTTTCTTTCTGCCTGAAGAATATTCTTTTACATTTCTTTTAAAATGTGTTGCTGCTAGCAAATTTTATTAGTTTATACTCAACTGTAAAAATATTTATTGCCCTTCTTTCTGAAGGATTGAGATGAATTAATCTCAGGACCTCTATGATCGCCACTGCTTTTGAGACCACCCTTAAGGTTGAATTTCTCCATTCTGTTGTAATTGTAATCAGTTATTTGGAGAAGAAATTAGGAGCATTCAAGTTTTACAGCAAGCTTCCTGCTCCCCCCACCCTCCAAGCAAAATCTTTTCACTCTGGCTCTGGGGATGGGAATAATAGCACACCTCTCTGAGTTACACACATGATTTTGGAGCTAAGATTGGGTGGAGAAAGCACAGTATATTGAGTTGTTCTTGGGACCATTCTAGGGACCAGTGAAATGGTGGTCAGCACCCCATTTTGCTAAATGATGGCCACACCCAAAGTACAGCCACTGCTTCATGAATTCCCATTTTTCCCAGACTTAGGAGACCCCTCCTGGTCCCTGTTTGCTGGGTTAATGCCCTCGTTTGAGTCTTGTGTGCACCCCCTAAAAAAAGATGTTCTTACAAACCAATTGCTGTGTGTGTAAGCCTTTTGTATGTAGGACATTTTGGTTAGGTTCAGATAAGAGAACTTTCGATTAAGTCACTTTTTGTTAGATTGCTTTAGTTTAGTTAAGGGCCTCTGATTAGATTTCAGGCACCAGGATGGACCCCAATCATTGTGCTGAGTCCTACATACATGGAACACTCAGAGAAAGAGTGCTGCCATGTTTACCCTGCCATGTGGGAGAAGCTCCAGGACCTCCTACCGCTGTGGAGAGATTCGGAAACCCTGAGAGGCTATGGGAGAGGCCAGAGGCTGAAGTCATGGAGCAGCTTGAAGCTGAGGACATCCAGGCCAGAGGAGAAGAGAGAGGTGTGAACAAGTGTGTCTGATGGCCACTGCTGAGCTCAGGGAGAAAGTGAGTTTGGAGGAGAATGCAGAGAGAGACAGGCCCACCCAATATTTTGCCTTTGCAGGAGACCAGCAGGAGCTGACCCTTGTTAAGACAGCACTTTTGATGATGCCTTGATTTGGACATTTTCACAGCCTCTTAACTGTAAGATTGAACCCTAATAAATTCCAATAAAAACCAACCAATTTATTGTATTTTGCATTGGCAGCATTTGGCAAACACAAACTGCTAGGGGCACAGGGTTGGAGAGTTGCCCCATTCCCAAATGGCAGTGTGATGCTGCTGCCCATTGAATTCACCTGTAAACTGTGGATGTCTCCAGACTGGCCAGGAATGACTACCGGTAAAATGGAGGGGGAAGTGCTCTTGGCCAGCAAGTACTGCAAGACAGGGAGTCAGGCAAGGGAGTCACATGGTTTGGGGACTACTATAAAGTCACCGATTCCCGAATATGATGTACCTGCCTTAGGAAGGGGTTGGCCAGGAGGTCAGAGGCAGATAAAAGCATTGTACCTGTTGTTTGGTGCAGCAGAGGAGTCAGGGCACAGAGAGGAGACTTCCTGCTCTTGCTCCTGTTTCCCTTCCCTCCTTCCCTTTGCCTCCAGCATTGATCCTCCGAGGAGGCTGCTCTTACTGTACCCCTCCTGGGCCTCAGGCACACACTCAGGTCTCCTGCTTCGAGTTCTATATTAACCTTCTCCAATCTTGGGGAAGCTGAAAAAGAGCACTGCCAAGATGAAACCTGTTGGTGTCAGGAAGGAAATATCGAAATTCCCATTACAGCATTGGCTAAAGAAATTAATATCACCAGAATGAGAAACATTAGGCTAGTGACCCTAACAAATAGTATGGAAATCCCAGAAAGTCCTGGAACCTGACAAGAATAGAAGTGAGGTTGTGAGAGAGTGCAATGTTTGCAGAAAACCTCATAGGGTGCAGATGTCAGATATTTCTCAGACTAATTAACTTTTAAATTTTCAACACATTTATAGCAGTGTTGAAAATGATGCAGAACTCTTCAATCCCAGAAGAGAATGGAGGTGTTGGATGGGAAGAAGCTGATGAACAACAGAAGAAGCTGGAATTTAACACGTGTTCACTGCAGTACCCCAAGCCAGAGAGGGAATGTACTGTTTGGGAACCAAACTCTCAGAGCCCCAATGAAAACCATGATCATAGTTTCTGGTCTGCTAAGGAGGACAGGGAGTAATCCCTGTTCAGCACTCACAGCCTCTGTTAATGATGTGAGTCACTCTATCCGCTCTTTACTGGGGATTAATCAGCAGGAAGTCAGTCTTCTCCTGTGGTGCTAACAGCCCTCTAAGCAGTTACGTGTAGAGAGCAGTGTGGCCTTCACACGGTCGCATCCATGCTTTTCATTCTCCGTGTTCACTCTTGCTGAAGGAGCCTTCCACCCGTCCAGGCAGCAGGGGAGGGGGCCGAGGGGAATTAGAACTTTTCCTTCATGGGCAACTGTATTTGCAAAGGGTGAGGGGAAGTGCTCACCACCCCAGTAATGTTGCAGATACAAATTAATATCTTCAATTCAACCACTTTGTATGATTTCATTGGGTACTATTTTCATAATTTATTTTAAATTATAACCAAATTATCCATGCAAAGAGTATAAAAATAAAATATATCTGTATGGCAAACAGCCAAATTCCTTCTCTAGCCTCAAACTCATTCCTCCTTCCTCAGAATTATCTGCAGTGTCAGATTCTTTGGGTAAACATTTCTGTTTGTAAATAAATGCATTCTCTAGTTTCATCCATCCCACTCCATATCACATATGAGGAAAATTTTCGAGTACAATTTAAGAATATCAATAAATTTGTAACTTCTTAAAATACTTGAGATGAGAAATATATCATCTAATTATGAAGGGATCATTTCTGATTTAAAATAATAAGGAAAATTGGAGTGAAATAGAAAGCAGGCCACTGTAGTTCAGTGGCTGTTAAACTTAAATCCACATCAGAATCAGGTGAAGAAACTGAAAAAATATAAATGGTTGGGGTGCCTTATAAGAAAATGCTACATTAATGGGCAGCATTATTTTGAAAATGGTAATTTTTTAAATGCTTACTCAGAATATAATGGACTGAAGAACCAGTGCAAACAACCAGGATAATTTGAAATAAGTGGAAAGCCCATCTTTACATAAACTAAGAGAAATCTCGAGTTCTCATGCATAAATTAGTGGTAACAAATTGAAAACAGATGAGTGTGGTAGAAGACATGGGAGTTGCAGATCTGAGAACAAATTGCAAGTGCACTTTTTCAAGAGGAGAAAGACATCTAGAATTGCACAGTCACAGCCACTTCCTTAAAAGATTGGCCACAAGTTTCGCAGACTGGAGGTGGAGATTCTTTGGAGATTCACATTCATTACATTCACAGGGTTTCTCTCCAGTATGAATGTTGTAATGTTTAGTGAGATACTGCCTCTGGCTGAAGGCTATTTCACATTCCTTACATATAGAGAATTTTCCTCCTTTATGAATTTTCTCATGGTCAGTGAGATTGGATTTGCTAATGAAGGCTTTCCTACATTCCTTACATATATAGGGTTTCTCTCCAGTTTGTCTTCTCTTGTGTGTAATGAGGCTTGATTTCTGAGTGAAAGCTTCCCACGTCCATCACATTCATAGGGTTTCTCTCCGGTATGTATTCTCAGCTGGTTAATGAGGTTTTCTGCCTGATTGAAGGCTTTTCCACATTTATTGCATATGTAGGGTTTTTCTCCAGAATGAATGGTCTGATGTTTAATGAACTATTTTTTTTTTGGCTGAAGGCTTTTCTGCATTCTTTACATTCATTTTGTTTCTGTCCACTATGAGTTTGTTCATGTTCTGTGAGATAGGATTTGTACCTAAAGGCTTTTTCACATGCCTTATATGCACATTGTTTCTTTGCAGTAGGAAATCTCTTGTATCTGAGATTTGTCATTTCAATTAAAGCTTTCCCATATATATATGATTTTTCTTCAGTAAGAATTTTCTGATGAATATAGAGGTTTTCTGTCAGATTGAAAACTTTTCCACATGTATAACATTTCTATACTTGTTCCCCTGTATGGCTTTTAAAATAAGGAGTAAAAATATGACTGTAAAGAGCAGACTACGTTCAGGACACTCATATGCTTTCTCTCTGTTTTGAATTTTCTCATATTCCATGAAGTTTTATTTCAGATGGAAGCATTCCCATGTTCATTACAATACTAACTAATGTATGACTATTTCATGCTCAATGAGATTTAATGCCTGGCTGAAGGATTTCCAATATTCCCTACATACACAGGGTTTTACTCCTGCAAGTTTCTTTGATGTGACTCTAGCTTTCCCAAATTCATGAAATCCAAAATATTTTCTCAGAAGGATTAATTCTCAGGTATCTCATGAGGTGGAATTTCCAAGAAAGCTTCACACTTATTACGCTTAAAGGTGAGGACTACGTTGTGAGGCAAACTGACAAAAATCTTGGTCTTCATGCTTTTTTCATTACATAGATTCCTTCATCCTAAGGTAAGCATGATGAAAATTCCTTCAAAGTGAAGTTACATCCATAGAAGTGTTATTTTGAGGAAACAAGGCTTGTGGTTAGAGAACATATTTCCCAACTTTATTACATTCTCTGCCTTCATCTTTAGTCTGTACTGTTGTGGAAGTGGATATAGCTTCACTCACAAGCCTTTTGTTATGTGGTTCTTTCTGCTTCTTAATGTCTTATGCTTCTTCACAGTTTGTGGGGTGCAGCAAAAGCAGTCCTTAGAGGGGAATTTATAGCATTAATGCATTCATTAGAAAAGAGGAAAGATCCAATATCAATCATCTAAGCGTCCAATTTGGGAAGTGCAACAATATACCCTTTTCATTTATTCTATCATTCATGGCACTTCTTCTTTCAAATGAGCATCACATCCAGTTTGGTGACTTCATAATTGGAAATGGGGAAGTGATACAGCACTTGATTTATGATGGGGACAAAACAACACCCCAGAAAGCAACCCTGGAACCTTCAGGCTTCTGAAGGATAAGAAAGGTGTAGCTTCCAAAATGCATGAGTAAGGTGGCCCCAGAACAAAGGCCAAAATGGCAACCCAGGAAATCATGAACACTTTGTTTTGGACTGACTATTTTTGTTCAATTTTTTTTCTCCTTTTTATTTGGATGAGATGCACTATTTAATAATTTTAATTTTTACCAGGGAAATTATAACACTTTTGCTTACCTTTCCAAATCTGCACTTATTATTTGTTATTGACTTGCCAAATAATGTATTTAAAACTTTTTATATCTTGTAGTAGTCAGCCAAAGGGGAGCTGATGCAAAATACCAGAAATCGGGTGGTCTTTATAAAGGGTATTTATTTTGGGTAGAAATTTACAGTTACCAGGACATAAAGCATATGTTTCTTCCACCACCAAAGTCTGTTCACCGTCTTAGAGTAAGACAGCTGCCGACATTAGCTGGTGTTCAGACTTCTTGGTTTCCACTCTTCCCAGGGCTGTGTTTCCCTCTGGGATCAGCTCCTCTGTTTCTAACACAAGGTCAGCTGTAGACAATGAGGCTCTCTAAGCTTTGCCTCTCTCCACAATGCCAACTGTGAACTGTCAGGTGAATGCCTTATCTCTTTTCCCCAGTGCCTTCTGTTCTTGCTCATCAGAACTCCAACATTCAAAACTACCCCAGCTCTGTCCATTGTCATGTCATTTTATGTTTGAGACCCCATCCACCATGGGGTGGGGCTCAACGCCCTGCCAACACTGGCCCAGTCAACAGCCCTATCATAACAATCATGTGCATATTAACAGACCAGTTTACAAGCATAGTTCAATATCTATTTTTGGAAATCATAATGAAATCAAATTGCTACATATCCATTTACCCATCTTATGCTATATATTATTTTATGGTGTATTTTAACACTTTATTGATGTCCTATGCCATAGATATCATTATTACTTTATCCATTCAAAATCATTTAGATATATGAATTTAATTAACAGATATTGTTCTTCAATCCATCCTGAATCTTGAACCTTCGGAGATTATTTTCTTTCTGCCTGAAGAATATTCATTTACATTTCTTTTAAAGTGAGTTGCTGCTAGCAAACTTTATTAATTTTTACTCATCTGCAAAAGTATTTATTTCATATCTTGCTGAAGGATTGAGATGAATTAAATATTAGGCCCTCGATAATCTCCAGTGATTTTGAGAGCACCCTTAGGGTTGAATTTCTCCATTCTGTTGTAAATGTAATCAGTTCTTTGGAAATTAGAGGCTTTCATTTTACAACCTGCTTCCTGTCCCCCACCCCCAGGTAAAATCTGTGTGCTCTGGCTATGGGGATGGCTATAATGGTGCAACTCTCTGAGTTACTCACCTGATTTTGGAGGTAAAATTTGGTGGAGAAAGCACAGTATATTGAGTTGTTCTTGGGACCATTCTAAGGACCAGTGAAATGTTGGTCAGCACCCCATTTTGCACAATGATGGCAACACCCGAAGTATAGCCACTGCTTTATGAGTTTCCATTAATCCCAGACTTAGGAGACCCCTCCTGGTCCCTGTGCCTTGGGTTAATGCCCTTGCTTGTGTCTTGTGTGGATCCCAGAAATGTATGTTCTTACTAACCCATTGCTGTGTGTGTAAGCCTTTTGTATGTAGGACATTTTGGTTAGATTCAGATAAGGGAACTTTCAATTATGTCATTTTTTGTTAGATTGCTTTAGTTAAGTTAAGGGACTCTGATTAGATTTCAGGCACCAAGATGGACCCCAATCATTGTGCTTAAGTCTTACATACATGAAACACACAGAGAAGGAGTGCTGCCATATTTACTGTGCCAGGTGGGAGAGGGCTCCAGGATCTCCTACAGCTGTGGAGAGACACAGAAATCCTGAGAAGCTGAGGGAGAGGTCAGAGCCTGGAGTCATGGAGCAGCTTGAAACTGAAGACACACAAGCCGGAGGAGAAGGGAGATGTGTGAGCAATTGTGTCTGATGGCCAGCTGCTGAGCTCAGGGAGAAAGTGAGTTTGGAGAATAAGGCAGAGAGAGACAGGCAGGCCCAACCTTTTGCCTTGGCAAAAGTCCAGGATCAGCTGACCCTTGTTAAGACAGCATAATTGTTGATGCCTTTATTTGGACATTTTCACAGCCTCAGAACTGTAAGCATTATATTTTTATTCAATATTATATGGAAACATTATTAAATTTTCAGGAATTTTATACACTTTTAAACTTTTTATTCATATAACTTTAATTGTTATAAAATTAGAAAATTTCTTTTAATTATACAACAGTTTTAAATACTTCAACTTATATCACATGAACTTAAATATTTTTTGCATTTTACATTTTTTTTGGTAAAAGACCAACTTATATGTGAGTTTGAAATAAAAGCTATCTTTCCGGATTTGACTTTGAGAAAGCATGTTTGAACATTGTGTTCTTTTTAAAAGTGATAAGATATGTTTCTCTATTGAAATGATAATGTTAATGTACAAGAAGCTATTTTGATAAAACAGACCTGTTTTATTGCATACTGATTATTTAGAAGAAAAACTGTATACTTTTACTAAAACAGACTACTGACTTGAGAAACTTTGAGAAAGAATAAAACTTCAACTTTATATTATTATATTTTTTGACAATAAAGCTTTAAATTTTTATAGGTAGACTGATTAAATTTTACTTAACTTTGACCAATAAAATTCCTTTTTCACAAGCCTTTTGCAATTTTATATTCAGGTTTTGTCCCACATTTTACTTTGTTTTAATAACTAATTATTTTAACTTAGGATAAAATAACTTTCTTTTCTTTAATAGTAAAAGCAGACAAATACAAAAATAATTATAATACACTAGCAGAAACATAAAGCTTACTAATTTGACCCATAATTTTCACTCCTTTGGTATGGCTGTTTTCAAGCCCTCCATCATTTCACATTTTTTATTTTACCGTTTTTAAGATTTTTTCCAGAATCTGTGTTACCTGTAATATATAAGCTTGTTCTTTGAAACACTTTTGTACATAATCATCCACCAGACAGAACAAGTTAACAGCATAAATACAGTTAAGCTCTAATTTAGCAGTTTATACAGATATTTAACATGTATATTTTGAATTACTACTCTTTAGGAGTACACATAGGCTTGATGTTCAGATTTCTGGGATAGGCCCTTTAATACCTGTTCTTAATTTTGGGTATACTCAGTGAAGGAGTAATAAACTTAGTTTCAGCTGAGGAAGGATCAACAGCTGTACTGCTTTTGGTAACTGCCTTAAGTTCTGTTACAGGCTGGAGTGAACTGCTCTGTTCCTACTGGGTAGATATGAGTAAGGCTGGGAAATTCACTCATATTGTTTGTCTGAGGGCCTTGAGCAAGGCCCGCTTGGAAGTTTACTGACTTATTAATGAGACTACCATTTTTATGATATTTAGAATGGCATTCCTTGGCCCAGTGTAACCCTTTGCCAAACATTTCAGACACACATGAGTTGGTATTGATTTATTATTGCTGCTAAATGGAGCTCTTACACTAGTTTTGGCTTGGCAATCTATTTTCATATGACCTGGTTTCTCACATTTAAAGCAATTTAAATTATTAACAATAGGACTACGACCCTTTAGAGCAGCTTCAAGAAGGTTCATGTTATAGATATTAGGCCCAATGTTTTGACATGGTTTATATAATCCTGTAAAGTACTTCCATTTGTCTTTATTGGACATAAAAGCTTTTTACACTCACTGTTAGCATAATTAAAAGCCAACATTAGATTAAGCATTTCTTTAAGATCAGACTGAGTTAATGTCTTGTTGACTACATCTACCTGCCTTGCTATAAATTCAGCATGGAGTTCAGTATTTCCTTGAACAATTTTTGAAAATGATTGTACAGCCTGTCCAGGGGTAGAGATTCATCACCAGGCAGCTAGGCAGCACAATCACACTTGTGAAATGGCAATATTATCATATTGAATTTGGCGAGGATTTTCAGCCCATTGACCTGCTCCTAATATTTGTTCAGCAGTAATAGGCACAGGTGGATTTCACTGTTGAAATCATTGTGCTACAATATTAGCTTCATCAGCCCACCAAGTTTTAAATTGTAAAAATTCTACTGAATTAAGAACAGCTTGAGCTAACAAATCCCAATCCCAGGGTATTAATCTGCTTGCTTGTGCCATTTTCTTGCACCAATTCTGAGTTTAAGGAGAATCTACACCATATTGAGTGCATGCTTGTTTTAATTCTTTGATAGTTTAAAAAGGAATAGGAGC
The DNA here is from genome assembly GCA_026826555.1 of Tolypeutes matacus. Classification (NCBI taxonomy): domain Eukaryota; kingdom Metazoa; phylum Chordata; class Mammalia; order Cingulata; family Chlamyphoridae; genus Tolypeutes; species Tolypeutes matacus. The sequence continues at coordinate 1,039,575 of JAKSZT010053856.1, read as the reverse complement.
ATGCTCATATTGTACACCCCCTTGGGGATCATTGGCATCTACTCGACTTTGAAAATAATAAAAATTGCAAAGCCTCTGAATTTCCTCCTCTAATTCCCTGTGTTATACTTTTCATAATTGAAGAGGATGGTGCTGGCACAAAAACAGAAACTTTTGGAGGATCATTAAATGTTGTAAAGAATTAATTAGTAGATACCTTAGGAGGCACAGACACTGGTTTAAAAGACAATAAATCTTTTGGAGCAGACGGCTTAATGACCACTGGAAAAGTTCCATAATCACCCTTTCTCTTTTTTTTTTTTTCATTTTATTAGCCATGAGTTTCTCTGTATATCCCTGTTCATTAATTTTTTTCATATATATTGTCATTAAAATTATAATTTGCTTGTTCTGCAACAGTGTTAGCAATAGCAGTATCCATTTTAATATCTTCATTTTCATCTGACTGTAATGGTTCCAGAGCAACAGAAATAAGATTTCTTTACTTTACAAATCTCAATAAGATTTGTGTTTTATTTGCTGCTAGGCTTGTGTTTTCCCTTAGAATTATCGTCAAAACCCTGGTTTAACCTAACAAGCTGTGAATGCAGGAGGAACTTCAACTTTGAAACCTAAGTAAGATACTTGTTTGTTTGGCTGCTATGCACTTGCTTTCACTCCCTAATGCCAAAAGACTGCTTTTTCCCAATGCTGTGCCAAAGCAGTAGTTTTTTGCTTTACAAATCTAAATAAGACTTGTGTTTTATTGGCAGCTATGCATGTGTTTTCACTTACAATTATCTTCAAAACACTCATTTTACCTAACACGGTGTGAATGCAGGTGGTATTTCAAGTTTGAAACGTGAGTAAGATACTTGTTTGTTTGGCTTCTATGTGCTTGCTTTCACTCACAATCGATGTAAAAACACTGCATTTACGTAATGCTATGCCAATGCAGTAGTTTCTTCACTTTTCAAATCTATGTCAGGTTTGGTTTTCTTTGCAGCTATACATGTGTTTTCACTTAAAATCATCTTCAAAACACTGGTTTTACCTAACATGCTGTGAAAGTATTTCAACTTTGAAATGTAAGTAAGATACTTGTTTCTTTGGCTACTAAGCACTTGCTTTCACTCCCTATGCCAAAACACTGCTTTTTTTCCCAATACTGCTCCAAAGCAGTAGCTTTTTACTTGACAGATCTAAATAAGATTTGTGTCTTATTGGCAGCTATGCATGTTTTTTCACTTACAATTATCTTCAAGACACTCATTTTAGCTAACACAGTGTGAATGCAGGTGGTACTTCACCTTTGAAACATAAGTAAGATACTTGTTTGTTTGGCTGCTATGCACTTGCTTTCACTCACAATCATTGTAAAAACTTTTCTTTTTCCTCATGCTCTGTCAGTGCAATGGTTTCTTCACTTCTCAAATATAAGTAAGATTTCTGTTTTGTTTGCTGCTATGCATGTGTTTTCACTTAAAATCATCTTCAAATCTCTGGTTTTACCTAACACTCTGTGGATGCAGGAGGTAATTCAAGTTTGAATGTTAAATAAGATACTTGTTTGTGTGGTGGCTATTCACTTGCTTTCATGCAAAATGTCAAAATCCTGCTTTTACAATGTCAATGCTGCAGTTTCCTCACTTTGGAAATCTAAGTAAGTTTCTTTCTTTTGCTACTATGCACGTGTTTTCACTTACAATCAACTTCAAAACACTGCTTTTCCATAATGCTGGGTGATTGCAGTCAATTCTTCAGTTTAGAAATCCAGTAAGGAAACTTTTTCATTTGCTGCTTTGCACATGTTTTCAATTAAAATCAACTTCAACACACTGGTTTCACCTAACTCTCTGTGAATGCAAGAGGTTCTTCAAGTATGAATGATAAGTAACATACTTGTTTGTTTGGCTTGTATGCAGTTGCTTTCATTCACAATCAATGTAAATACACTGCTTTTTCTTAATGCTATGCCAATGATGTAGTTTCTTAACTCTTCAAATCTTAGTAAGATTTGTGTTTTGTTTACTGTTATGCGTGTGTTTTCACTTAAACTCATCTACAAAACACTGGTTTTACCTAACATGCTATGAATGCAGGAGGTAATTCAAGTTTCAAATTTAAATAAGATACTTGTTTCTTTGACTGCTATACAATTGCTTTCCCCCACAATGTCAAAACCATGCTTTCACTGACAATGCTGCAGATTGTTCACTTTGGAAATATAAGGTAGTTTCTTTCTTTTGCTGCTATACACGTGTTTTCACTTACAATCAACTTCAAAGCCCTGCTTTTCCCTAAGTGTGGGTGAATGCCGTCAATTCTTCAGTTTAGAAAAACCAAAAAGAAACCTGTTTAATTGGCCTCTTTGCACTTGTTTTCTCTTAAAATCAACATTAAGACACTGGTTTCACCTAAATCTCTGTGAATGCAGGAGGTAGTACAAGTTTGAAAGTTAAGTAAGATACATGTATGTTTGGCTGCTTTGCACTTGCTTTCACTCACTGTACCAACACGCTGCTTTTTCTTAATGGTACGTCAATGCAGTAGTTTCTTAACTTTACATATCTAAATAAAATTTGGGTTTTATTTTCTGCTATGAAGGTGTTTTCGCTTACAATTATCTTCAAAACACTGATTTTACCTAACACGCTGTGAATGCAGGAGGTACTTCAACTTTGATATGTATGTAAGACACTTGTTTTTTGGCTGTTATGCACTTTCTTTCACTCTCAACCAATGTAAAAACACTGCTTTTACCTAATGTTATGCAAATATTGTAGTTTCTTCACTTTTTAAATCTAAGTAAGATTTGTGTTTTGTTTGCAGCTACACATGTGTTTTAAACCTCAATTATCTTCAAAACACTGGTTTTACCTAACATGCTGTGAATGCAGGAGGTACTTCAATTTTGAATGTAAGTAAGATAATTGTTTGTTTGGCTGCTATGCACTTGCTTTCACTCACAATGTGAAAACACTGCATTTTCTTAAAGCCATGACAGTGCTGTAGTTTCTACACTTTGAAATCTATGTAAGATTTGTGTTTTGTTTTCTGCCATGCAGGTGTTTTCATTTAAAATCATCTTCAAAACACTGGTTTTACCTAACACTCTGTGAATGCAGGAGGGACTTCCAGTTTGAAAGGAAAATAAGGTACTTCTTTGTTTGTCTGCTATGCACTTGCTTTCACTCCATTTGCCAAAACACTGCTTTTCCCAATGCACCGCCCAAGCAGTAGTTTATTACTTTACAAATCTAAATAAGATTCGTGGTTTATTGGCAGCTATGCATGTGTTTTCACTTAGAATTATCTTCAAACCACTGGTTTTACCTAACACGCTGTGAATGCAGGAGGTACTTCAACTTTGAAACATAAGTAAGATACATGTTTGTTTGGCTGCTATGCAATTGCTTTCACTCACAATGTAAAAACACTGCTTTTACCTAGTGCTATGCCAATGCAGTATTTTCTTATCTTTTCAAATCTAAGTAAGATTTGTGTTCTGTTTGCTGCTATGCAGGTGTTTTCACTTAAAAGCAACTTCAAAACACTGGTTTTACTTAACACACTTTGAATGCAGAAGGTACTTCAAGTTTGAAATGTAAGTAAGATACATTTTTCTTTGGCTGCTATGCACTTGCTTTCACTCACAATCAATGTAAAATCACTACTTTTACCTAATGCTGTAACTGTGCAATGGTTTCTTCACTTTTCAAATCTAAGTAAGATTTGTGTTTCATTTGCTTCTATGTATGTGTTTGCACTTAAAATCTTCTTCAAAACTCTAGTTATACCTAACTCTCTGTAAATGCAGGGGAAAATTCAAGTTTGAAAGTTTTGTATGATACATGTTTGTGTGGCTGCTATACACTGACTTTCAATCACAATATAAAAACCCTTCTTTTACTATGCCAATGCTGCAGTTTCTTCACTTTGGAAATCTAAGTAAGTTTCGTTTCTGCTATGCACTTGTTTTCACTTAAAATCAGCATCAAAACTCTGCTTTTGCCTAATGCTGGGTGAATGCAAGCAATTCTTCAGCTTAGAAACCCAAGAAAGAAACATTTTTCATTGGCTGCTTTGCAGGGTTTTTCTCTTAAAATCAACTTTAAGACACTGGTTTCACCAACTCTGTGAATTCAATAGGTACTTAAAGTTTTAAAGGTAAGTAAGGTACTTGTTTGTTTGGAATCTATGCACTTGCTTTCACTCTCTGTGCCAACACACTGACTTTTCCGAATGCTATGCCAACGCAATAGTTTTTTACTTTACAAATCTCAATAAGATTTGTGTTTTATTTGCTGCTTCTCATGTGTTTTCCCTTATAATTATTTTCAAAACACTGGTTTTACCTAACACACTGTGAATGAAGGAGGTACTTCAACTTTGAAACTTAAGTAAGATACTTGTTGTTTGGCTGCTATACACTTGCTTTCAATCACAAGCAATGTAAAAACACTGCTTTTACCTAATGCTATGCCAATGCAGTACTTTCTTCACTTTCAAATCGAAGTAAGATTTGTGTTTTGTTTGGTGGTATGCATATAATTTCACGTTAAATGAACTTTAAAACACTGGTTTTATCTAACCCTTTATGAATGCAGGAGGTAATTCAAGTTTGAAAGATAAATAAGATACTTGTTTGTTTGGTTGCTATACACTTGCTTTCACTCATAATGATTTTACAAGGTGAATCCTGCAGTTTCTCACTTTGGAAATCTATGTAAGTTTCTTTCTTTTGCTGCTATGCACATGTTTTCACTTACAATCAACTTCAAAGCACCGTGCTTTTCCCTAATGCTGAGTGAATGCAGTAAATTCTTCCGTTTAGAAAACCAAGAAAGAAACTTGTTTCATTGCCTGCCTTGCACGAGTTTTCACTTAAAATCAACTTCAAGAATCTGGTTTCACCAAATACTCTGTGAATGAAGTAGGTGATTCAAGTTTGAAAGGTACGTAAGATACCTGTTGGTTTGCCTGCCATGCACTTGCTTTCACTCCCTATGCCAAAACACTTCTTTTTCCCAATGCTACTCCAAAGCAGTAGAGTATTAACTTTATATATATATATATATATATATATGATCTGTTTTATTTGCTGTTATGCATGTGTTTTCACTTACAATTATCTTCAAAACACTGGTTTTACCTAACACACTGTGAATGCAGAGGGAACGTCAGCTTTGAAACTTAAGTAAGATACTTGATTGTTTGGCTGCTATGCACTTGCTTTCACTCACAATCAATGAAAAGCACTGCTTTACTTAATGCTATGCCAATGCAGTAGTTTCTTCACTTTTCAAATCTAAGTAAGGCTTGTGTTTTGTTTGTTGCTATGCTTGTGTTTTCACTTAAAATCCTCTTCAACACACTGGTTTACCTAACAGTCTGTGAATGCAAGAAGTACTTCAACTTTGATGTAATTAAGATACCTGTTTGTTTGACTGCTATGCATTTTATTTCACTCACAATCAATGTAGAAGTGCTTTTACCTAATACTCTGCCAATGCAGGATTTTACTCACTTTTCAAATCTAAGTAAGATTTGGGTTTTGTTTGCTGCTATGCATGTGTTTTCACTTAAAAACATCTTCAAAACACTGGTTTTACATTACACTCTATGAATGCAGGAGGTAATTCAACTTTGAAAGTTAAGTAAGATACTTGTTTGTTTGGCTGCTATACACTTGCTTTCACTCACAATGTCAAAACCCTGCTTTTACTATGCCAATGCTGCAGTTTCTTCACATTAGAAATCTAATTAAGTTTCTTTCTTTTAATGTTATGTACGTGTTTTTTCTTACAATCAACTTCAAAACACGGCTTTTCCCTAACTCTGGGTGAATGCAGTCAATTCTTCACTTCACAGGCTGTTATGGATGTGTTTTCAGTTAAAATCATCTTCAAAACACTGGTTTTACCTCACAGGCTGTGAATGCAGGAGGTAATTGAAGTTTGAAAGTTAAGTAAGATAGTTTGGCTGCTATGCACTTGCTTTCACACATAATGTCAAAACCCTTCTTTTACAATGCCTATGCTGCATTTTCTTCACTTTGGAAATCTACGTAAGTTTCTTTCTTTTGCTGCTATGCACGTGTTTTCACTTGCAATTAACTTCAAACACTCATTTTCCCTAACGCTGTGTCAATGCATTCAATTCTTCATTTTAGAAAACGAATAAAGAAACTTGTTTCATTGGTTGCTTTGCACGTCTTTTCATTTAAAATCAACTTCAAGACACTGGTTTCACCCAACTCTCTGTGAATGCAGGAGATATTTCAAGTTTGAAAGGTAAGTAGCATACTTGTTTGTTTGGTTGTTATGCAATTGCTTTCACTGCCCATGAGAAAACACTGCTTTTTTCCAATGCTACTCCTAAACAGTAGAGTCTTTACTTTACTAATATTAATGAGATTTTTGTTTTATTTGCTGCTATGTGTTTTCAATTTTAATTATCTTCAAATCACTGCTTTTACTTAACACACTGTGAGTGCATGAGATTCTTCAATTTTGAAACATAAGTAAGATAAGTGTTTGTTTGGCTGCTATGCACATGCGTTTGATCACAATGTAAAAACACTGCTTTTACCTAATGCTATGCCAATGAAGTAGTTTCTTCACTTTTCAAAGCTAAGTAAAATTTTTGTTTTGTTTGCTGCTATGCATGAGTTTTCACTTAAAATCATATTCAAAACACTGGTTTTACCTATCTACATTTTGTTTGAATGCTATGTGTTTGCTTTCACTTACAATCAATATTAAAACACTGCTTTTACCTAATGCTATGCCAATGCATTTTCAAATCTGAGTAAGATTCGTGTTTTGTTTGCTACTATGCATTGCATGTGTTTTCACTTAAAATCATCTTGAAAACACTGGTTTTACCTAACACTCTGTGAATGCAGAAGGTAATTCAAGTTTCAAAGTTAAGTAAGACACTTGTTTTTTTTGGTGCTATACACTTGCTTTAACCAACAATATCAAAATCCTGCTTTTACTATGCCAATGCTGCAGTTTCTTCACTTTGGAAATCAAACAACATTTCTTTATTTGGCTGCTATGCACTCGTTTCATTTACAAACATCTACAAAACACTTTTTTTCTCTAACGCTGGGTGAATAAAGTTATTTCTTCAGTTTAGAAAACCAATAAAGAAACTTGTTCCATTGACTGTTTTGCACGTGTTTTCACTTAAAATCAATGTAAAGACACTGGTTTCACCTAACTCTCTGTGGATGCAGGAGGTACTTCAAGATTGAAAGAAAGTAAGATACATTTTTTTTGGCTGCTCTTCACTTGCTTTCACTCACTGTGCCAACACAGTGGTTTTTCCTAATGCTAAACCAATGCAGTAGTTTCTTTACTTTACATATATAAATAAGATCAGTGTTTAATTTGCTGCCATGTATGTGTTTTTACTTACACTTATCTTCAAAACACTGGTTTTACCTAACACTTGTGAATGCAGGAAGTACTTCAAGTTTCAAAGGTAAGCAAGATACTTGTTTGTTTGACTGATATACACTTGCTTTCACTCACTATGTCAAAACCCTGATTTTTCTATGCCAATTCTGCAGTTTCTTCACTTTGGAAATCTAAGTAAGTTTCTTTCTCTTGGTGCTATGCACGTGTTTTCACTTACAATCAACTTCAAAACACTGCTTTTCCCTAACACTGGGTCAATGCTGTCAATACTTCAGTTTAAAAAGCCAAAAAAAAAACTTGTTTCATTACCTTCTTCGCACGTGTTTTCACTTAAAATCAACTTCAAGACACAGTTTTCACCTAACTCTCCATGAATGCAGGTGCGACTTCAGGTTTGAAAGGTAAGAAAGATACTTGTTTGATTGGCTGGTATGCACATGCTTTTGATCACAATGTAAAAACACTGGTTTTACCGAACACACTGGTTGCAGGAGGTACTTCAACTTTGAACCATAAGTAAGATACTTTTTTGATTGGCTGCTATGCACTTGTTTTCACTCACAATCAATGTGAAAACAAAGCTTTTACCCAATGCTATGCAAAAGCTGTAGATTCTGCACTTTTCAAATCTAAGTAAGATTTGTGGGGGTTTTTTGTTGCTATGCCTGTGTTTTCACTTAAAATCGTCTTCAAAATAATGGTTTTACCTAACACTCTGTGAATGCAGGAGGTAATTCAACATTAAAAGTTAAGTAAGATACTTGTATGTTTAGCTGCTATACTCTTGCTTTCACTCACAATGTCAAAACCCTGCTTTTACTATGCCAATTCTGCAGTTTCTTCACTTTAATAATCTAAGTTTCTTTCTTTTGCTGCTATGTATGGGTTTTCACTTACAATCAACTTCAAAACACTGTTTTTCCCTGTCCTTGGGTGAAATGCAGTCAATTGTTCAATTTTGAAAACCAATAAAGAAACTTGTTTCATTGGATGCTTTGCACGTGGTTTTACTTAAAATCTACTTCAAGACACTGGTTTCACCTAACTCTCTGTGAATGGAGGAGGTACTTCAAATTTGAAATTAATTAAAAGACTTCCAGGAAGATGGTGGACTAGTAAGACATGGGAATCTCTTCTCCAGAGAAATAGTTAGATCTTCTAGAGTTTATGATAGCAGGTAAAGGTTGCACACCATCCAGAGGAGAGAGGGACAAAAAAGGGAAATTGTGACGTCAGAACCAGAACTGTGAGTTGAACCAGCAGTGGCTGCTGCTGCCAGCACCCTCCTGCACACTTTAGAATTCTTGGGCCTCTGAACCTGCAATGACAGTCAAAGGGTGCTCCAAGGTTCTACCACTACCTGAAAGGGGAGAGAGAGGGACCCAGCCTTAGGCTGACTCAGGTTCTGATATGCAAATTTGGACAGCAGAACCCCACAGATTCTTCCACATGGGTGTGTGCCTGGGAACCTAGGAAGGACTGGAGAAATCTGACCCTCACGACCTCCATCTCTTCTAGCCTGGACTAATTATTGAGGGATCCACAGGAAAGGGGAGAGAGATCCTGGGGCTGACCTTGCTTTTGAATCACAGGTTTGGTATGCCCTGTCCTGAGAGCCATTCCAGGCCGAGTGGGGCTGTGTCATTGTTTTCCCTGGAGTCAGAAAGGGCTAAAGATATACAAACCTTCCAATCTCCTCTGCTACTAACAGGGACTGATTGTTGAGGATTAAGAGGGGAGAGGAAATATTTCCTACCTGGGAAAAGGGAGGGGTCTACCAGAGTATTCAGGAGAACTGTCTCATAAAGTTTGAATTACAAGGCTCTTAGACCCCAGACAGGAAGCTATATGACATTGATCTGCTCTGTGTCACAACAAATACACTCCAACCAGCCATTGAAATGCAAGCTGCAAATGAGTGCCATCTCCTGGCAGACCAAGGAAGTGCAAATAAGAAAATTAAGTAGGAAAGGCTTTTCCTGGCCTCTATAGCCTCCCTGCCCAAGGCCCAAAGAAATGACTCTACAACCAATTACTGGGTACAGTGCCCAGTTTTGAGCAACCAGCAGGACAATCCTAACAATCAAGGTTGAGCCAAATTCTGAGAGTTGTGATAACACACAGTCTCCTGCTACTAAAACCCTATAAAAGAGAAAGAGAGAGAGCATCTAAGCAAAATACAGTAAAAACCAGATGCTTAAATGCTAGGAAAAAATTATGAACCATACTAAGAAAATAGAAGACATGGCTGAAGAAAAGGAATACATCAAAGTTCCAGAAGAGATGCAGAATTTGAGAGAACTAATCAGTGAGATGAGCACAAATTTCCAAAATGAAGCTAATGAGATGAAGGACAATATAGTTAAAGAGATAAATGACATCAAGAAGACATTGAGTGAATGCAAAGAAGAATTTGAAATCCTGAACAGGAAAGCAATGGGGTTCTTGGGAATGAAAGACACAATAGGTAGTCAAAAACACATATGAGGCATACAACAGCAGATTCGAAATGATAGAAGAAAGAATAAGTGATATCAAAGGCATAGCAGATAAAATCGAAGAGAGAAAAGAATAGAGAGAGAAAAGAATGGAAAAAATTGAGCAGGGGCTCAGAGAGTTGAATGACAACACAAAACACAATAACATAAATGTCATGGGAGTTCCAGAAGGGGAAGAAAAAAGAAAGGGGGTAGAAAAAGTATTTGAGGAAATAATAGCTGAAAACTTCCCAACTCTCACAAAAGAAATGAACATACATATCCAATAGGCACACTGCGCCCCAATGAGAATAAACCCAAATAGGCCTACTCTAAGACACATACTATTCAGAATGTCAAATGTAAAAGATAAAGAGAAAATTCTCAGAGCAGCAAGAGAGAAGCAAACGATCACATACAAAGGACGTCCAGGAAGACTTGGTGCAGATTTTTCTGCAGAAACCATGGAGGTGAGAAGACAGTGGTATGATACAATTAGGAAACTGAAAGAGAAAAACTGCCAGCCAAGAATTCCTTATCCAGCAAAATTGTCCTTCAAATATGAACGTGAGTATTAAGTATTCACAAAAAAACAGAAACTCAAAGAGTTTGCCAAAAAGAATCCACCTTTCCTGGAAATATTAAAGGAAGCCTTAGAACCTGAAAGAAAAAGACAGGAGAAAGAGGCTTGGAGGAGAGTATAGAAGAAAGAAAAGCAAGAAGGATAACCAAAAGAGTAAAAAGAGAGATGAAAACAAGAGGACATAAGAAAACCAAAGAATAAATAGTGTGTTTTTAGTAATATCATTGAATGTGAGTGGATTAAATTCCAATCAAAAGATACAGGCTGACAGAATGGATAAAAAAAACATGAGCCATCCATATGCTGCTTACAAGAAACTCACCTCAGAGCCAGGAATACAAGCTGGTTGAAAGTGAAAGGTTGGAAAAAGATACTCCCCGTGAAGAGTAAACAGAAAATAGCAGGAGTAGGTATACTAATATTAGACAAAACAGACTTTAAATGCAAAAAAAGTGATGAGGTATGGAAGGCCATTATATATTAATAAAAGGGTCGATCCTCCAGGAAGATATAACAGTCGAAAATATCTATGCACCTAACCAGGGTGCCCTAAAATATATGAACCAAACTCTGGCAAAACTGAAGGGAGAAATAGACATTTCTACAATAATTGTCAGAGACGTCAACACCCCTCTCACATCATTAGATAGAACTAGAGAGAAGACCAACAAGGAAACAGAGAACTTGAACAGTATGATAAAAAAGATAGACCTAACAGACATATACAGAAAAATGCATCCAAACTCAGTGGGTTATACATTCTTCTCAATTGCCCATGGATCTTTCTCCAGGATAGACCACATGTTAGGTCACAATTCAGCTTTCAATAAATATAAAAAGAATGAAATTATACAAAGCACCTTTTCAGATCATAATGGAATGAAACTAGAAATCAATAACAGACAGGAAAAAAGAAGATTTGCAAATGTGTGGAGACTGAAAAATGCACTCTTAAATATTCAGTGAGTCAAAGAAGAAATTGCAAGTGAAAGCAATAAATATATTGAGACAAATGAATATGAGAATACAACATATCAAAACTTACAGGAAAAACGAAGGCAGTCTTGAGAGGGAAATTTATAGCCCTAAATGCCTATATAAAAAACAAGAAAGATCTAAACTCAAAGATTTAACTGAACAACTAGAAAAAGAACAGCAATCCAATCCCAAAGGAAGCAGAAGGAAAGAAATAATAAACATTAGAGCAGAAGTAAATGAAAATGAGAAGAGCAAAACAATAGAGAAAATCAACAAAACCAAAAGCTGGTTCTTTGATAAGTTCAATAAAATTGACAAAGCCCTCACTACACTAACAAAGAAAAAAAGAGAGAAGATGCAAATAAACAGAGCCAGAAATGAAAGGGGGGGAATTACAAATGACCTCAAAGAAATAAAAAGGATCATAAGAGGATATTATGAGAAAATATATGCTAACAAACTAGACAGCCAAGAAGAAATGGACAAATTTCTAGAAACACATAAACAACCTACACTGTTGCTACAAAAAATACAAGCTTTAACAAACCAATCACAATTAAGGGGATTTGTATTAGTCAGCCAAAGGGGTGCTAATGTAAAATACCAAAAATGGGTTAGTCTTTATAAAGGGTATTTATTTGGGGTAGATGTCCACAGATACCAGGGCATAAAGCATTAAGTTTCTTCTCTCACCACAGTCCATTGCCACGTGTTAGAGCGACAGCTGCTGGCGTTTGTCAGGGTTCAGGCTTCTGGGGTTCCTCTCTTCCCGGGGCTGCGTTTCTCTCCGGGCTTAGCTCCTGTTTCCTCCACAAGGTCAGCTGTAGACGATTAGGCGAACGGCTTGCTTCTCTTCTCCTGGGGCCTTCTTTCCAACATCAAAACTGCTTCTCAAAAGACTGCTTCAACTGTCCTTGGCCTTGCCTTTTATATTCGATTCCCCACCCACCAAGGGGTGGGGCTCAACACCCTAATCCTAAACTAATCGTACCCAGATTAACAGATCAGTTTACAAGCATGATTCAATTATATTTTTGGAATTCATAATTACATCAAACTACCACATTCCACCCTCTGAATTCCAAAAATACATTACAATATTTAAAAAAACTTAAATCAGTAACAATTCTAGTACAAAATCATATCATAATCAGTTTAAAGAAATACAGTTTGTTTTCAGGCAAAATCCCGTCTGCTATTGACCTCTGAAACTTACAAAACCATTTAACTGCATCTAATACACAAATGGAAAGACAAAGGATAAACATTTTCAATATTATAAGGAGAAATTGGGATGTTAAACATGAGTCATGGACCCTCTACAGTTCAGTAAATTGCAGGGCATCCTCCATTCGATTTCAAACTCTGAGAGTCATTTTTAAGATGTTTTCTTTTCCTTGGGGCCACATGGGAACCCACCCTTTCCATAGGCTTGCCCAACTGCCATTTTCTTGGTTCCACCCTCATCAAGCATCTGGGTGTTGACCAAGCTCCAGACCTCACCTCCAAGAGTGCTGGGGTGATTGCCACACCTTACCCAATCTTTGGGTTAGAGTCTTAGCCCCCTTAGTACACTGAGGTGAAGACAACATTCCCCCTAACCTTTGGCATACAGGTTCAACTTTTTCAGAGCAACGAGTTGACCACCTGGCGTTCCCTAACCTTTGGCATACAGGCTAAACCCTCTCAGAGCAATGGGTTGACCACCTGGCTTCCCTAATCCATGGGGAACAAGTACACCCCTCTCAGACCAATGGGGTGTTGGCCTTAACCGCCCTAATCTTTGAGGAATGTGCTCCAACCTCCCTGCACACTGAGGTGGCAAAACTCTTCCTGAACATCGGGTGGGGACATCCACCCTCTTCAACTGCTGGGGAAAACTCACCCTCTCTGTATATATGGGTGGGGCTCCTCTCTTGGCCCAAGGAGATGTCTTAATCCCAGATCTCTGCTTCCACAGTTTTCTTCTTAAAGCTGATTCTCCTTCAGTCTCTCCTTTCCATGCTCTCTTTTGTCCAAGCTGACAGTGGTTTTGTTCATACAGCTCTCTCAAAAACATTGTTGGTTTAGCATGCAGGAAGCAGAGGTCCAAGCCATCAGATAGTAAGACTTTCCACAAGTCTTTCTGAGATAACTGCATCTTCAATTCTGAGTTATGAGTTCCAAATTTAGTAAAGTCTTAAAATAGTGCATTTTCATCTGGGAATTTGATTTCCAGAAACTTGGAAGTTCCAGAATCAGTTTCTGTTTTCTTTTTGCCCAAAAGTTCAGTCCTTAGTGTATTTCTTTCATCTGGTATTTTGCTATAAGCTGCAAGGAGAAGCCAAGCCACATTCTCCGAGTTTACCTTGGAAAGTTCTTTAGCTAAATGCTCTAGTTCGCCATTTTCAAATTCTGTCTTTCATATAACACCAGGAGTTAATCTTGTTAAGTTCTCTGCAACTTTAAAACATGGATCGCCTTTCCTCCAGTTTCCAATAAAAGTTTCATCATTTACTTCTAAGGCATCATAGAAAGTATCTTTAGCGTCCATATTACTATCAACAGTCTCTTCAACGTGATCTAGGCCATTTCCATCAAGCATTTCACAATTCCTCCAAAAAATACCCCTTACCCATTTATAAAACTGTTCCAACATTTTGGTATATGCAAAAGCACTTCCCCACTCCTTGGTACCAAATTCTGTATTAGTCAGCCAAAGGGGTGCTAATGTAAAATACCAAAAATGGGTTGGTCTTTATAAAGGGTATTTATTTGGGGTAGATGTCCACAGATACCAGGGCATAAAGCATTAAGTTTCTTCTCTCACCACAGTCCATTGCCACGTGTTAGAGTGACAGCTGCTGGCGTTTGTCAGGGTTCAGGCTTCTGGGGTTCCTCTCTTCCTGGGGCTGCATTTCTCTCCGGGCTTAGCTCCTGTTTCCTCCACAAGGTCAGCCGTAGACGATTAGGGGACTTGCTTCTCTTCTCCTGGGGCCTTCTTTCCAACATCAAAACTGCTTCTCAAAAGACTGCTTCAACTGTCCTTGGCCTTGCCTTTTATATTCAATTCCCCACCCACCAAGGGGTGGGGCTCAACACCCTAATCCTAGCCTAATTATGCCCAGATTAACAGATCAGTTTACAAGCATGATTCAATTATATTTTTGGAATTCATAATTACATCAAACTACCACAGGATTGAATCCATCATCAAAAATCTAGCAAAGAAAAGTCCAGGACGAAATGGCTTCACAGGTGATTTCTACCAAGTATTTTGAAAAGAATTCACCAAAAAATTTGAAGAGGTGGGAAATTACCCAACTCATTTTATGAAGCCAATATCACCCTAATACCAAAGTCAGGTAAAGATTCCACAAGGAAAGAAAATTACAGACGAATCTCTCTAATGAACATAGACACAAAAATTCTCAACAAAATACTTGCAAATAGAATCCAACAGCATATCAAAAGACCTATACATCACGACCAACTGGGATTTATTCCTGGTATACAAGCGTGGTTCAACATAACCATGGAAGGCGTAGTAATTTTTTTAAACTGGAATAGACACATACTCTGGCTATGGGTTTGCATTTCTGGCACGCAATGCTTCTTCCAAAAGTACCATCCGTGGACTTACCACCATGACATTCCACACAGCATTTTTTCTGATCAAGGAACCCATTTCAAAGCAAATGATGAGCGGGAATGGGCACGTGTCCATGGAATTCACTGGTCTTACCTTGTTCCCCATCACCCTGAAGCAGCTGGATCAATAGAATGGTGGAATGGCCTTTTGAAGACTCAATTATGGGGCCAACTAGGTGGCAATACCTTGCAGGGCTAGGGGAATGTTCTCCAGGAGGCTGTATATTCTCTGAATCAGCATCATCTCTATGGTGCTGTTTCTCCCATAGCCAGGATTCATTGGTCCAGGAATCAAGGGGTGGAAATGGGAGTGGTACCCCCCACTATTACTCCTAGTGACCTACTAGGAAAATTTTTGCTTCCTGTCCCTGCAACCTTAGCTCTGCTGGTCTACAGGTTTTAGTCCCAAATGGAGGAGTGCTGCCACCTGGGAACATAAAAATGATTCCATTGAACTGGAACTTAAGACTTCCACCTGGCCATTTTGGGCTCTTCTTAACTGTGAATCAACAGGCAAAGAAGGGAATTACTCTACTGGCTGGGGTGATTGATCCTGACTATCAAGGGGAAATAGGACTACATCTACATAATGGGGGTAAAGGAGAGTTTGCCTGGAATGCAGGAGATCATTTAGGGCATCTCCTAGTCCTGTCATGCCCTGTGATTAAAGTCAATGGAAAATTGCAACAAACCAATTCAAGCAGGACTAACAATGGCCCGTGAAAGTTTGGGTCACTGTTTCCTCCACAAGGTCAGCCGTAGAGGAATGAAAAGTTTGGGTCACCCCAGCAGGCAAAGAACCACGGTCAGCTGAAGTGCTTGCTGAAGGTAATGGGAACATGGAATGGGTAGTGGAAGAAGGGTTCATCACTATTACAGTCCTCATTTCTGTAACTGGTCATGTCATCGAAGTTCATATTTATCACTACCTTCTTCCACGTTTCATTATGAGTATGATTGTATATGTACACAAAACAAATTTCTTTTTTTCTGCCCCAAGCTTTTCACTTATCCTGTAAAGTTGTATTAATTCCACGTCATAATACTTAAGAATGTCAAGTTTAAGAGTGACTATGACCCAAGGACTTGCACCCTGTTCTGTGGGGAATTAATGCATTTCTTGTTGTATGCAGGGGAGTTGAACATTGTTAGGCAGAAATATATATGTATGCTTGTCTGTTATTGTTTTTATTTAGAGACTAAGTATGGTTTAGAGTAATGTGTATGAATGCTGAGTTGACAAGGGGTGGACAGTGATGGTTAGGCTAATGTGTCAACTCAGCCAGGTAATTGTGTCCAGGTGTTTGTTCCAGCAAACACTGGGCTACTTGCAATACAAGAGCATTTATGGACTTCAATCACCAGTGAGTTCACTGCATGGATGGCTGATTACATCTGCATCACTCATGGAGATTACATCATCAATAGGTGGTGCTCTTATCCAATCAGTTGAATGGCTTAAAAGGGGAAGTGATTTCAACCTTCAGAGAGAATTTCCCAGCACGTCGTTGGACAGGCAACTTCTCCCAGAAACTCATCAACAACCTTTCATCGGACTTTCATCAGAGCCACAGGTTTGCAGCCTGCCTGTGGAACCTGGACTTCTGCTTCCACACAGTCATGTGAGAGACTCTTTAAAATCTCATATAATTGACAGATATCTCCTGTTGATTCTGTTTCCCAAGAGAACCCTGACTAATACACCACTTTAACAAATTGAAGGAAAATATCAAATTGAAGGAAAATATCAAAATATCAATAAATGCAGAAAAGGCATTTGAAAAAATCCAACATTCTTCTTTGATAAAAAATACTTCAAAAGATAGGAATAAAAGGAAAATTCCTCAATATGATAAAAGGTATATATGAAAAATCCTCAGCCAGCATCATACTGAATGGGGAAAGGTTGAAAGCTTTCCCTCTAAGATCAGGAACAAGACAAGGATGCCCACGGTCACCATTATTATTCAACACTGTACTAGAAGTTCTAGCTAGGGCAATTAGAAAAGACAAAAAAATTAAAGGCGTCCAAATAGGAAAAGAGGAAGTACAACTGTTACTGTTTGCAGATGACATGATCCTGTACTTAGAAAATCCTGAAGTATCCATGACAAAGTTACTTGAACTAATAAATGAGTTCAGCAAAATGTCAGGATAGAAGATCAACACGCAAAAATCAGTAATGTTTTTGTACACTAGTACTGAACAACCTGAGGAGGAAATCAGGAGGAAAATTCCATTTTCAATAGCAACAAAAAGAATCAAATACCTAGGAGTTAATTTAACCAAAGAAGTACAGGATCTATATGCAGAAATCAACAAAACAATGCTAAAAGAAATTTTAAAAGACCTAAACAAATGGAAAGACGTTCTGTGTACATGAATTAGAAGAATAAATATCATGAAGATGTCAATCTTGCCCAAACTGATTTAAAGATTCAATGCAATATCAATCAAAATCCCAACATCTTACATCACAGAATTAGAGAAGGCAATTACCAAATTCATCTGGAAGGGTAAGTCCACCTGAATAGCCAAAAGCATTCTAAAAAATAAGAGCAATGTCGGAGGAATTTTACTTCCTGACCTTGAAACATATTACAAAGATACAGTGGTCAAAACAGCATGGGCTGGCATAAAGATAGACACATCGTTCAGAGGAATAGAATAGAGAACCCAGAAATACACACTCAGATATTCAGTCAACTGGTTTTTGACAAACCTACCAAACCCATGATAATGGGAGGAAACAGTCCCTTCAACAAATGGTATTGGGAGACCTGGATATCTATAACCAAAAGAATGAAAGAGGAACCCTATCTCACCCCCTATGCAAGAATGAACTCAAAATTGAACAAATATATAAATATAAAAGCCAAGAACATAACATTACTAGAAGAAAATGTAGGGAAACATCTTCAAGAACTTGTAGTAGGTGGTGGTTTCTTGGACAGTACACCCAAAGCACGTGTAATAAAAGAAAAAGTAGATAAATGGGACCTCCTAAAATTTAAACAATTTTGCACCTCCAAGGACTTTCTCAGAAGGGTGAAAAGGCAGCCAACTCAATGGGAAAAATATTTGGAAATCACATATATGATAAGGGTTTAATATCCAGGATATATAAAGAGATGTTACAACTCAACAATAAAAAGACAAATGACCCAATTAGAAAATGGGTGAAAGACTTGAATAGACATTTCTCCAGAGAAGAAATACAAATGGTAAAAAAACACATGAAGAAATGCTCAACATCACTCATGATTAGGGAAATGCAAATCAAAAGTACAATGAGATATCATTTCACACCTATCAGAATGGCCACTACTAAAAAGACAGAGAACTAAAGTGTTGGAGAGGATGTGGAGAGGTAGGAACACTTCTTCACTGTTGATGGGAATGCAGAATGGTACAACCACTATGGAGGACTGTTTGGGAGTTCATAAAGAAGTTGAATGTAGATTTGCCACGTGGCCCTGCAATACCACTACAGGGTATATATAGAGAATAACTGAGAGCAGTGACACAAACAGACTCTGACACCGATGTTCAAAGCAACATTATTCACCATTGCCAGAAGTTGGAAACAACCCAGGTGTCCATCAACAGATGAGTGGATAAACAAACTGAGGTCTATTCACACAATGGAATATTATGCAGCTGTAAGAAGAAATGAAGTCATAAAGCATATGGCAACATGGATGACCTGGCCGGACATTATGTTGAGTGAAACAAGCCACACAAAAGGACAAATACTGTATGAATGAGTTACTCTGAAATAAATATATTGTGTTACATACTGTTTCATTTAAAAAAAATTATATGTATCAATTACATTTGAGAAATGTACATATTTATTATTCTGTGTTCTTATTTTTAATTGTTTATATTTTCAATTATTAAATGTAGAAATAAAGTTAAATAAAACGAAATGTAAAGAAGATACTGGATTCACAGAGCTTTAGATTAAAAAACGGGATTTAAAGGTGATTGTAACTCCAAGCAAGTGCATAACTGCCAATGAAATTAGTACCTTGCTTGGTTTTTAAAACTGAAAGAACCACAGCATTGGCATAGCATTAGGTAAAAGCAGTGTTTTGACATCGATCGTGAGTGAAAGCAAGTTCATAGCAGCCAAACAAACAAGTTCTTACTTACCTTTCAAAATTGAAGTACCTCCTGAATTCTCAGAGTTAGGTGAAACCAGAGTCTTGAAATTGATTGTAAGTGAAAACACTCACAAAGCAGAGATGGAAACAAATTTCTTTACTGGTTTTCTAAACTGAAGAAATGACTGCATTTGCCAAGCATTCAGAAAACCAGTGCTTTGAAGTTGACTGAAAGTGAATATATAACCTCGATGGGCTCCGTGGGATCCACATTCCTCCATGGACTCAACAGGCTCTGCCAGCACCACGAGCCTGCACAGCCTGCATGGCCTCCAAGTGCTTCAAAGTCTCAACAGACTTCATGGGCATGGAGAAGCTCCACAGGCCTCCAAGGGCAATGTATGTTCCATGGCCTCCATGACTTCCAAGGCTTCCATGGCATCCATGTGGCTTCAGAGACTCCACAGTCTCCCCAGTCTCCACAGGCTACATGAGCCAGCACAGGCCTCACAGGCTCCATGACCCCAAATGGGCTCCTCAGACTCCACAGGCCTCCACCTTCCTCAGACTCTATAGCATCCACAGTCTTCATGGGCCTACATAACCTCCATGGGCTCAAAGGGGTCCCCATTCCTCCATGGCCAAAGAAGGCCCTGCCAGCACCATGAGCCTGAACAGGCTCCATGGGCTCCAGAGGTATAAAGGCTCTGCTGGCTCCACAGTCTTCATTGATTCCATGGGCTCCATGAGCTCCAGTGGCTCTACAGAATCCACATATTCTGCAAGCCTGCACACTTACCTAGGGCTCCATGGGGTCCATAGGCCTGTACAGGCTCCACAGGACTCCCTGGGCTCCACAGGCTTCCCAGACCTGCACAGGTACCATGGGATCCACAGGGTCCTCTGGCCTGCACAGTCTCCACAGGTGTCCATGGGTTTCACAGCCTCCATGTGCTCCATTACCTCCATGGGTTCCACAGGATTCTATATACTCACAGAATTCACAGTCTCGCTGAACTTCATGGGACTTCACAGGCTTCACAGGCCTCCATGGGATCCAGAATCTCCATGGGCTCCTTATCTCCATGGCTTCCACAAACTCCACCAGCTCCACAGACTCCATGGGATTCACAGGTTGCACAGGTTCCACTGTACTACAGAGTATATATGGGCTCCATGGGCTCCCTGGTCTCCATGGGCTCCAGGCGCTCAACAGTCCTTTATGACTCATTGTGATCCACAATCTCCATTGGCTCCACATAATCCACAGGATCTATGGCCTGTACAAGGTCCACAGGCCTCAATGGGCCCTGCAGTTTCCACAGGCTCAACAGGCTCCATTGGTTCCACAGATGTCAATGGGCTACATGTCCTTAATATTTTCCCCATTCTCTTTAGTGTCGTTGGAGTCCATACCTTAACTGGCTCCATGGGACTCATGGGCTCAATGAGCTCCACAGGATCCACAGGCCTGTACAGGCTACACAAGCTCCCTGTTCCTGCACAGACTTCAAGGAATCCAAGGGTTTTGTGAACTCTATGGTCTTGACAGACTTCATGGTCTCAATGGCCTCAACACCTCCACAGCACTTCACAGGCTCCACAGGCCTCTACAATCTCCATGGGCTCAAGGGGCTCTATGGTCTCAATGTGCTGCACAGGCTCCATGGGTTCAAACTGTTCCACAGACTCCATGGTTATGCACAGGCTCCACAGGCTCCATTTACTCCACAGCCTCTACAGACTCCACAGGCTCCACGTGCCCCACAGGCTCCATGGGCCTGCACAGGCTGCATGGTCTCAAAGGGCTTCAAATGCTCAATAGGCTGCATGGGCCTGCAGAGGCTCCACAGGTCTTCAGGAGCACTGAATGCTCCATGGGTTCCATGACTTTCAAGACCTCCATGGCATCCATGTGGCTTCACAGTTTCAAGAAACTCCCCAGTCCCCTCAGGCACCATGATCCTTCACAGCCCTCACAGGCTCCATGGCCCCAAATGGGTACACTGATTCCATAGGCCTCCACATGATCCTCAGCTTATTCAGACTCTACAGCTTCCACAAGCTTCATGGGCCTTCATAACCTCCATGGGCTCCATGGGATCTACATTCCTCCATGGCCTCAATAGGCTCTGCCAGCACCATGAGCCTGCACAGGCTCAATGGCCTCCATGAGATATGCTGGCTGTGCAGGTTCCACACACACCGTGGGTTCCATGGGCTCCATGAGCGCCAGTGGCTCCACAGGCTCCACATGTTCTGCCAGCCTGCACAGTTTCCATAGGGTCCATGACGTCTATAGGAGCCTACAGGCTCCACAGGTCTCCAGTGGGCTCCATAAGTTGCCCAGGCATGCAGAGATATCATGGTCTCCACAGGGTCTTCAGGAATACACAAGCTCCATAGACCTCCATGTGTTTCACAGCCTACATGGGCTCCATCAGCTCCAAGGACTCCAGAGGCTTCTATATTGTCACAAACTTCACAGTCTCCCTGTCCTTCATGGGACTGCACAGGCTCCACAGGCCTCCTTGGCTCCATAGTCTTCATGGGCTCCTAGGTCTCCATAGATTCCACAAGTTCCACCAGCTCCATGGGCTTCACAGGTTACACTGGTTCCACTGGCCTACACTACATTCAAGAGCTCCATGGGTTTCACGGACTACACAGGCTCTATGGGCTCTACAGTCCTTTATGAATCCATGGGCTCCACCAGCTCCATTAACTCCACAGAATCCACAGGCTCTAAAGCCTGTACATGCTCCACAGTCCTCAATGGGTGCCACAGTCTCCACAAGCTCAACAGGCTCCATGGGTGCCACAGGTGTCAAGGGGCTACATGCACTTAACAGGCTCCACATTCTCTGTAGTGTCCTTGGGCTCCATACCTCAACAGGCTTCATGAGTCCCATGGGCTCAACGAACTCCACAGGATCCACAGGACTTTACAGGCTCCACAAGCTCCCTGGGCCTCCCCAGGCTCCAAAGGTCCCACAGGCCCCACTGCCTTACACAGCCTCGACATTCTCCATGGAATCTATGGTCTCCACCAGCAGCACATGCTCCACAGATGTCAGTGGACTCAAGGTGCTTTCATAAGCTCCACAGGCCTCCACGGGCTACACAGACTCCACAGGCTACCTGGGGTACACGTGCTCCATATGTTCTAGGAGTATGCAGGGGTTCCACAATCTCTACTTACTCCACAGGCTCTTCAGGCTATATAAGGTCAATGTGTTCCACAGGTTCCATGGGACCGCACATGCTGCATGGCCCCCAAGGGCTTCAAAGTATCAACAGGCTCCATGGGTGTGCAGAGGCTCCACCGGATTTTCACAGTAGTTTCTTCACGTTCCAAATCTAAGTAAGGTTTGTGTTTTGTTTGCAGAAATGCATGTGTTTTCCCTCTCAATAATCTTCAAAACACTGGTTTTACCTAGCACGCTGTGAATGCAGTGGGTACTTCAACTTTGAAATGTAAATAAGATACTTGCTTGTTTGGATGCTATGAACTTCTTATCACTCCCTATGCCAAAACACTGTTTTTTCCAAATGCTGCGCCAATGCAGTAGGTTTTTACTTTACAAATATAAATAAGATTTGTGGTTTATTGACAGCTATGCGTGTGTTTTCACTTAGAATTATCTCCAAACCACTGGTTTTACCTAACACGCTGTGAATGCAAGAGGTACTTCAACTTTGAAACGTAAGTAAGATACTTGTTTGTTTGGCTGGTATGCAATTGCTTTCACTCACAATGTAAAAACACTGCTTTTACCTAGTGCTATGCCAATGCAGTATTTTCTTATCTTTTCAAATCTAAGTAAGTTTTGTGTTTTGTTTGCTGCTATGCAGGTGTTTTCTCTTAAAATCATCTTCAATACACTGGTATTAACACACTATGAATGCAGGAGGACTTTCAAGTATGAAACATAAGTAAGATACTTGTTTGTTTGGCTGCTGTGCACTTGCTTTCACTCACAATCAATGTAAAATCACTACTTTTACCTAATGCTGTAACTGCAATGGTTTATTCACTTTTCAAATATAAGTAAGATTTGTGTTTCGTTTGCTGCTATACATGTGTTTTCACTTAAAATCATCTTCAAAAGTCTGGTTTTACCTAACTCTCTGTAAATACAGGAGGATATTCAAGTTTGAAATATAAGTATGATACTTGTTGTGTGGCTGCTATACACTTGCTTTCAATCACAATGCCAAAACCCTGCTTTTGCTATGAAAATGCTGCAGTTTCTTCACTTTGCAAATCTATTTATGTTTCTTTCTTTTGCTGCTATGCACGTATTTTCACTTACAATGAAATTCAAAACACTGCCTTTCCCTAACACTGGGTAAATGCAGTCAATTCTTCAGTTTAGAAAACCAATAAATAAACTTGTTTCATTGGCTTATTTGCACATTTTCACTCAAAATCAACTTCAACACCCTGGCTTCACCTAACTGTCTGTGAATGCAGGAGATACTTCAAGTTTGAAAAGGAGGTAAGATACTTGTTTGTTTGGCTGCTATGAAATTGTTTTCACTAAGTATGCCAACACACTGCTTTTTCCTAATGCTGTGGAATGCAGTACTTTTTTTACTTTACATATTTTAATAAGATTCATGTTTATTTGCTGCTATGCATATGTTTTCACTTACAATTATCTTCAAAACACTGGTTTTGCCTAACATGCTGTGAAGGCAATAGCTCCTTCAGCTTTGAAACGTACATGAGATACTTGTTTGTTTGGCTTCTATGCATTTGCTCTCACTCACAATGTCAAAACCCTACTTTTACTACATCAATGCTGCAGTTTCTTCACATTGGAAATCTAAGTAAGTTTCTTTCTTTTGTCGCTGTGCACGTGTTTTCACTTACAATCAACTTAAAAACACTGCTTATCCCTGTCACTGGGTGAATGCTGTCAATTCTTCCTATTAGAAAACCAATAAAGTAACTTGTTTCATTGGCTGCTTTGCACATGTTTTCACTTAAAATCACCTTCAAGACTCTGGTTTCACCTAACTCTCTGTGAATGTGGGAGATACCTTAAGATTGAAAGGTAAGTAATATACTTGCTTGTTTGGCTGCTATGCACTTGCTTTTGATCACAATTTAAAAACAATGATTTTACCTAATGCTATGCCAATGAAGTAGTTTCTTCACTTTTCAAATCTAAGTAATATTTGTGCTTTGTTTGCTTTTATGTGTCTGTTTTCACTTACAATCAATTTTAAAACACTTTTCCCTCATGCTGGGTGAATGCAGTCAATTTTTCAGTTTAGAAAACCAATAAAGAAACTTATTTCATTGGCTGCTTTGCACATGTTTTCACTTAAAATAAATTTCAAGACACTGGTTTCACCAAACACTCTGTATATTCAGGAGGTACTTCAATTTTGAAAGATAAGTAAGATACTTGTTTGCTAGGTTGCTATGCACTTGCTTTCACTCACTATGCCCACAGAATTATTTTTCCAAATGCTACACCAATGCAGTAGTTCCTTTGCTTTCCAAATCTAAATAAGTTTTGTGTTTGTTTGTTTCTATGCATGTGTTTTTACTTAAAATCATCTTCAAAACATTGGCTTTACCTAACACTCTATGATTGCAGGTGGTACTTCAACTTTGAAAGGTAAGTAAGATATTTGTTTGTTTGGCTGCTGTGCACTTGCTTTCACACCTTATGCCAAACACTGCTTTTTTCCAATGCTATGCCTAAGCAGTAGAGTCTTTATTAATATAAATACAATTTGTGTTTTATTTGGTGCTATGTGTTTTCACTTTTAATTATCTTCAAATCACTGATTTTACTTAACACACTGTGAGTGCATGAGGTACTTCAAATTTGAAACATAAGTAAGATAAGATACTTGGTTGTTTGGCTGCTATGCACTTGTTTTCTCTCACAATGTAAATACACTGCTATTACCTAGTGCTATGCCAAAGCAGTAGTTTCTTCACTTTTCAAATCTAAGTAATATTTCTGTTTTGTTTTCAGGTATGCATGTATTTTCACTTATAACTATCTTCAAAACACTGGTTTTACCTAACACGCTCTGAATATAGAAGAAACTTCAGCTTTGAACCTTAAGTAAGATACTTGTTTGTTTGGCTGCTATGCACTTTCTTTCACTCACAATCAATGTAAAAAAAGTGCTTTTACCTAATGCTATGCCAATGCAGTAGTTTCTTTACTTTATAAATCTAAATACGATTTGTGCTTTATTTGCTGCTATGCATGTGTATTCAAATACAATTATCTTCAAAACACTGGTTTTATTAACACGCTGTGAATGCAGGAGGTAATTCAACTTTGAAACGTTTGTAAGATACTTGTTTGTTTGGCTGCTGTGAACTTGCTTTCACTCACAATCAATGTAGAAACAGTGCTTTTACCGAATGCTATGCCAATGCAGTAGTTTCTTCACTTTTCAAATCTAAGTAAGACTTGTGTTTTGTTTGCTACTATGCATGTGTTTTCACTTAAAATCATCATCAAAACACTGGTTTTACATTACACTCTGTGAATGCAGGAGGTAATTCAAGTGTGAAAGTTAAGTTAGATACTTGTTTGTTTGCCTGCTATACACTTGCTTTCACTCACAATGTCAAAACCCTGCTTTTATTATGTCAAAGGTGCAGTTTATTCACTTTAGAAATCTAAGTAAATTTCTTTCTTTTGCTGCTATGCACGTGTTTCACTTGCAATCAACATCAAAGCTCTCATTTTACCTAAAGCTGTGTGAATGCATTCTATTCTTCATTTTAGAAAACCAACAAAGAAAATTGTTTCATTTGTTGCTTTGCATGTGTTTTCACTTAAAATCAACTTCAAGAAGCTTGTTTCACCTAACTCTGTGAATGCAGGATATACTTCAAGTTTGAGATGTAAGTACAATACTTGCTGGTTTGGCTGCTCTGTACTTGCTTTTTATCACAATGTAAAAACACTGTTTTTACATAATGCTATGCCAATGAAGTAGCTTCTTCACTTTTCAAATCTCAATAATATTTGTGTTTTGTTTGCTACTATGTAGCTGTTTTCACTTAAAATCATCTTCCAAACACTGGATTACCTAACACTCTGTCAATGCAGGAGGTACTTCAACTTTCAAACGTAAGTGAGATACTTCTTTCTTTGGTTGCTATGTGCTTTCTTTCACTTACAATTAATGTAAAAGCAGTGCTTTTACACAATGCTATGCCAATGCAGTATTTTCTTCTCTTTTAAATTCTAAGTAAGATTTTTGTTTTGTTTGATGCTATGCATGTGTTTTCATTTAAAATCATCTTGAAAACACTGGTTTTACCTAATTCTCTGTGTATGCAGGAGGTAATTCACATTTGAAAGTTAAGTAAGATACTTCTTTGGCTGCTATACACTTGCTTTCACCCACAATGTCAAAACCTTGCTTTAACTATAGCAATGCTGCAGTTTCTTCACTTTGGAAATGTAAGAGTCTTTCTTTTGCTGTTGTTCACGTGTTTTCACTTACAATCAACTTCAAATCACTGCTTTTCTCTAATGCTGGGTGAATGGAGACAATTCTTCAATTAGAAAAGCAATAAAGAAACTTGTTTCATTGGGTGGTTTGCACATGTTTTAACTTAAAATCAACTTAAAGACACTGGTTTCACTTAACTCTGTGAATTCAGAAGGTACTTCCAGTTTGAAAGTTAAATAAGATACTTGTTTGTTTGTCTGCTATGCACTTGCTTTCACTCACTATGCCAACCCACTGCTTTGTCCTAATGCTACGCCAAGGCAGTAGTTTATTTACTTTACAAATTTCAATAAGATTTTTGTCTTATTTGCTGTTCTGCTTGTATTTTCACTTACAATTATCTTCAAAACACTGGTTTTACATAACATTCTATGAATGCATGAGGTATTTCAACTTTGAAAAGTAAGTAATATACTTGTTTACTTGGCTGCTATGCACTTGCTTTCAATCACAATCAATGTAAAAACACCACTTTTTCCTAACGCTTTGCCAATGCAGTAGTTTCTACACTTTCAAAACCTAAGGAAGGTTTGTGGGTTTTTTTGCTGCTATGCATGTGTTTTCACTTAAAATCATCTTAAAAGCACTGGTTTACTTAACATTCTGTAAATGTAGGAGGTATTTCTACTTTGAGTGTTAAGAAAGATACTTGTTTGTTTGGCAGCTATACACTTGCTTTCACCCACAAACTCAAAACTCTGCTTTTACTATGCCAATGCTTCAGTTTCTTCACTTTGGAAATCTAAGTAGGTTTCTTTATTTTGCTGCTATGCACGGGTTTTCACTTACAATCAACTTCAAAACACTGCTTTCTCCTAATGCTGGGAGAATCCAGCCAATTCTTCAGTTTAGAAAATCAATAAAGAAACGCGTTTTATTGTTTGCTTTGCACGTGTTTTCACTTACAATCAACATCAAAACACTGCTTTTCCCTAACACTGGGTGAATGCAGTCAATTCTTCCGTTTAGAAACCCAAGAAAGAAACCTGTTCCATTGGATGCCTTGCAAGTGTTTTCTCTTAAAATCAACTTCAAGACACTGGTTTCACCAACTCTCTGTGAATTCAGGAGGTATTTCAAGTTTGCAAGGTACATATGATATTTGTTTCTTTGGCTGCTATGCACTTGCTTTCACTCTCTGTGCCAAGACACTGCTTTTTCCTAATGTTACGCCAATGCAGTATTTTCTTTTTTTACAAATATAAATAAGATTTGTGTTTTATTTGCTGCTATGCATGTGTTTTCACTTACAATTTTCTTCAAAACACTGGTTTTACCTAACACGCTGTGAATACCGGAAGTAATTCAAGTTTGAAATATATTTAAGATACGTGTTTCTTTGACTGCTATGCACTTGCTTTCCCTCACAATCAATGTAAAACCCTGCTTTTACCTAATGCTATGGTAATGCAGTAGTTTCTTCACTTTTCAAATATAAGTAAGATTTGTGTTTTGTTTGCTGCTACACATGTGTTTTCACTTAAAATCATATTCAAAACACTGGTTTAACTCAACACTTTGTGAATGCAGGAGGTAATTCAAGTTTGAAAGTTAAGTAAGATACTTGTTTTTGTGGCTGCTATACACTTGCTTTCACTCACAATGTCAAACCCTATTTCACTATGCCAATGCTGCAGTTTCTTCACTTTGGAAATCTAAGCAAGTTTCTTTATTTTGCTGCTATGCACATGTTTTCAGTTACAATCAACTTCCAAGCACAGCTTTTCCCTAATGCTGGGTGAATGCAGTCAATTCTTCAGTTTAGAAAACCATTGGCTGTTTTGCACGTGTGTTCACTTAAAATCAACTTTAAGACACTGGATTCACCTAACTCTGTGAGTGCAGGGGGAACTTAAAATTAAGTAAGTAAGATACTTGTTTGTTTGGCTGGTATTCACTTGCTTTTGATCACAATGTAAAAACACTGTTTTTAGATAAGCTACTCCAATGCAGTGGTTTCTTCATTTTACAAATCTAAATAAGATTTGTGTTTTATTTCCTGCTATGCCTGTGTTTTCCCTTAAAATTATCTTCAAAACACTGGTTTTACCTGACACACTGTGGATGCAGGAGGTACTTCAACTTTGAAACAAAAGTAAGATACTTTTTTGTTGGCTGCTATACACTTGTTTTCACTCACAATCAATGTTAAAACAAAGCTTTTACCTAATGCTATGCCAAAGCTGTAGATTCTTCACTTTTCAAATCTAAGTAAGATTTGTGTTTTATTTGCTGCTATGCCTGTGTTTTCACTTAAAATCATCGTCAACACAATGGTTTTACCTAACACTCTGTGAATGCAGGAGGTACTTCAACTTTGAAAGTTAAGTAAGATACTTGTATGTTTGGCTGCTATTCACTTGCTTTCACTCACAATGTAAAAACCGTATTTTACTATGCCAATGATGCAGTTTCTTCACTTTGGAATTCTAAGAAAGTTTCTTTCTTTTGCTGCTATGCACGTATTTTCAGTTACAATCAACTTCAAAACACTGCTTTTCCCAGTCGCTGTGTGAAATGCAGTCAGTTTTTCCATTTCAAAAACCAATAAAGAAACTTGTTTCATTGGCTGCTTTGCATGGGTTTTCACTTAAAATCTACTTCAAGACACTGGTTTCACTTAACTGTGAATGGAGGAGGCACTTCAAATTTCAAAGTAAAAACTTCCAGGAAGATGGCAGCCTAGTAAGACACAGGAATCTCTTCTCCAGAGAAATAGTTAGAGAACAGGATGAAACAGCCCCAAAATAGATCTTCTAGAGTTTAGGACAGCAGGTGATGGCTGCACACCACCCAGAGGAGAGAGGGACAAAAATCGCAACATCAGAACCAGAACTGTGAGTTGAAACCAGCAGCAGCTGCTGCTGCCAGCACCCTCCTCAACACCTTAGAATTCTCAGGTCTCTTGGCCTGTGACTACAGACAAAGGGTGCTCCAGGGTTCTACCATTACCAGAAAGGGGAGAGAAAGGGACACAGCCTTAGGCTGACTCGGGTTCTGATATGCAAATTATTGTGGTGGAACCCCACAGATTCTTCCACACAGTGGTGTACCCTGGGAGCCTAGGAAGGACTGGAGAAATCTGACCCTCACAACCTCCTTCTCTTCTAGCCTGGACTAATTGTTGAGGACTCCACAGGAGAGGGGAGAGAGAGCTTTGGGCTGACCCTGCTTTTGACTCACGGGTTGGGTCTGCCCTGTCCTGAGAGACTTTCCAGGCTGAGCGGGGCTGTGCCATTGTTTGACTTGGAGCCTGCAAGGGGCTAAAGATATAGAAACCTCCCAATCTCCTCTGCTACTAACAGGGACTGATTGTTGAGGATTCAGAGGAGGGAGGAAATATTTCCTAGCTGGGAAAAGGGAGGGGGCTACCAGAGAAGTTTGGAGTACTGTCGCATAAAGTTTGAATTACAAGTCTCTTAGCCCCCAGACAGGAAGCTCTACAACATTGATCTCGTCTGTGTCACAACAAATCCACTCCAACCAGGCATTGAATTGAGAACTGCAAATGAGCACCATCTCCTGAAGACCAAGGAAGTGCACATAAGAAAACTAAATAGGAAAGGCTTTTCCTGGCCTCTATAGCCTCCCTGCCCAAGGCCCAAGGAAATGACTCTACAACCAATTACTGTGTCCAGTGCCCAGTTTGGTGTAACCAGCAGGACAATCCTATCCATCAGGGATGAGTCAAAAATCAAAGAGTTGTAGTAACTCACAGCCTCCTGTGACTAAACTCCTATAAAAGAGAAAGAGATAGAGCATCTATGTAAAATACAGTAAAAACCAGATGCCTAAACACCAGCAAAAAATTAAGAGCCATACTAAGAAAATAGAAGACAAGGCTCAATAATAGGAATACATCAAAGTCCATGAACAGATGCAGAATTTGAGAGAACTAACCAGTGAGATGAGCACAAATTTCCAAAATCAAATTAATGAGATGAAGAACAATATAGTTAAAGAGATAAATGACATCAAGAAGATACTGAGCAAATGCAAAGAAGAATTTGAAATCCTGAACAGGAAAGTAATGGAGTTCATGGGAATGAAAGACACAATAGGTAGTCAAAAACACATTTGAGGCATACAACAGCAGACTTGAAATGATAGAAGAAAGAATAAGTGATAATGAAGACAGTGCAGCTAAAATTGAAGAGAGCAAAGAACAGAGAGAGAAAAGAATGGAAAAAAATGAGCAGGGGCTCAGAGAGTTGAATGACAACACAAAATGCAACAACATATGTGTCATGGGATTTCCAGAAGGGGAAGAGAAAGAAAAAAGGGTAGAAAAAGTATTTGAGGAAATAATAGATGAAAACTTCCCAACTCTCACCAAAGAAATGAACTTACATGCCCAAGAAACATACTGTTCTTCAATGAGTATAAATCCAAATAGACTTACACCA
Source organism: Tolypeutes matacus (assembly GCA_026826555.1). Lineage (NCBI taxonomy): Eukaryota > Metazoa > Chordata > Mammalia > Cingulata > Chlamyphoridae > Tolypeutes > Tolypeutes matacus. The sequence continues at coordinate 1,008,474 of JAKSZT010053856.1, read as the reverse complement.
AGATACATATAATTCAGAATTTTAAATGTAAATGATAAAGAGAAAATTCTCAGAGCAGCAAGAGAGAAGCAAACGATCACATTCAAAGGACGTCCAAGAAGACTTAGTGCAGATTTCTCTTCAGAAATCATGGAGGTGAGAAGAGAGTGGTATGATACAATTAGGAAACTGAAAGAGAAAAACTGCCAGCCGAGAATTCTTTATACAGCAAAACTGTCCTTCAAATAAGAAGGTGAGTATAAAGTATTCAAAAACAAACAGAAACAAAGAGAGTTTGCAAAAAAGAATCCAACTTTGCAGGAAATATTAAAGGAAACCTTCAGGCCTGAAAGAAAAAGACAGGAGAGAGAGGCTTGGAGGAGAGTATAGAAGAAAGAAAAGCAGGAAGGATAACCAAAATGATAAAAAGAGAGACAAAAACAAGATGGTATATGAAATCCAAAGAATACATTGGTTGAAATAAATAGTGCATATTCAGAAATATCATTGAATGTGAATGGATTAAGTTCCCCAATCAAAAGATACAGGCTTACAGAATGGATAAAAGGCATGAGCCATCCATATGCTGCTTAAATGAAACTCACCTCAGACCCAGAGATATAAGCCAGTTGAAAGTAAAAGGTTGGAAAAAGATACTCCATTTGAATAGTAAACAGAAAAGGGCAGGGGTAGCTATACTAATATCAGACAAAACAGAATTTAAGTGCAAAAATGATAAGGGATATGGAAGGCATTATATATTAGTAAAAGTGATGATCCTCCAGGAAGATATAACAGTCATAAATATCTATAAACCTAACCAGGGTGCCCCAAGATAAATGAGCCAAATTCTGCCAAAACTGAAAGGAGAAATAGAAATTTCTACAGTATTCATTGGAGACTTCAACCACCCCTTCCCCATCATTAGATAGAACAACTAGACAGAAGTTGTTCTATCTATCAAGGAAACAGAGATCTTGAACAGTATGATAAACAAGTTTGACCTAACAGACATATACAGAACACTGCATCCAACCTCAGCAGGATATACACTCTTCTCAAGTGCCCATGGATCTTTCACCAGGATACATCACAATAACCTATCAATAAATATACAAAGATTGAAATTATACAAAGCACCTTCTCAGATCATAATGGAATGAAACTAGAAATCAATAATGGACAGGAAAAAAGGAAATTTGCAAATGTGTGGAGACTGAGCAACACACTCCTAAATATTCGGTGTGTCAAAGAAGAAATTGCAAGTGAAATCAATAAATATATTGAGACAGATGAATATGAGAATACAACATCAAAACTTAGGGGATCCAACGAAGGCAGTCTTGAGAGGGAAATTTATAGCGCTAAATGCCTATATTAAAAAACAAGAAAGATCTAAACGCAAAGATTTAAATCAACAACTACAGAAACTGGAAAAGAACAGCAATCCAATCCCAAAGAAAGCAGAAGGAAAGAAATAATAAAGATTAGAGCAGAAGCAAATGAAAATGAGAACAGAAAAACAGTAGAGAAAATCAGCAAAACCAAAACCTCTTTGAGAAGATCAATAAAATTGACAAAACCCTCGCTAGACTAACAAAGAAAAAAAGATAGTAGATGCACATAAATACAATCAGAAATGAAAGGGGGGATATTACAAATTTCCTCACAGAAATAAAAAGAATCATAAGAGGATATTATGAGAAACTATATGCCAACAAACAAGACAACCTAGAAGAAATGGGCAAATTTCTAGAAACACATAACCAACCTACAATGATGCTACAAGAAAGACAAGAACTTAACAAACCAATCACAATTAAGGAGATTGAATCCATCATCAAAAATCTCACAGCAAAGAAAATTCCAGGACCAGATGGCTTCACAGGTGAATTCTACAAAGCATTTTGAATAGAATTAACTCCAATCGTGTTTAAACTCTTCCAAAAATTTGAAGAGGAGGGAAAATTACCCAATACAATTTATGAAGCCAACATCACCCTAATACCAAAGCCAGGTAAAGATTACACAGGAAAAGAAAATTACAGACCAATCCCTCTAATGAACATACATGCAAAAATTCTCAACAAAATACTTGCAAATAGAATCCAACATCATATCAAAAGACTTATACATCACGACCAACTGGGATTTATTACTGGTATGCAAGGCTGGTTCAACATAACCATGGAAGGGGCAGCGATTTGTTTTAACTAGAATAGACACATACTCTGGCTATGGGTTTGCATTTATGGCATGCAATGCTTCTTCGAAAACTACCATCCGTGGACTTACTGAATGTCTTATCTACCGCCATGGCATTCCACGCAGCATTGATTCTGGTCAAGGAAGCCATTTCACAGCAAATGATGTGCAGGAATGGGCACATGCCCATGGAATTCACTGGTCTTACTATGTTCCCCATCATTCTGAAGCACCTGGATCAATAGAATGGTGGAATGGCCTTTTGAAGACTCAATTATGGTGCCAACTAGATGGAAATACTTTGCAGGGCTGGGGCAATGTTTTCCAGGAGGCTGTGTATGCTCTGAATCAGCGTCCTCTCTGTGGTGCTGTTTCTCCCATAGCCAGGATTCATGGGTCCAGGAATTAAGGGATGGAAATGGGAGTGGCACACCCCAATATTACCCCTAGTGACCCACTAGGAAAATTTTTGCTTCCTGTCTCTGCAACTTTAAGCTCTGCTGGTCTACAGGTTTTAATTCCAAAAGGAGGAGTGCTGCCACCTGGGAACATAAAAATGATTCCATTGAACTGGAAGTTAAGGCTGCAACCTGGCCACTTTGGGCTCCTCTTACCTGTGAATCAACAGGTAAAGAAGGGAATTACTGTACTGGCTGGGGTGATTGATCCTATCAAGAGGAAATAGGACTACATCTAAATAATGGGGGTAAAGAAGAGTTTGCCTGGAATGCAGGAGATCATCTAGGGCATCTCTGAGTTCTGCCATGCCTTGTGATTAAAGACAATGGAAAATTGCAACAAACCAATTCAAGCAGTACTAACAATGGCCCAGAATCTTCGGGAATGAAAGCTTGGCTCACCTCAGCAGGCAAAGAACCACGGCCAGCTGAAGTGATTGCTGAAGGTAATGGGAACATGGAATGAGTAGTGGAAAAAGGGTTCATGACTATTACAGTCCTCCTTTCTGTAACTGGTCACGTCATCAAAGTTCATATTTATCACTACCTTCTTCCATGTTTCATTATGAGTATGATTGTATATGTACACAAAACAAATTTCTTTATTTTCTTCCCTAGCCTTTTCCCCTGTCATGAAAAGTTGTAGTAATCCCATGTCATAATATTTAAGGATGTCAAGTTTAAGGGTGACTATTACCCAAGGACTTGCACCCTGTTCTGTGGGGAATTAATGCATTTCTGGTTTTATGCAGGGGAGTTGAACATTGTTAGGTGGAAATATATATGTATACTTGTCTGTTAATGTTTTTACTTAGAGACTAAGTATGGTTTAGAATAATGTGTATGATAGCCAAGTTGACAAGGTGGAATGTGATGTTTAGGCTAATGTGTCAACTCAGCCAGGTAATGGTGTCCAGGGGTTTGTTCCAGCAAGCACTGGGCTACTTGCAATACAAAAGCACTTATGCACTTCAATCACCAGTGAGTTTACTGCATGGATGGATGATTACAGCTGCATCAATCATGGAGATTACATCATCAATGTGCGGTGCTCTTATCCAATCAGATGAATGGCTTAAAAGGGAAAGTGATTTCAACATTCAGAGAGAATTTCCCAGCTCATCGTTGGACAGGCAACTTCTCCCAGAAACTCATCAACGACCTTTAATTGGACTTTCATTTTAGCCCCTGTTTTGCAGCCTGCCTGTGGAACCTGGACTTGTGCATCCCCACGGTCATGTGAGAGACTCTTTAAAATCTCATATTATTGACAGATACCTCCTGTTGATTTTGTTTCCAGAGAGAATCCTGACTAATACACCACATTTACAAAATGAAGAAAAAAAAATCACATGGCCATCTCAAGAGATGCAGAAAAGGCATTCGACAATATCCAAAATCCTTCTTTGATAAAAATGATTCAAAAGATAGGAATAAAAGGAAAATTCCTCAATATGATAAAAGGCATATATGAAAAACCCACAGCCAACACCATACTCAATGGGGAAAGGTTGAAAGCTTTCTCTCTAAGATCGGAAACAAGACAAAGATGCCCACTGTCATCACTGTTATTCAACATTGTACTAAAACTTCTAGCTAGGGTAAATAGACAAGACAAAAAATTAAAGGCATCCAAATAGGAAAACAGGAAGTAAAACTTTCACTGTGTGTGGATGACATGATCCTGTACTTATAAAATCCTGAAGGATCCATGACAAAGCTACTTGAACTAATGAATGAGTTCAGCAAAGTGGCAGGATACAAGATCAACACGCAAAAATCAGTAATGTTTTTGTACACTAGTACTGAACAACCTGAGTGGGAAATCAGGAGGAAATTTCCATTTTCAATAGCAACAAAAAGATTCAAATACCTAGGAGTTAATTTAACCAAAGAAGTACAGGACCTATATGCAGAAATCTACAAAACAATGCTAAAAGAAATTTTAAAAGACCTAAACAAATGGAAAGACATTCTGTGTTCATGGATTGGAAGAATAAATATCGTGAAGATGTCAATCTTGCCCAAACTGATTTAAAGGTTCAATGCAATACCAATCAAAATCCCTACAGCTTACTTTACTGAATTAGAGAAGGCAATTACCAAATTCATTGTGAAGGGTAAGTGCACCCAAATAGCCAAAAGCATTCTAAAAAGGAAGAGCAATGTGGGATTAATTTCACTGCCTGACTTTGTAACATATTACAAAGATACAGTGGTCAAAACAGCATGGTACTGGCCTAAAGATAGACACATCAATCAGTGGACTAGAATGGAGAACCCAGAAATACACACTCAGATATTCAGTGAACTGGTTTTTGACAAACCTACCAAGCCCACACTAATGGGAGAAAACAGTCTCTTCAACAAATGGTGCTGGGAGAACTGGATATCTATAACCAAAAGAATGAAAGAGGATCCCTATCTCACCCCCTATACAAAAATCAACTCAAAATGGATCAAAGATCTAAATATAAAAGCCAAGACCATAAAACTGCTAGAAAATAATGTAGGGAAACATCTTCAAGAACTTGTAGTAGACCACCTACTACAAGGTAGATGCTCGGACTATACACCCAAAGCACGTGCAACAAAAGCAAAAGTACATAAATTGGACCTCTTCAAATTTAAACACTTTTGCACCTCCAAGGACTTTCTCAGAATGGTGAAAAGGCAGCCAATTCAATGGGAAAAACATATTTGGAAATCACATATCTGATAATGATTTATTATCCAGGATATATAAATTGATGTTTCAACTCAACAATAAAAAGACAAATGACCCAATTAAAAAATGGGTGAAATACTTGAATAGACCTTTCTCTGAAGAAGAAATACAAATGGCAAAAAAACACATGAAGAAACGCTCAACATCACTCATGATTAGGGAAATGCAAACCAAAACTACAATGAGATATCATTTCCCACCTATCAGAATGGCCACTATTAAAAAGACAGAGAACTACAAGTGTTGGAGAGGATGTGGAGAGGTAGGAACACTTCTTCACTGTTGGTGGGAGTGCAGAATGGTACAACCACTATGGAGGACTGTTTGGGAGTTCATAAAGAAGTTGAATGTAGACTTGCCACGTGGCCCTGCAATACCACTACAGGGTATATACAGAGAAGAACTGAGAGCAGTGACACAATCAGACATCTGCACACCGATGTTCATAGCAACATTATTCACCATTGCCAAAAGTTAGAAACAACCCAGGTGTCCATCAACTGATCAATGGGTAAACAAACTGTGGTCTATTCACACGATGGAATATTATGCAGCTGTAAGAAGAAATGAAGTCATAAAGCATATGGCAACATGGATGACCTGGCGGGCATTATGTTAAATGAAGCAAGTCACACAAAAGTACAAATACTGTATGAATGAGTTACTCTGAACCAAATATATTGCATAACATACTGTTTCTCCAAAAAAAATTTATATGTATCCATTATATTTATTGAGAAATGTATATATTTATTCATGTGTTTACTTTTTAGTTTTTATTTTTTATATATTCAATTATTAAATGTACAAACAATGTTAAATAAAAAGAAAAAACAGAAACATGAAGAAGATACTGGATTCACAGAGCTTTAGATTAAAAAACGTGTTTTGAAGGTGATTGTATCTCCAAGCAATTGAATAGCTGTCAATAAACTGAGTACCTTGCTTAGTTTTTAAAACTGGAAGAACCACAGCATTGGTATAGCATTAGGTAAAAGCAGTGTTGCAACATTGATTGTGAGTGAAAGCAAGTGCATAGCAGACAAGGAAACAAGGATCTTACTTGCCTTTCAAAATTGAAGTACATCCCGCATTCTCAGAGTCAGGTGAAACCAGAGTCTTGAAATTGATTGTAAGTGAAAACACTCACAAAGCAGAAAATGAAACAAGTTTTTTATTGGTTTTCTAACCTAAAGAAATGATGGCATTCCCTGAGCACTCAGAAAAGCAGTACTTTGAAGTTGATTGAAAGTGGAAACATGTGCTTAGCAGCCAAAGAAACTAGAAATTTACTGAGATTTCCAAAGTGAATGCATTGCAACATTGGTATAGAAAAAGCAGTGTTTTCACATAGGTTGTAAGTGAAAAGAAGTACATAGCAGTCATGGAAAGAAATATATTATTTACTTTACAAAAGTGAAGAACCTCTGCATTGGCAGAGCAGTAGTTAAAAGCAGGGTTCTGACATTGTGAGAGAAAGCAAGTGCATATCAGCCAGGAAAACAAGTATCTTGTTACCTTCAAACATGAAGTTCCTCCTGCATTCACAGAGTGTTAGGTAAAACAAGTGTTTTCAAGGTGATCATAAGTGAAACAACATGCATAGCTGCCAATGAAATACAAATATTACATAGATTCAAAAACTGAAGAGACTACTGCATTGGTATAGCGTTAGGTAAAAGCCGTGTTTTGATTTTGGTGGTAAGTGAAAACAAGGGCATAGCAATCAAGGAAACAAGTGCCTTTCCTACTTTGCAAACATGAAGAACCTCCTGGATCCACAGAGCTGTAGGTTAAAACGAGGATTTTGAAGTTGATTGTAACTCCAAGTAGTGTAAAGCTGCCAATGAAATGAGTATCCTACTTAATTTTGAAAACAGAAGAATCCACTGCATTTGCATAGCATTAGATAAAAGCAATGTTTTGACACTGAATGTGAGTGAAAGCAAGTGCATAGCTGCCTCACTAACAAGTATCTTACTTTCCTTTCAAACTTGAAGAACCTCCTGCATTCACAGAGAGTTATGTGAAAGCAGTGTATTCAAGTTCATTGTAAGTTAAAACACGTGCATAGCAGGAAAAGAAATTAGAATTTTACTTCTATTTCAAAAATGAAGAAACTGCAGCATTGGCATAGAAAACGTAGTGTTTTGATATTGGTTGTAAGTGAAAACAAGTGCATAGCAGCCAAGGAAATAAGTATCTTATTTACTTTACAAAAGTGGAGAACCTCTGTATTGTCATAGCTTTAGGTAAAAGCAGGGTTTTTACATTGTGAATGAAAGCATGTGCATAATAGCCAGGGAATCAAGTATCTTGCTTACCTTTCAAAGTTGAAGTACCTCCTGCATTCACAGAGGGTTAGGTAAAAACCAGTGTTTTGAAGGTGATGGTAAGTGAAAATATATAAATAGCAGCAAATGAAATGCAAAATGTAATTAGATTTCAAAAGTGAAGAAACTACTGCGTTGGCACAGCATTAGGTAAAACCAGTGTTTCGATATTGGTGGTAAGTGAAATCAAGGTGATAGCAGCCAAGGAAACTAGTATGTTTCTTACTTTACAAATGTAAAGAACTTCCTGAATTCACAGAGCTTTAGGTTAAAACAAGGATTTTGAAGTTGATTGTAACTCCAAGAATATCATAGCTGCCAATGAAATGAGTATCCTACTTAGGTTTGAAAACTGAAGTAACCATTGCATTGGCATAGCATTCAGTAAAACCAGTGTATTGATGTTGATTGTGAGAGAAAGCAAGTGAACAGCAGCCAAACTAATTAGTATATAACTTACCTTTCCAACTAGAAGTACTTCCTGCATTCACCAAGCATTAGGGAAAGGCAGTGCTTTGAAGTTGATTGTAAGTGACAACACATGCATAGCAGCAAAAGAAACTAAAATCTTACTTAGAATTCAAAAGTGATGAAATTGCAGCATTGGCATAGAAAAAGCAGTGTTTTGACATTGCTTGTAAGTAAAAACACGTGCAAACTAGACAATGAGACAAGTTTCTTTATTGGTTCTCTAAACTGAAGAACCAAATTCATTCAGCAAGCATTAGGGAAAAATATTGCTTTGAAGTTCACTGTAGTGAAAACCCATGCATGGAAGCAAAATAAACTAGAATCTTCCTTAAATTACAAAGTGAAGACACTGCAGCATTGGCATAGAAAAAGCAGTGTTTTGACATGGTTTTATGTGAAAACAAGTTCATACCAGGAAAGGAAAGAAATATCTTATTTACTTTAGAAAAGTGAAGAATTTCTGCATTAGGTTAAAGCCGGGTTTTGACATTGTGAGTGAAAGCAAGTGCATACCAGCCAAACAAACAACTATCTTACTTTCCTTTCAAATTTGATGCACCTCCTGCATTCACAGAGGGTTAGGTGAAACCAGTTTCTTGAAGTTGATTGTAAGTGAAAACATGTGCAAAGCAGCCAGTGAAGCAAGTTTCTTTATTGGTTCTCTAAACTGAAGAACTGAGTGCATTCACTGAGCGTTAGGGAAAAGCAGTGATTTGAAGTTGATTGTAAGTGAAAACACGTGCATAGCAGCAAAAGAAATAAGAATCTTACTTATATTTCAAAAGTGAAATAACTGCAGCATCGACATAGAAAAAGCAGTGTAAAAATACAAGTTGTAGCAGCCAAGGAAAGTATCATATATTTTACAAAAGTGAAGAACCTCTGATTTGGCAGAGCATTATATTAAAGCAGGATTTAGACATTGTGAGTGAAGCAAGAGCATAACACCAGGGAGTCAGGGACCTTACTTATCTTTCAAAGATGAAGTACCACTTGAATTCCCAGGGTGTTAGGTAAAACCAGTGTTTTGAAGTTGATCGCAAGTGAAAACACATGCATAGCATCAAATGAAACAGAAATCTTACTTACATTTCAAAAGCGAAGAAATTACTCCATTGACATACCACTAGGTAAAAGCGGTGTTTTGACAGTGGTTGTAAGTGAAAACAACAGCATAGCAGCCTAGGAAAGAAGTATCTCATTTACTTTACAAAAGTGAAGAACCTCTGCATTGACAAGGCATTAGTTAAAAGAAGGGTTTTGACATTGTGAGTGAGAGCAAGTGTATAGCAGCCAGGGAAGCTATTATCTTTCATACTTTACAAACGTGAAGAACCCCCTGGATCAACAGAGCTGTAGGTTAAAAACAGGATTTTGAAGTTGATTTCAACTCCAAATAGTGCATAGCTGTCTATGAAATGAGTATCCTATTTATTTTGAAAACCGAAGAAACCACTGCATTGGAATAGCATTAGGTAAAGGCAGTGTTTTGACATTGATTGTGAGTGAAAGCAAGTGCATAGCAGCCAAACAAACAAGCATCTTACATTTCAAACTTGAAGTACTTCCTTCATTTACATAGAGTCAGACGGGACCAGTGTCTTGAACTTGATTTTAAGTTAAAACACATACAAAGCAGCCAATGAAACAAATCCCTTTATTGGTTCTCTAAATTGATGATCCAAGTGCATTCACTGAGTGTTAGGGAAAAATTATTGGAACTTTTGTACACTGTGGAGTCCATGGAGACTGTGGAGTCTGTGGAGCTTGTGGAACCTGTGGAAGCCTGTGAAGTCTCTGCAGGTACATGTAGTCTGTGGTGCCTATGGAGGCTGTGGAAACTTTGGAACACATGGAGGCCTGTGGAACCTGGACCATGAAGCCCATGGAGATCAGGGATTCCACGGAGTCCTGTGTGGCTGTGGAGCCTTTAGAGTCTATGAAGACTATTGAGGCTTTTGGAGCCTGTGGAGATCATGGAGCCCATGGGGACCACGGACCATGTTGAGCTATGGAGCCCAAGAAGACCACAGAGACTGTGGAGCCAATGGAGCACATGTAGCCCATGAATGCCTGTGAAGCCCATGGAGATTGTGGAGTCTGTGGAGGCCATGGAGGCCTTCGGAGCCTATGCCAGCCCCTGGAGACCACTGATACCTGTGGAGAACGTGCTGTCTGTGGAGACCATAGAGCCCAAGGAGCCTGTAGAGGCTGGGGAGGCAAGTAGAGACTATGGGTCCTTTGGAGCCTGCATAAGCTCAAAGCCTGTGGAACCTGTGCAACCAATGGAGCCAGTGGAGACCTGTGGAGCCCGTGGAGTCTATGGAGCTTGTAGAGGCCTTTAGAACCTTTTAAGTCCTGTGAACATGGATAAGGCCTTGGAGACCATGAAATCCATGGAGACCATGGAGTTCTCAAAGCCTATGGAACCTGTAAATCCTTGAAGGCTCAGGGAGCCTGTAGAGCCTGTACAGGCCTGTGGATCCTGTGGAGCTCATCAAGCCCATGGGACCCATGGAGCGTGTTGAGGTATGTAGCCCAAGGAATTATACAGAATGTGGAAACCATGGAGCTGATGGAGCCCATGGAGAATGTGAAACCCATGGAGGCCTGTGGAGCCTGTGCAGGTCAGAGGACCCTGTGGAGTCCAAAGTATCTGTGCAGTGCTGGTGAGTCCGTGGAACCCATGGAGGCCAGTGAAGCCTGTGTAGAACTATAGCCCATATGGAGCCCATGGCACCTGTGCAGGCCTGTGGAACATTTGGAGCCACAGGAGCTCATGGAGCCCATGGAACCCATGGAGCCTGTGGATCCTGCAGAGCCTCTATATCTCATGGATGCCATAGAGCCAGTGCAGGCTCATGGTTCTGGCATAGACTGAGCCCATGGAGGAAGGTGGAGTCCGAGGAGCACATAGAGGTTATGTCGGCACATGTAGGTGTGGAGGCTGTGGAGGCTAATGAGGCTGAGGATGATGGGGAGGACTATGGAGTCTGTGGAGACCATTTTGGGCCATGGAGCCTTTGGGGATGTGCATGCATGGAGCTTGTGGAGACTGGATTGCCTGTGGTGATTGTGCACACACAAGGATGCCATGGAGGCCTTGAAAGCCATGGTGCCTGTGGAGCATGCATTGCTGTGGAGGCCTGTGGTGCCTCTGCAGGCCCATGGAGCTGTAACTTCATGCAACTGCTTAGCTGCCAATGAAATGAGTATACTGCTTAGTTTTGTAAACTGAAGAATCCACTGCATTGGCATAGCATTAGGTAAAAGCAGTGTATTGACATTGATTGTGAGTGAAAGCAAGTGCATAGCAGCCAAACAAACAAGTATCTTACTTACATTTCAAACTTGAAATACCTCCTGCATTCACATAGTGTTAGGTGAAATCAGTGTCTTGAAGTTGATTATAAGTGAATACACGTGCAAAGCAGCCAATGAAACAAGTTTCTTTATTGGTTCTCTAAACTGAAGAACCAACTGCATTCACCAAGTGTTAGGGAAAAGCAGTGCTTTGAAGTTGATTGTAAGTGAAAACACGTGCATAGCAGCAAAAGAAATTGAAACTTACTGACATTTCCAAAGTAGAGACACTGCGGCACTGGCATAGAAAATGTAGTGTTTTGACATTGGTTGTCAGCGAAAACAAATACATAGTAGCCAAAAAAGAATTATCTTATTTACTTTACAAAAGTGAAAAACCTTTGCCTTTGCAGAGCATTAGGTAAAAAAGGGTTTTGACATTGTGAGTGAAAGCAAGTGCATAGTAGTCAAGGAAACAAGTATCTTACTTACTTATGAAAGATGAATTACCTCTTGCATTCACAGAGTTTTAGGTAAGACCAGTGTTTTGAAGGTGATTGGAAGTGAAAACACATGCATAGCAGCATGTGAAACACAAATCTTACTTAGGTTTCAAAAGTGCTTTGAAGTTGAGTGTAAGTGAAAACACAGGCACAGCAGCAAAAGAAACTAGAATCTTACATAGATTTCAAAAGTGAAGGAACTGCAGCATTCACATAGAAAAAGTGGTGTTTTGACCTTTCTTGTAACTGAAAACAAGTACATAGCAGACAGGAACAAGTATCTTTTATACTATAAAAACATGAAGAACCTCCAAGATTCACAGAACTTTAGGTTAAAAACAGTATTTTGGAGTTGATAGTAATTCCAAGCAAGTGCACAGCTGCCAATGAAATGAGTATCCTGCTTAGTTTTGAAACCTGAAAAAAAACCAATGCATTGGCATAGCGTTAGGTAAAACCAGTGTTTTGACATTGATTGTGATGGAAAGCAAGTGCATAGCAGCCAAACAAACAAGTATCTTACTTACATTTCAATCTTGAAGTACCTCCTGCATACACAGAGAGTTAGGTGAAGCCAGTGCTTTGAAGTTGATTGTAAGTGAAAACAGGTGCAAGCAGCCAATGAATCAAGTTTCTATACTGGTTCTCTAAACTGAAGAACCGAATGCTTTCACTGAGTGTTAGGGAAAAGCAGTGCTTTGAAGTTGATTGTAAGAGAAAACACGTGCTTATCAGCAAAAGAAGGGAGAAACTCACGTAGATTTTAAAAGTGAAGAAACTGCACCATTGACTTAGAAAAAGTAGAATTTTTACAATGGTTGTAAGTGTTAACAAGTGCATAGCAGCCAAGGAAAGAAGAATCTTATTTACTTTACAAAATTGAAGAATCTCTGCATCAGCCAATGAAACAAGTCTTTTTACTGATTCTCTAAACTGAAGATCCAACTACATTCACTGAGCATTAGGGAAAAGCCCTTGGAAAGTGTGTAAATTGTGGAGTCCATAGAGCCTGTGGAGCCTGTGGAGCTTGGGGAGACTGTGGAAGCCTGTTGAGTCTCTGCAGGTTCATGGAGCCTGAGGTGCTTTTGGAGCCTGTGGAAACTTTGGAATGTATGGAGTCCTGTGGCAACTGTGCAGGCCCAGGTAAACTGTGGAGACTGCGGATCCTGTGGAGCCTGTGGAACCCATGGAGTCAGTGGAGACTGTGTAGCCAGTGTATACCCATGGAGCCTATGGAGCACGTGGAGCCCATGGATACCCTGAAGCACGTAGATTTCAGGGATTCCATGGAGTCCTGTGTAGCTGTGGAGCCCTTGGAGCCTGTGATGGCAGTTGAGGCCTGTGGAGCCTGTGAAGCTCATGGAGACAATGGGGTCAATGGAGCCCTTTGAGGTATGGAGTCCGTGGTGATCATGCATCCTGTGCAGGCCCATGGAGCCAATGGAACCTATGGAGCCTTTGGAATTACATGGAGACAATGGAGCCTGTGTAGGTTGTGGAGCATGGGGAATCTTGTCAAGTCCATGGAGTCTGTGGCACCTGTGTGGACCTGTAGACCCTGTGCAGGCCAATAGAGCCTGTGGAGCATTTTGAACCCTGGGAGCCTGTGGAGCTTTTGCAGTCACATGTAACTGATGGAGACTGGGGGACCTGTGGAGCCTGTGAATACCCATGGAGCCTGTGGAGATCAGGTAATCCATGGAGTCCTGAGTAGTTGTGGAGCCCATGGAGTCTGTGAAGTCCTTGGAGCCCATCAAGCCTGTGTAGGCTCAGGGAGCCTGTAGACCCTGTAGACCCTGTATAGGCCTGTGAATCCTATGGAGATCATCGAACCCATGGGTCCATGGAGCCTGTTGAGGTATGGAGCCCAAGGAAACTACAGAGATTGTGGAGCCTGTGGAGTGCATGTAGCAGATGGACACATGTGGAGCTCATGGAGCCTGTACAGCCTGTGGAGCCTGTGGACCCAGTGGAGCTGGTGTAGCCCAAAGTGTCATAGAGGACTGTGGAGCCCATGGAGGCTGTTGATCCAATGGAGCTCATGGATGCTGTGCAGGCCAGTGGAACTTGTGCAACCTGTGAAGCCCATGGAGTCCGTGGAGCTGTTGGAGCTTATGTGGGCCATGGAGCCTGTGGAGCCCATGGAGACTAAGAAGCCTAAGGAGGTCTGTCGGGCCAGAGCAGGCCCATGAAGGACAGAGAGCCAGCGAAATATTTGAGAATATAAAGGCCTGTGGAACACATAGAGCTGATGGGGTCCATGGGAACTCAGAAATCTGGGGAGATCTATAGTGCCTATGCAGGTCTGAGGACCCTATGGAGCCCATGGTGCCTCTGCAGGCCTGGGGAATCTGTGGAGGCCATGAAGGCCTGTGGAGCCTGTGCAGGCCTATAGACCCCATGGAGCCCATGGCAACTGTGCAGGCATGTGGAACATGTGGAGACTGTGAACCACTATAGCTCATGGAGCCCATGGAATCCATGGAGTCTATGGAGAATTCAGAGCCTATATATCTCATGGAGCCAATGGATCCTGTGCAGACTCATAGTGCCAGCAGTGTCTGTTGAGCCCATGGAGGAATGTGGACCCATGGAGCCCAAGGTGGCTATGTAGGCCCATGGAACCTGTGGAGGCTGTGGACGCTGAGGAGGCTGAGGATCATATGGAGGCCTGTGGAGTCTGTGGAGCCCATTTTGGGCCATGGAGCCTGTGGGCCTTGTGCAACTCATGTAACCTCTGGAGCTTGGGGAGGCTGTGGAGTTTGTGCAGGCCTGTAGACCACGTGGAAACTATGGAGCTTCTGCAGGCCTGGCGAGATTGTGGAGGCTTTGGAACTTGTGGAGCTGAGGAAGGCCAGTTGAGGCTGTGAATCCTGTCAATCTTGTATAGTACTGTGGAAACTGTGGAGCCTGTGCAGACAATGATGGCTGTGGAGCTGATGGAGACCTGTGGAGGCTGGCAGCCCAGTGGAATGTGTGGCAACTGTGGGTCCATGGAGGGTGTGGAGACTGTTCAGACCCAAGGAGCCTGTGGAGCCATGATGCCTGTGGCTGTTGTGCACATCTGTGGTGCAGGTGGATCTCATGGGGCCTGTGAACCAGTTGAATTCAGTGGAGCCAATGTATCCCATGGAGCCTGAGAAGCCCATGGGGTATGTGGATCCCATGGATCCCGTGGAGGCCTTTGGACTTGTGGAGTTTGTGAAGCCCATGGATGCCTGTGGAGCTGGTGCATACCCTTGGAAACTTTGGAGACTGTCATATGTATGAAAGCCTATGGAATCCTCAGAGCCCACAGATGTCTGTTGATCTTGTGGAACCTGTGGAGCATGTTCAGGCTGTGAAGGCCATGGAGACCCTCAAGGCCAAGAAAACTGTGGAGACCGTAAAGCCTGTGGAGCTCTTGAAACCTGTGTAAACTGTGGCATCCATGGAGCCAGTGGAGCCTGGGGAGTTTGTGGAGAATGAGGAAGCCTGTGGAGTTTCTGAAGGTTCCTGGAGTCTGTGGTGCCTATGAATCCTGTGGAGACTTTGGAATGCATAGAGGCCCATGGAGCCTGTGCATGCCCATGTAATCTGAGAAGACTGTGGAGATGGTGCATCCCATGGGCTGCTCAGGCTCCAGAGGCTGCACAGGTTACACGAGCCTGTGAAGGCTCCACAAGCCTCAACATGTTCCACAGTCTCCACAGGCTCAACCAGCTCAATGGGTTCCATTCAGGTCCATTGGCTACCTGCACTCCACAGATGCCAAATTTTCTGTAGTTTCCTTGGGCTACATATCTCAACAGCCTACATGGGCCCCATGGGCTCAATGAGTTCCAAAGGATCCTCAGGCATATACAGGCTCCAAAGGCTCTTTGGACCTGCACAGGCTCCACGGGCTCCATGGGCCTTGTAAACTCCATGGTGTCCATGAACTTCATGGTCTCCATGGTCTCAACTACCTCCACAGGCCTGCAAAGCTCCACTGGACTCTACAGGCTCAATGGCTTTCATGTGCTCCACAGGTCTGCAAATGCTCCATGGCTTATACAGACTCCACAGACTACATGGGCTTCCACAGTCTCCAAAGTACCCACAGGCTCCACTGACTTACACAGCCTCCACAGGCTGCATAGGCTTTATGGTCTCCACAGCCACCGCATGCTCCAAAGTTGTCAAAGGCCTCCAGGGCCATGCATAGGCTCCACAGGCCTCCATGGGCTCCATGGACTCCTCAGGCTCCATGGGTTCCACGGGCATCCATAGGCTACATGTTCTCCATTGACTCCACAGTCTCTAGGGATTCCTCTGGCTCCATATGTAAACAGACTCCATGGGCCCCATGGGTTCCATGAGCCTATGCCTACCCATGGACAAGTGGAGCATGTGGAGCCCATGGAGACAATTAAGCCCATGGAGATCAGGGATTCCATGGAGTCCTGTGTAGCTGTGGAGACCTTGGAACCTGTGAAGCCAGAAGAAGTCTGAGGAGCCTGTGGAGTTCATGGAGCTAGTGATTCCCATGGAGCCTGTTGAGGTATCATTCCTGAGAAGACTGCATAGACTGTGAAGCCCATGGAGTCCTTGTAGCCCCTGGATGCCTGTGGATCCCATGGAGCCCTTGGAGGCCTGTAGAGCCTATGCAGGCCCCTGGAGGTCATCGACACTTGTGAAGCATTTACAGCCTGTGCAGACCATAAAGCCCTTGGAGCCTGTGGAGCCAGTGTAAGCCAGTGAAGCCTGTGTAGGCCAGTGGAGCATGTGTGACCTGCGGAGCCTGTGGTGCTCAATGAAGCCTGTGCAGCCTGTGAAACCCATGGGGTCTATGCAGACCTGAGGTACCCATGGAGCCCAGGGAGACTGTAGAGACCTGTGGAGCCTGTGCAGACCTGAGAAGATGGTTGATGCCATGAATTCCATGGAGACCATGGTGATCACAAAGCCTGTGGAGTCCTTGGAGCCTGCGGAGCCTGTGGAAATTGTCGATCCCATGGGTCCCAAAGAACCTACTGAGATATGGAGCGCAAAGACATGACAGAGAATTTGGAGACTTTGGAGTACATATAGTCAATCGACACGTGTGGAACCCATGGAGCCTGTGGAGCCTGTGAATCCTATAGAGGCCCATGGAACCTGTTGAGCCTGTAGAGCACATGGAGTGTGTGGAGCCTTTAGAGCCTATGGAGTCAGTGGAGACTGTGGAGCCTGTACATTCCCATTGAAACTGTTGAGCACATGGAGCCCTTGGTGCCTGTGCTGTCCATGGAGCACATGGAGCCTGTGGAGTCCATGCAGGCCCGGAAGCCTATGGAGCTTATGCAGGGCCCTAGAAGCCATTGACAACTGTGGAGCATGGGCTCCCTGTGGAGAACTTAGAATCCATTTAGACTGGGGAGACTTTGTAGGACTTTGAGGCCTGTGGGGCCTTTGGTGCCTGTGGAGGCCCATGAGGCCTGTGGAGCCTTGTTAACCCATGGACCTATGCAGACCTGTGGAAGCTATGCATCCCATGGAAACTGTAGAGGCCTGTGGAGCCTGTGTAGACCTGTGGAGGTGAATTAGACTATGGAGCACATGTAGTCTGCCAAGTCCTTGGAGTTCACAAAGCCTGTGGAGCCCTTGAAGCCTTTTCAGACCCAGGAAGCTTGGGGAGCCTGTAGAGTTCTGTGGGTCCTGTGGAGCTCATTGAGCTCATGGGGCCCATGGAGCCTGTTAAGATATGGAGCCCAAGGACACTAAAGAGAATATGCAGACTCTTAAGGGCATGTAACCCATTGAGAGCTGTGGAGTTCATGGAGCCTGGTGAGCTTGTGGAGAATGCAGAACCCTTTGAGGCCTGGAGAGCCTGTACAGGCCTTAGAGCCTGTGGATTCTGTGGAGACAATGGAGCTGATGGAGCCCATGGAGTCATAAAGGACTGTAGAGCCCATGGACCTCATGGAAACCATGAGCCCATGGAGTTTAGGTATGTTCTGTAGGCCAGTGGAAACTGTGTAGGCCTGAGGACCCTGTGGGGCCCATCGCAACTCTGCAGGCCTGGGGAGCCTGCAGAGCCCATGGTGGTGTTTGGTGACTGCACAAATCTACAGATCACATGTAGCCTATGGCAACAGTGCAGGACTGCAGAAAATGTGGCAACTGTTGAGCCACTGGAGCTCATGGAGCCCATGGAACCGATGGAGACTGTGAAGACTGCAGAGCCTGTATATCTCATGGAGGCCATGGATCCTGTGCATGCTCATGGTGTTGACAGAGCCTGATGAGGCCATGGAGGAATGTGGAGCCCGTGGAGCCCATGGAGTTTATGTAGGCCCATGACGCCTGTGGAGGCTGTAGAGTCTGAAGAAATTGAGGATCAAGTGGAGGACTGTGGATTCTGTGGGGCCCATTTTGGACCATGGAGCATGTGAGGCCTGTGCATGCCCATGGAAGCTTTGGAGCCTGTGGAGCCTGTGGAGCCTGTGCAGCCTGTTGAGTTGGTCTAGCCGGTAGAGCCTGTGCATAGCCATGGAGTCTGTGGAGCACATTTAACCCATGGAGCCTATGGAATCTGAGGAGCCTGTGGAGGCTTTGCATACCCATGGAGACTTTGGAGCACATGGAGACCACAGAGCCGGTGGAGAATGTGGAACCTGTGGAGTCTGTGCATAATCATGGAGCCTGTGGAACACGTGGAGCCCATGGAGTTTATGTAGGCCCATGAAGTCTGCAGGGGCTCAAAAGTCTGAAGAAGCTGAGGATCATGTGGAGGTCTATGGAGTCTATTGGACAAATTTTGAGCCATTGATCCTGTGAGGCATGGGCAGATTCATGGAGCCTGTGGATTCTGGGGAGCCTCTGGAGATTGTGTAGCCACATGTACACCATGGAGGCCTTGGAGGTCATGGATCCCATGGAGCATGCATTGCTCCTGGAGGCCTGTAGAGCCTCTGCATGCCCATGGAGACTGTTGAGCCTTTGACGTCCTTGGTGACCATGCAGCGTGTGTAGGCCCCTGGAATCTGTGGAGCATGTGGAGTCAATGGAGCCTGTGGTGTCTGTGGAGACTGTGCATATCCTTGGGGCCAGTGGACCACATGGAGCCCATGGAGGCTGTTGTGTCTATACAGCCTGTGGAGGCCTATGGAACCTATGCAGGCCCCTAGAAGCCATTGACACCTGTGGAGCATGTGCTGCCTGTGAAAACCATAAATTCCATGGAGAGAGTGGAGACTGTGTAAGCCATTGGAGGCGGTGGGACCTTCTGAGCCTGGGGAGGCCAAAGAAGCCTGTGGAGCCTGTGTAAGCCATGGAGACTATGCAGAACTTTAGAGCCCGTGGAACCCATGGAGACTGCAGAGGGCTTTGGAGTCTGTGCTTGCCTGTGGAGATGGTTGAGGTTATAGAGCCCATGAAGTCTGTCAAGACCATTGAGTTTACAATTCCTGTGGATCCTGTGGAGCTTATCGAGCCCATAGGGACATGGAGCCTGTTGAGGTATGGAGCCCAAGTACCCTACAGAGCATATAGAGCCTGTTAAGTGCATGTACCCCATTGACACCTGTGGAAACCCTGGAGCTCTGAAAGCTGTGTAAGCCAGTGGAACCTGTGCAAACTGTTAAGCCGATGGAGTCTGTGGAGCTAGTGGAGTTTGTGGAAGCCACAGAGACTGAGGAGCCCATAGAGTCTAAACAGCCTAAGGAGACCTGTGGAACATGTGTAGTCCCATGAAGGCCAGGGAGACTGTGAAGTCTGTGAGAATATAGAGGCCTGTGGAAACCATGGAGCTGATGGAACCCATGGAGGCTGTGAAACTTGTGGAAGCCTGGGGATCCTGTGCAGGCCTGAGGCCGCTGTGAAGCCCTTGGTACCTCTGTTGGCCTGGGTATCCCGTGGAGCCCATGGAGTCCTGTGTAGCCTGTAAAGACCTATAGACCCCATATAGACTATGGCAACTGTGCAGGCCTGTGGAACATGTGGAGCTTGTGAGGCCTCTGGAGCTCATGGTGCCCATGGAACCCATGGAGCCTGTGAAGCCTGTTGAGGCCATGGAGGAGTGTGGACCCCATAGAGCCTATCAAGTTTATGTAGGCCCATGAAGCCTGTGGGGCCATAGAGTCTGAAGAAGCTGAAGATCATGTGGAGGCCTGTGGAGTCTGTGTAGCCCATTTTGGGCTATGGAGCATGTGAGGCCTGTGCAGACTCATGGAGCCTGTGGACACTGGGGAGCCTCTAGAGAATTAAGCCACATGGATGTGATGGAAGACTTAGAAGTCATGGTGCCCATGGAGAATACATTGCCCCTGGAGGCCTTTGGATCCTCTGCAATCCCATGGAAGGTGTTCAGGCTTGGAATCCTTTGGAATGCATGCAGTCAGTACAGACCCATGGAGCCTGTGGGGCACGGGGAGCCTGTGGAGCTTGTAGAGCCTGTGGAGTCTGTGGAGCCTGTGCATAACCATGGAGCCTGTGGAGCACAGGAGCCCATGGAGTATGTGGAGTCCGTGGAGCCTGTGGAGCCAGTGCTTACCCATGTAGCCTGTGGAGCACCTGGAGCCCATGGAGACTTTGGAGTCCGTGAAGCTTGTGGAGTCCTGTCGAGCCTATGCAGGCCCTTAGAATTCATTGACACATGGAGAGCATGTGATGCCTGTGGAGACCATAGAGTCCATGGTAATTGTGGAGGCTATTTAGTTCAGTGGATTCTTTGGGGCTTTTGGAGCCTGTGGAGGCCCATTAAGCCTGTGGAGCCTGTGTAAGCCATGGAGCCTATGCAGACCTGTGGAACCTGTGGAGCCCATGGAGAATGTAGAGGTCTGTGAAGCCTGTGCAAGCCAATGGAGTTGGATGTGTCCATGGTGACCATGAAGTCTTTCAAGACCATGGAGTTCACAAAGCCTGTGGAGGAATTGAAGCCTGTGCAGGCACAGGGAGCTTGTGGAGCATGTACAGGCCTGTGGATCCTGTGGATCTCATCGAGCCCATGGGGCCCATGGAACCTGTTGAGATATGGAGCTCAAGGACACTACAGAGAATATTGAGCCATTAAGTGCATGTAGCCCACTGACACCTGTGGAGCCCATTGAGCCTGTGGAGACTGTGGAGACTGTGGTACCCATTGAGTCCTGCAGAGCCTGTATAGGCCTTAAAACCTGTGGATTCTTGAAGCTGATGGAGCTGTTGGAGGCCATGGAGTTCTAAGCAATATAGAGCCCATGGAAGCCATGGAGACCATGGAGCCCATGGAGCCCGAGAAGGTTGCGTAGGACAGTATAAACTGTGCAACTTGAAAAGCCCATGGAGTCAGTGGAGCTGTTGGAGTTTGTGGAAGCCATGGAGAACAAGGAGCCCATGGAGACTATGGAGCCCAAGGAGGCTGGTGGAGCCTCTGCAATCCCGTGAAGTACTTGGAGACTGTGAATTCTGGTAGAATATAGATGCCTGTGGAACCCATGGAACTAATGGGGCCCATGGAGGCTGTGAAACCTGTGGAGGCATATGGAGACTGTGCAGGCTTGAGGACCCTGTGGAGCCCATGGTATACCTGCCAGCCTGGGTAATCTGTGGAGCCCATGGAGACCTGTGGATCCTATACAGGCCTATAGACCCCATGGAACCTATGGCAACTATGCAGGCCTATGGAACATATGGAGCCTGTGGGGCCACTGGAGTTCATGGAGCCCATAGAACCCATGGAGCCAGTGGATCCTGAAGATCCTGTATATCTCATGGAGTCCATGGAGCCTGTGCAGACTCAGGGTGTTGGCAGAGATTCTTGAGGCCATGAAGGAAATTGGATCCCATGGAGCCCATGGAGGTTATGTAGCCACATGAAGCCTGTGGAGGCTGTACAGTCTGAAGAAGCTGAGGATAATGTAGAGGACTATGGAGTCTGTAGAGCCGATTTGGGGCCATCAAGACTCTGATAACTATGAAGGCTCATGGAGACTGTAGAGACTGGGGAGACTCTGGAGTTTGTGAAGCCACATGGAAGACATGGATGCCTTGGAGGTTATGGAGACCATGGAGCATGCATTGCCCCTGGATGCCAGTGGAGCCTCTGTACACCCATGGAGCCTGTCGAATCTTTGAAGCCCTTGGAGACCATGCAACCTGTGTAGGCCCATGGAACCTGTGGAGCATGTGAAGCCTGTGGAGCCTATAGAACCCTTGAAGCCTGTTTTGGCCCAGGAAGTTTGTGGAGGCTGTATGGGTCTGCGGATTCTGTGGAACTCGTTTAGCCCATGGGTGCCATGGAGCTTGTTTAGGTATTAAGCCAAAGGTCACTGCATAGAATGTGAAAGGGTATTTATTTAGGGTAGAATCTTACAGTTACCAGGCCATTAAGCATATGTTTCTTCTTCCTGAAGGATTGAGATCAATTAAATCTCAGGCCCTCTATGATCAACATTGCATTTTAGAGCACCCTTAGGTTTGAATTTCTGCATCCTGTTGTAAATGTAATCAGTTCTTTAGAGAAGAAACTAGGGGATTTCAGTTTCACAGTCTGATTTTGCACCACCCCACCCCCCAGGCAAAATCTCTGGCTCTGGGGATGGGAACAATGGCATACCTCTCTGAGTTACACACCTGATTTTAGAGCTAATATTTGGTGGAGAAAGCACAGTATATTGAGTTCTTCTTGGGACCATTCTAGGGACCAGTGCAATGGTGACTAGCACACCATTTTGCTCAATGATGGCCACACCCAAAATACAGCCACTTCTTCATGAGTTCCCATTTCTCCTGGACTTAGGCAACCCCTCCTGATCCCTGTGCCCTAGGTTCATGCCATCGTCTGAGTCTTGTGTGGATACCAGAAAATTATGGCCATACTAACCCATTGCTGTGTGTGTAAGTTTCTTCTATGTAGGACATTTTGGTTAGATTCAGGTAAGGGACCTTTCAATTTGGTCAAATTTTATTAGATTGCTTTAGTTTAGTTAAGGGCTGATGATTAGATTTCAGGAACCAAGATGGACCCCAATCATTGTGCTGAATTCCTACATACACGGAACACACAGAGAAAGAGTGCTGCCATGTTTACCCAGCATTGTGGAAGAGGGCTCCAATATGTCCTACAGCTGTGGAAAGACAGAGAATCCTTGAGAGGCTGAAGGAGATGCAAGAGGCTGGAGTCATGGAGCACCTTGAAGCTGAAGACATCCAGGCCAGAGGAGAAGGGAGAGGTTGAACAATGGTGTCTGATGGCCCACTGCAAATTTCAGGGAGTAAGTGAGTTTGGAGAAGAAGGCAGAGAGAAACAATCAGGTACAACATATTGCCTTGGCAGGAGTCCAGCAGGAGCTGACCCTTGTTAAGACAGCATATTTGATGATGCCTTGATTTGTACATATACATAGCCTCAGAACTGTAAGCCTTAACCTTAATAAATTCAAATAAAAGCCATTCTATTTCTGGTATTTTGCCTTGGAAGGGCATTGCAAACTCAAACAGCAAGGGACACAGGGTTAGAGAGCTGCTCTGTTCCCAAAGAGCAGTCTGAGGCTGCTGCCCAGTGAATTCACCCGTAAACTGTGGGTGTCTCAAGAATAGGTGGAATGAGTACTGATAAGATGGAGTGGGAGATGCTCTTGACCAGAAAGGCCTGCAAGACAGGCAGGGAAGTCACATGGTTTGGGGACTAGCATAAAGTTAAAGATGCCTCAGCATGATGTAATGTAAGTATCTTACTTACATTTCAAAGTTGAACTACCTCCTGCATTCACAGCATGTTAGATAAAACCAGTGTTTCAAAGATGATTGTAAGTGAAAATACATGCATATAAGCAAATAAAACACAAATTTTATTTAGTTTAGTAAAGTGAAGAAACCACTTCATTCGTGTAGCATTAGGTAGAAGAAGTGTGTTGACATTATGAGTGAAAGCAAGCGAATAGCACCAAAAAAAAATTATCTTACTTACTGTATTAGTCAGACAAAGGGTGCTAATGTGAAATACCAAATATGGGTTGGTCTTTATAAAGGGTATTTATTTGGGGTAGAAGTCCAGAGATACCAGGCCATAAAGCATTAAGTTTCTTCTCTCACCACAGTCCATTGCCACGTGTTAGAGCAAGACAACTGCCAGCGTTTGCCACGGTTCAGGCTTCTGGGGTTCCTCTCTTCCCTGGGCTGCATTTCTCTCTGGGCTTAGCTCCTGTTTCCTCCACAAGGTCAGCTGCAGACGATCAGGCAAATGGCTTGCTTCTCATCTCCTGGGGCCTTCTTTCCAACATCAAAACTGCTTCTCAAAAGACCGCTTCAACTGTCCTTTGCCTTGCCTTTTATATTCGATTCCCCACCCACCAAGGGGTGGGGCTCAACACCGTAATCCTAACCTAATCATTGCCAGATTAACAGATCAGTTTACAAGCATGATTCAATTATATTTTTGAAATTCATAATTACATCAAACTGCCACATTCCACCCTCTGAATTCTAAAAATACATTACAATATTTTAAAAAATACTTAAATCAGTAACAATCCAAGTACAAAATCATATCATAATCAGTTTAAAGAAATACAGTTCATCTTGAGGCAAAGTCCCGTCTGCTATAGACATTTGAAACTTACAAAACCCTTTATCTGCTTCCAATACACAAATGGAAAGACAAAGGATAAACATTTTCAATATCATAAGAAGAAATTGGGATGTTAAACATGAGTCATGGATCCCCTACAGTTCAGTAAACCTGCAGGAAACCGTCTATTAGATTTCAAAGTCTGAGCGTCATTCTTAAGATGATGGTTTCTTCTCCTTGAGGCCACATGGGAACCCACCCTTTCCACAGGCTTGCCCAATGGCCACTTTCTTAGTTCCACCCTCATCAAGCATCTGGGTGTCAACCCAGCTTCAGACATCACCACCTAAGGGTGTTGAGGTGATTGCCACACCTTACCCAGTCTTTGGAATAGAGTCTTAGCCTCCCTTGTACAGCGAGGTGAAGACAACATTCCCCCTAACCTTTGGCATACAGGCTCAACCCTCTCAGAACAACGACTTGACCACCTGGCCTTCCCTAACATTTGGCATACAAGCTCAACCCTCTCAGAACAATGAGTTGACCACCTGGCCTTCCCTAACCTTTGGCATACAGGCTCAACCCTATCAGAGCAATGGGTTGACAACCTGGCCTTCTCTAATCCATGGGGGACAGGTACACCCTCTCAAACCTATGGGGTGTTGACCTTATTGGCCCTAATCTTTGAGGAATGTGCTCCACCCTCTCTGCCCCCTGGGATGGCAAAACTCTGCCAGAACATTGGGTGGGGACATCCACCCTCTTCAACTGCTGGGGAAAACACACTCTCTCTGTATATATGGGTGGGGCTCCTCTCTTGGCCAAAGGAGATGTCTTAATCCCAGATTTATGCTTCCACGGTTTTCTTCTTAAAGTTTTTTCTCCTTCAGTCTCTCCTTTCCATGTCCTCCTTTGTCCAAGCTGACAGTGGTTTTGTTCATACAGCACTCTCAAAAAAGTTGTTGGTTTGCATGCAAGAAGCAGGGGTCCAAGCCATCAAACAATAAGACTTTCCACAAGTCTTTCTGAGATAACTGCATCTTCAATTCTGAGTTATGAGTTCCAAGGTTAGTAAAGTCTTCAAATAGGGCATTTTCATCTGGGAATTTGATTTCCAGAAACTTGGAAGTTCCAGAATTAGTTTCTGTTTTCTTTTTGCCCAAAAGTTCAGTCCTTAGTGTATTTCTCTCATCTAGTATTGTGCTATAGGCTGCAAGGAGAAGCCAAGCCACATTCTCCAAGTTTACCTTGGAAAGTTCTTTAGCTAAATGCTCTGGTTCACCATTTTAAAATTCTGTGTTCCATATAACACCAGGAGTTAATCTTGTTAAGTTCTCTGCAACTTTAAAATGTGGTTCACCTTTCCTCCAGTTTCCAATAATAGTTTCATCATTTATTTCTAAGGCATCATAGAAAGTCTCTTTAGCATCCATATTACTATCAACAGTTTCCTCAAAGCGATCTAGGCCCTTTCCATCAAGCATCCCACAATTACTCCAAAAAATACCCCTTACCAATTTACAAAACCTTTCCAACATTTTGGTAATTACAAAGGCAGTACCCCACTCATGGTACCAAATTCTGTATTAGTCAGCCAAAGGGGTGCTAATGTGAAATACCAAAAATGGGTTGGTCTTTATAAAGGGTATTTATTTGGGGTAGAAGTCCACAGGTACTAGGCCATAAAGCGTTGTTTCTTCTCTCACCACAGTCCATTGCCACGTGTTAAAGCAAGACAGTTGCCGGTGTTTGCCAGGGTTCAGGCTTCTAGGGTTCCTCTCTTCCCGGGGCTGCATTTCTCTCTGGGCTTAGCTCCTGTTTCCTCCACAAGGTCAGCTGCAGACGATCAGGCAAATGGTTTGCTTCTCTTCTCCTGGGGCCTTCTTTCCAACATCAAAACTGCTTCTCAAAAGACCGCTTCAACTGTCCTTTGCCTTGCCTTTTATATTTGATTCCCCACCCTCCAAGGGGTGGGGCTCAACACTCTAATCCTAACCTAATCATGCCGAGATTAACAGATCAGTTTACAGCATGATTCAATTATATTTTTGGAATTCATAATTACATCAAACTGCCACACTTACCTTTCAAACTTTAATTAACTACTACATTAACAGACCGTTATGTGAAACCAGTGTCTTGAGGTTGATTGTATGTGAATACACAAGGAAAGCAACCAATGAAACAAGTTTCTTTATTGGTTTTCTAAACCACAGAATTTGCTGCATTCACCCAGTTTTAGGGAAAGGAGTGTTTTGAAGTTGATTGTAAATGAAAACACGTTCATACCAGAAGAAGGAAGAAGGATCTTACTTAGAGTTCCAAAGTCAAGAAACTGCAGCATTGGCAAACTAAAAGCAGGTTTTTGACATTGTGGGTGTAAGCAAGTGTATAGCAGCCAAACAAACAAGAGTCTTACTTCACTTTCACAGTTGAATCACCTCCTGTATTTACAGTGTTTTTAGGTAAAACCAGTGTTTACAAGATGAGTTTAAGTGAAAGCACATGCATAGCAGCAAATGAAACACAAATGTTACTTAGATTGGAAAAGTGAAGAAAGTACTGCATTGCACTGTAAAAGCAGTGTTTCTACATTGATTGTGAGTGAAAGCACATGCATAGCAGACAAATAAATAAGTAACTTACTTAAGTTTCAAAGTTGAAGGTCCTTCTGCATTCACAGCGTGTTATGTAAAACCAGTGTTTTGAAGATAATTGTAACTGAAAACACATGCATAGAAGCAAATGAAACACAAATCTTATTTAGATTTGTAAAGTAAAGAAACCACTACATTGGCGTAGCATTAGGAAAAACCAGTGTGTTGGCACTGTGAGTGAAAGCAAATGCATACCAGCCAAACATGCATGTACCTTACTTACCTTTCAAACTTGAAGTACATCCTGTATTCAGAAAGAGTTAGGTGAAACTAATGTCTTGAAGTTGATTTTAATTGAAAACATATGCAATGCAGCCAAAAAATCAAGTTTCTTTATTAGTTTTCTAAACTGAAGAATTTACTGCATTCACCAAGCTTTGGGAAAAAGCAGTGTTTTGAAGTTGATTGTAAGCGAAAACATGTGCATAGCAGGCAAAGAAAGAAAGTTACTTAGATTTCCAAAGTGAAGAATGTGCAGCATTGGCATAGTAAAGCATGGTTTTGACATTGTGAGTGAATGGAAGTGTATGCCTGTCACACAAACAAGTATCTTACTTAACTTTCAAACTTGAATTACCTCCTGCATTCACAGTGTCAAATAAAAACACTATTTTGAAGATAATGGTAAGTGAAAACACATACAAAGCAGAAAATAAAACACAAATCTTATTTAGATGTGTAAAGTAAAGAAACTACTGTATTTCCTTTGCATTTGGAAAAACCAGTGTTTTGGCGTAGTGAGTGAAAGCAAGTACATGGCAGCCAAACAAACAAGTGTCTTGCCCATTCAAACTTGAAAAACCTCCTGCATTCACAGAGATTTAGGTGAAACCAGTGTCTTGCAGTTGATTTTAGTTGAAAACACGTGCAAACAGACAATGACACAAGTTTATTTATTGGATTTCTAAACAGAAGAATTGACTGCATTCACCCAGCATTAGTGAAAAGCAATGTTTGGAAGTGATTGTAAGTGAAATCACGTGCATAGCAGCAAAAGAAAGAAACTTACTTAGATTTCCAAATTGAAGAAACTGCAGCATTGGCATTGTAAAAGCAGGGTTTTACACTGTGCATGAAAGGAAGTGTATAGCAGTGTACACAACAAACAAACAAGTACTTTACTTAACTTTCAAACTTGAATTACCCCTGCATTCACAACATGATAGTGTTTTGAAGATGATTTTAAGTGAAAACACATGAACAGCAGTAAACAAAACACAAATCTTACTTAGATGTGAAAAGTGAAGATATTACAGCATTGCAGTAGCATTAGGTAATAGCAGTGTTTTTACATTGATTGTGAGTGAAATCAATTGCATAGCAGTCAAACAACAAGAATGTTCCTACATTTCGAAGTTGAAGTACCTCCTGAATTCACAGCGAGCTTTGTAAACCAGGGTTTTGAAGATAATTGTAAGTGAAACACATGCATAACATCAAATAAACAAAAATCTTATTTAGATTTGTAAAGTAAAGAAACTACTGCATTGGTGTAGCATTAGGAATAGCACTGTATTGGCACAGAGAGTGAAAGCAAGTGCATAGCAGCCAAACAAACAAGTTTCTTACATATGATTTAAGGTTGAAATACCTCCTGCATTCACAGTGTGTAAGGTAAAACCAGTGTTTGAAGAAAATTGTAAGTGGAAACACATGCATAGTAGCAAATAAAACAAAAATCTTATTTAGATTTGTAAAATAAAGAATCTACTGCATTGGCAGAGCTATAAGTAAAAGCAGTGTGTTGGCATAGTGTGTGAAAGCTAGGGCATAGCAGCCAAACAAACAAGTATCTTACTTACCTTTCAAACTTCTACTATCTCCTGCATTCACAGAGAGTTAGGTGAAACCAGTGTCTTAATGTTGATTTTAAGTGAAAACTAGTGCAAAGCAGCCAATTAAACAGATTCCTTTATTGGATTTCTAAACTGAAGAATTGACTGCATTCACCCAGTGTTAGGGAAAGGCAGTGTTTTGAATTAGAATGTAAGTGAAAACACGTGCATAGCAGCAAAAGAAAGAAACTTCCATAGATTTTCAAAGTAAAAAAACTGCAGCATTTTCATAGTAAAAGCAGGGATTTGACCTTGTGATTGAAAGAAAGTGCATAGCAGCCACACAAACAAGTATCTTACGTAACTTTCAAACTTGAATTTCCTCCTGCATTTACAGAGAGTTAGGTAAAACCAGAGTTTTGAAGATGATTTTAAGTGAAAACCCATGCATAGCAGCAAATGAAACACAGGTCTTACTTACATTTGAAAAGTGAACAAACCATTACACAGTTACAGCATTAGGTAAAAGTAGTGATTTTACATTGATTGTGAGTGAAAGCAAGTGTATAGCAGCCAAACAAAGAAGTATCTTATTTCCCTTTCAAACTTGAAGTACCTCCTGCCTTCACAGAGTGTTAGGTAACACCAGTGTTTTGAAAATGATTTTAAATGTAAACACCTGCATGGCAGAAAACCAAACATAAATCTTACTTAGATTTCAACGTGTAGAAACTACAGCAATGGCAAAGCTTTAAGTGAATGCAGTGTTTTCACATTGTGAGTGAAAACAAGTGCATAGAAGCCAAACAAACAAGTATCTTATTTACTGTAACCATTGGCCAGCTTGATGTAATTATGAATTCCAAAAATATAATTGGATCATGCTTGTAAACTAATCTGTTAATCTGGGCATGATTAAGTTATGATTAGGGCATTGACTGGGACACGTCATTAAGGCTTTGAGCCCCACCCCTTGGTGGGTGGGGAATCAAATATAAAAGCAAGGCAAAGAACAGAGTAGAAGCCGTTTCTTTGAGAATAAGTCTTTTGAGAAGCAGTTTTGATGTTGAAAAGAAGGCCCCAGGAGAAGAGAAGCAAGACATTTTCTTGATCACCTACAGCTGACCTTGCTGAGGAAACAGGAGCCAAGTCCAGAGAAAAATGCAGCCCCGGGAAGAGAAGAGCCCCAGAAAACTGGACTCTGGCAATGCCGGCAGCTCTCTTGCTCTAACACGTGACAATGGACTTTGGTGAGAGAAGAAACTTAATGCTTAATGGCCTGGTATCTGTGGACTTCTACCCCAAATAAATACCCTTTATATAAACCAACCCATTTTTGGTATTTCACATTAACATCCCTTTGTCTGACTAATACAGACTTTGGTACCGAGTGGTGAGGGACAGCTTTTGTAATTACCAAAATGTTGGAACAGTTATATAAATGTGTAAGGGTTATTTTTTGGAGGAATTGTGAAAGGCTTGATGGAAAAAGACTAGATCACTTTGAAGAGACTGTTGATAGTAATATGGACACTAAAGAGACTTTCTATGATGCCTTAGAAATAAATGATGAAACTATTATTGGAAACTGGAGGAAAGGCGACCCATGTTTTGAAATTGCAGAGAACTTAGAAAGATTAACTCCTGGTGTTATATGGAAGACAGAATTTGAAAATGGCTAACCAGAGTCTTTAGCTGAAGAACTATCCAAGGTTAACTCAGAGAATGTGGCTTGGCTTCTCCTTACAGCTTATAGCAAAATACTAGATGAGTGAAATACACTAAGGACTGAACTTTTGGGCACAAAGAATTCAGAAACTAATTCCAGTTCTTCCAACTTTCTGGAAATCAAATTCCTAGATGAAAATGCCCTATGTGAAGACTTTATTGAACTTGGAACTTGCAAACCAGAATGAAAGATGCGGTTATCTCAGAAAGACTTGTGGAAAGTGTTACTGTCTTATGGCTTGGAACCCTGCTTCCTGCATGCTAAACCAACAAAGTTTTTGAGAGAGCTGTATGAACAGAACCACTGTCAGCTTGTACAAAGAAGGACATGGAAAGGAGATATTGAAGGAGAAACAGCTTTAAGAAGAAAAACGTAGAAGCAGAGATCTGGGATTAAGACATCTCCTTGGGCCAAGAGAGGAGCCCCACCCATATATACAGAGAGGGTGAATTTCCCCAGCATTTGAAGAGGGTGGATGTCCCCACCCAATGTCTTGGGAATGTTTTGCCTCCCCCAGGGCGCAGGGAGGGTGGAACATATTCCTCAATGTTTAGGATGGGTTAAGGTCAACAGCCCATATTTCTCAGAGGGGTGTATTTTTCCCCCATAGATTAAAGAAGGCCAGGTTGTCAATCTATTGCTCTTAGAGGGTTGAACCTGTATGCCAAAGGTTAGGGAAGGCCAGGTGTTCAACTCATTGCTCTGAGAGGTTTGAACCTGTATGCCAAAGGTTAGGGGAAATGTTGTCTTCACCTCACTGTACTAGGGGTGCTAAGACTCTAACCCAAAGATTGGGTAAGGTGTGGCAATCACCTCAACACTCTTGGTGGTGAGGTCTGGAGCTTATTCGACTCCCAGATGCTTGATGAGGGTGGAACCAAGAAAGTAGCCATTGGGCAAGCCAGTAGAAAGGGTGGGTTCCCATGTGGCCCAAGGAGAAGAAATCGTCTTAAGAATGACTCTCAGACTTTGAAATCAAATGGAGGATGCCCTGCAGATTTACTGAACTGTAGAAGATCTATGACTCATGTTTAACATCCCAATTTCTCCTTAAGATATTGAAAATTTTGATCCTTTGTCTTTCCATTTCTGTATTGGAAGCAGTTCAATGGTTTTGTTAGTTTCAGAGGTCTACAGCAGACCAGATTTTGCCTGAAGACAAACTATATTTCTTAAAACTGCCTATGATATGATTTTGTACTTGAGTTGTTACTGATTTAGGTTTTTTAAAAATACTGTAATGTATTTTTGGAATTCAGAGGATGGAGTGTAATGGTTGGCCAGTTTGATGTAATTATAAATTCCAAAAATATAATTGGATCATGCTTGTAAACTGATCTGTTAATCTGGGCATGATTAAGTTATGATTAGGGCGTTAGCTGGGCCACATCAGTAGGGCTTTGAGCCCCACCCCTGGGCAGGTGGGGAATAAAATATAAAAGGCAAGGCAAAGAACAGAGTAGAAGCCGTATTTTTGGGAAGTAGTCTTTTGAGAAGCAGTTTTGATGTTGGAAAGAAGGCACCAGGAGAAGAGAATCAAGCCGTTCACCTGATCATCTAAGCTGACCTTGTGGAGGAAACAGGAGCCAAGCCCAGAGAAAATGCAGCACTGAGAAGAGAGGAACCCCAGGAGCCTGAACCCAGGCAAACACCAGTAACTGTCTTGCTCTAACACATGGCAATGGACTGTGGTGAGAGAAGAAATTTAATGCATTCTGGCTCAGTATCTGTGGACTTCTTCTACCCGAAATAAATACCCTTTATAAAAACCAACCCATTTTTGGTATTTCACATCAGCACCCCTTTGCCTGACTAATACACTTTTGTTTCAAAGTTGAAGTACTTCCAGCATTCAGAGCGTGTTAGGTAAAACCAATGTTTTGAAGATCATTTTAAGTGAAAACACATGAATAGCTGCAAAGAAAACACAAACCTGACTTGGATTTGAAAAGTGAAGAAACTACTGTATTGGCATAGCCTTAGGTAAATGCAGTGTTTTTAAATTGAGTGTGAGTGAAAGCAAGTGTAGAGCAGCCAAACAAACAAGTATCTTACTTACATTTCAAAGTTGAAGTACCTCCTGCATTCAACACGTGTTAGGTATAACCTGTGTTTTGAAGATGATTTTAAGTGAAAACACATGCATAGCTGCAAAGAGAACACAAATCTTATTTAGATTTGTAAAAAAGAAACTACTCCATTTGCATAGCAATAGGTAAAAGCAGTGTGTTGGCATAGTGAGTGAAAGCTAGCAGCCAAACAAACAATTATCTTACTTACCTTTCAAACTTGTACTACCTCCTGCATTCACAGTGAGTTAGGTGAAACCAGTATCTCAATGTTGATTTTAAGAGAAAACTAGTGAAAAGCAGCCAATTAAACAGGTTTCTTTATTGGTTTTCTAAACTGAAGAGTTGACGACATTCACCCACACTTAGGGAAAAGCAGGGTTTTGACGTTGAATGTAAGTGAAAACATGTGTATAGCAGCAAAGGAAAGAAACTTCCTTAGATTTCCAAAGTGAAGAAACTGCAGCATTGTCATAGTGAAAGTATGGTTTTTACATTGTGGTTGAAAGCAATTGTATAGCAGTCAAAGAAGCAAGTATCTTACTGAACTTAAAAACTTGAATTACATCCTACATACACAGCGTGTTATGTAAATCCAGTGTTTTGAAGATGAGTTTAACTGAAAACACATGCATAGCAGCAAACAAAACACAAAGCTTACGTAGATTTGAAGAGTTAAGAAACTATTTCATTGGCATATCATTAGGTAAAAGCAGCGATTTTACATTGGTTGTGAATGAAAGCAAGTGCATACAAGCCAAACAAACAAGTATCTTACTTACCATTCAAACTGGAAGAAAATCCTGCATTCACAGAGAGTTAGGTGAAACCAGTGTCTTGAAGTTGATTTTAATTGAAAACATGTGCAAAGCAACAAATGAAACAAGTTTCTTTATTGGATTTCTAAACTGAAGCATTGACTGCAATCACTGAGCATTAGGGAAAAGCCATGTTTGTAAGCAAACACACGTGCATAGAAGCAAAAGAAAGAAACTTACTTAGATTTCGTAAGTGAAGAAACTGCAGCATTGGCATTGTAAAAGCCGGGTTTTGATATTGCACATGAAAGCAAGTGAATAGCAAGCACACAAACAAATATCTTATTTAGCATTCAAACTTGAATTACCTCCTGCATTCACAGAATGTTAGGTAAAACCAGAGATTTGAAGATGATTTTAAGTGAAAACACATGCATAGCAGCAAACAAAACAGAAATCTTACTGAGATTTGAAAAGTGAAGAAACCATTGCACTAGCATAGCATTAGGAAAAAGGAATGTTTTTACAATGATTGTGCGTGAAAGCATGTGCATAGCAGCCAAACAAACAAGTATCTTATTTATGTTTCAGAGTTGAAGTATCTCCTGAATTCACACCGTGGTTGTAAAATCAGTGTATTGAAATTTTTTTTAAGTGAAAACTCATGCACAGTTGCAAATAAAACAAAAAACTTCTTTAGATTTGTAAAGAAAAAACTACTGCTTTAGCACAGCATTGGGAAAAATTAGTGTTTTGGCATATGGAGTGAAAGGAAGTGCATAGCAGCCAAACAAACAAGTACCTTACTTACCTTTCAAAGTTGAAATACCTCCTGCATTCACAGTGTTTTAGGTAAACCCAGTGTTTCGAAGATGATTTTAAGTGAAAACTTGGGCATAGCTGCAAAGAAAACACAAACCTGACTTAGATTTGAAAAGTGAAGAAACTATTGCATTGGCATAGCATTAGTTAAATGCAGTGATTTTTAATTGATTGTGAGTGAAAGCAAGTGCATAGCAGCCAAAGAAAAAAGTATCTTACTTAACGTTTCAAAGTGAAATACCTCCTGCATTCACAGTATGTTAGGTAAAACCAGGGTTTTGAAGATAATTGTAAGTGAAAACACCTGCATAACTGCAAGTAAAACATAAATCTTCTCTAGATTTGTAAAGTAAAGAAACTTCTGCATTGGTGTAGCATTGGGAAAAAAGAGAGTGAAAGCAAATGCATAGCAGCCAGACAAACAAGTATCTTACTTACCTTTCAAACTGGAAGAAACTCCTGCATTAACAGATTTAGGTGAAACCAGTGTCTTGAAGTTGATTTTAAGTGAAAACACGTGTAAAGCAGCCAAAAATCAAGTTTCTATATTAGTTTTCTAAACTGAAGAATTGACTGCATTCACCAAGCATTAGGGAAAAGCAGTGTTTTGAAGTTGATTGTAAGTGAAAACACATGCATAGCAGTAAAAGAAAGAAAGTTACTTAGATTTCCAAAGCGAAGAAAGTGCAGCATTGGCATAGTAAAGCATGGTTTTGACATTGTGAGTAAAAGGAAGTGTATGCCTGCCACACAAACAAGGATCTTACATACCTTTCAAACTTGAAATACCTCCTGCATTCACAGAGTGTTAGGTAAAACCAGAGTTTGAAGATGATATTAAGTGAAAACACCTATATAGCAGCAAACAAAATATAAATCTTACATAGATTTGAAAAGTGAAGAAACTACTGCAAAGGCATAGCATTAGATAAAAGCAGTGTTTTTACATTCTGAGTGAATTCAAGTGCATAGCAGCCAAATAAACTCATGTATTATTTACCTTCCAAACTTGAATTACCTCCTGCATTCACAGCACGTTAGGTAAAACCAGTGTTTTGTAGATGAGTTTAACAGAAAACACATGCATAGCAGCAAACAAAAAACAAATCTTATTTACATTTGAAGAATTAAGAAACTACTTCATTGGCATAGCATTAGGTAAAAGCAGTGTTTTTACATTGATTGTGAAAGAAATCAATTACATACTAGCCAAAGAAACAAGAGACTTACTTACCGTTCAAACTTGAAGAACCTCTTGCATTCACAGAGATTTAGGTGAAACCAGCGTCTTGAAGTTGATTTTAAATGAAAACACATGCAAACAGCCAATGAAAACGTTTCTTTATGGGATTTCTAAACTGAGGAATTGACTGCAATCACCGAGAATTAGGGAAAAGCTGTGTTTGGAAGTTTATTGTAAGTGAAAACACGTGCATAGAAGCAAAAGAAAGAAACATACTTAGATTTCCAAAGTGAAGAAACTGCAGCATTGGCATTATAAAAGCATGGTTTTGACATTGTGCATGAAAGCAAGTTAGTAGAAACAACACAAACAAGTACCTTATTTAACATTCAAACTTGAATTACCCACTGCATTCACAGAGTGTTAGGAAAAAACAGAGATTTGAAGATGATTTTAAGTGAAAACACATGCATAGCAGCAAACAAAACAGAAATCTAACTTAGATTTGAAAAGTGAAGAAACCATTTCACTGCCATACCATAAGGAAAAAGCAAAGTTTTTACAATGATTGTGAGTGAAAGCAAGTGCATAGCAGCCAAACAAACAAGTATCTTACTTATGTTTCAGAGTTGAAGTATCTCCTGCATTCCCAGAGTGTTAGGTAAAACCATCTATCTTTCAGGATTTGACTTTGAGAAAGAAGTTTCAAACATTGCGTTCTTTTTAAAGGTGATAAGACCTGTTTCTTCATGGACATGATAAGGTTAAAATACAAGAAGCTATTTTGATAAAACAGACTTTCTTTATTACATACTGATTTTTAAGGAGAAAAACTTTGTAAACTTTTACTAAAACAGACTACTTACTTGAGAAACTTTGAGAAAGAATAAAACTTTTACTTTATATTATTACATTGTTTGACATTAAAGCTTTTAAATTTTTATAGACTGTTTAAATTTTACTTAGCTTTGACCACAAAAATTCCTTTTTGCACAAGCCTTTTGCACTTTTATATTTTTTCAGGTTTTGTCCCACATTTTACTTTGTTATAATAACTAGTTATTTTATCTTAGGAAAAAATGACTTTATTTTTTTAATAACAAAAGCACATTCTATATACCTTCCATACTTAAGTTACCAGAGTGATTTTGGGAGCTACTTCCAAGCAAATTTCTGGCAACATATAATTACCATCAACATTAAACAAACTTGTTAGAATAATGATTTAATTTGAGTACAACAATTTTTATTATTTTAAGCTAATATCCATATTTATTTATTAATAGAAGTGCTTATTTAATTTTTAGCCATTTAAATAGGGCTCTCATAATAATCTTCATTTATCAATTTAATATTACCATCCAGAGGTATCAAAATATACACTGACACTGAACAAACAGACAAATACAAAAAGAATTATGACACACAAACAGAAATATAAAGTTTGCGAATTTGATCCATAATTTTTCACTCCTTTGGTATGGCTGTCTTCAAGCCCTCCATCATTTCACATCTTTGATTTTACTGTGTTTAAGATTTTTTCTGGAATCTGTGTTACCTGTAATATATAAGCTTGTATTTGAAACACATTTGTTCGTAATCAGCAACCAACCAGGTTTATACAGATATTTAACATGTATATTTTGTATTACTACTCTTTAGTAGTATACTTAGGCTCAAAGTTAAGATTTCTGTAGTAGGCCTTTTAATTCCTATTCTTAATTTTGGGTATACTCAGTGAAGGAGTAATAAACTTAGTTTCAGCTGAGGAAAGATTGATGACTGTACTGCTTTTGGTAACTGCCTTAAGTTCTGTTACAGGCTGGAGTGAACTGCTCTGTTCTAGGTAAATTTGAGCAAGGCTGGGAAACCTGCTCATATTGTTTGAGCACCTTGAGCAAGGCCCCCTTGGAAGTTTCCCAACTTATTAATGAGACTACCATTTTTATGATATTTAGAATGGCATTCCTTGGCACAATGTAAACCTTTTTGGCATTTCAGGCACACATGACTTGGTATTGATTTACTATTGATGCTAAATGGAGCTCTTACACTAGTTTTGGCTTGGCAATCATTTTTCATATCACCTGGTTTCCCAAATTTAAAGCAATTTAAATTAGTAATAATGGGACTACGTCCATTTAGAGCAGCTGCAAGAAGGTTCATATTTTAGGTGCTAGGCCCAATGTTTTGGCATATTTTTTATATAATCCTGTAAAGTACTTCCACTTGCCTTTATCACACATAAAGCCTTTTTACACTCACTGTTAGCATTATCAAAAGCCAACAGGAGAACAAGCATTTCTTTAAGATCAGATTGAGTTACTCTCTTGTTGACTACATCTGCCAGCCTTGCTACAAATTCAGCATGGGGTTCAGTAGTTCCTTGAACAATTTTTGAAAATGACTGTACAGCCTGTTCAGGGGTGGATATTCATCGCCAGTGAGATAAGCAGCACAATCACACTTGTACAATGGCAATATCATCACATTGAGCTTGGCGAGGAATCCCAACCTATTGACATGTTCTTAATATTTGTTCAGCACTAATAGGAACTGGTGGTTTTTGCTGTTGATTTCATCATGCTAGAATATTAGCTTCATCCGCCCACCAAGTTTTAAATTGTAAAAATTCTGCTGAATTAAGAACAGCTTGAGCTAACAAATCCCAGTCCCAGGGTATTAATCTGTTTCCTTGTGCCATTCCTTGCACCAATTCTTGAGTATAAGGAGAATTTACACCATATTGAGTGCATGTTGGTTTTAATACTTTGATAGTGTTAGAAGAAATAGGAGCATGCTCATGTTGAACACTCACTTGGGTATTGTTAGAATCTACTGGAATTTGAGTTACTGTTACTGGAAAAGTAAAAAAAAAAAATTGCATAGACTCCAAATATCTTTCTCTACTTCCTTGTGCTATAC
The DNA here is from genome assembly GCA_026826555.1 of Tolypeutes matacus. NCBI lineage: Eukaryota > Metazoa > Chordata > Mammalia > Cingulata > Chlamyphoridae > Tolypeutes > Tolypeutes matacus. The sequence goes on along the minus strand of JAKSZT010053856.1, from coordinate 970,086 downwards.
TTTTCATAATTGAAGAAGATGGTGCTGGCACAAAAAACAGAAACTGTTGGAGGATCATCAAATGTTGTAAAAAATTGTTCAGTACATACTGTAGGAGGTGTAGACGCTTATTCAAAAGACAATAAATCATCTTTTGGAGCTGACAGCTTAATGAGCACTGGAAAAGTTTCATAAACTCCCTTTTTCTTTTTTCCATTTTATTAGACACGAGTTAATCTGTTTTTGCCTGTTCATTAACTTTTCATATATATTTTCATTAATATCATCATTAGCTTGTTCTGCTACAGTGTTAGCAATAACAGTATCCATTTTAATATCTTAATTTTCATCTGACTGTAATGGTTCAAGAGCAACAGAAATAAGACTATACAAAGACCATACATAACAATGTTTTTTTGTACAGGAGAAAAGAGTTTTAGTAACTCTAGAGTCATCAAGTTACCCACGTATTCTTTAACAGGGCCTTCAAAACTTGGAAATATTCCTCTAACCTAGTTGACTGATTACCCATTACCCTGATGATCAAGGTTATTCGACTCACCTAAAGAATGCAAGGACCATCCGCCCCAGCAGTCCTTGTTAACACGGCACTGATCCAGAGAAAAGTCTAGTCGTGCCCCATGTTTGTGGCCATCTGAGGTAGACGGTGATGAGAATAATCAAAGAAAGACTGGGATCAGTTGACCTCACTCTATGTTGAGTGCAGGCAAGTTTATTTATGTTGCACCTGCTTTTTATACTACAAAGCTGATAACAAAAGTAGGGCGTCCTTCACTAGTTCCTCAGCTTGGTTCGTGAGAATGCTGCCTCTTTCCGCGTTCCCAGACAATCTTTCTTGGGAATTCAGACAATAACAATATAGTGTTGTGTTCATTCCACTCTGCCTAATCCCACTGATGTCTGCAGTATGCAGAGTCCTTGGAGACATTTACTCATTTTTCTCTACCAGCAAGCATGCTTTTTAAATGCTTAACCCTTTATGCTCTGACTCTCAGCATTTTTTCCAACATCCAAGGAAGAAATACAAAGGGATAAAATGAAAATGAAAATATGCTCGACATCGCTTGCTATCAGGGAAATGCAAATCAAAACTACAATGAGAGACCATCATACACCCATCAAAATGGCAGCTATTAAAAAACAGCAGACTCTAAGTGTTGGAGAGGATGTGGAGGAATAGGAACACTCATCCACTGCTGGTGGGATTGTGGAATGGTCCAGCCACTGTGGAGGAGAGTTTGTTGGTTCCTCAGAAAACTATCAATAGATCTTCTGTATGACCCAGCTATTCCACTGCTGGGTATATACACAGAAGAATTGAAAGCAAACACAAGAACAGATATATGCACACCAATGTTCATAGTGTTATTGTTCACCATTGCCAAAAGTTGGAATCAGCCCCGGTTCCTGTCAACAGATGAATGGATAAGCAAAATGTGGTATATACATACAATGGAATAATGCTCAGCTGTAAGAAGGAATAAAGTACTTACACATGGAATAACGTGGATGAATCTTGAAGACAATATGTTGAGTGAAGCATGCCAGGCATTGAAGGAAGAACAGTATATGATCTCACTGATTTGAACTGAGGAAAGTAAGTAGTCTCCGAGAAACATTGTCTGAAAGATAGGTTAACAAGGGAGAGAAAGATAAGAGTAGGCTGTGATCCATCACCCTTATGGACATAATCTATTGTAAAAGGGTAGGGTATAGTTGCATATTGAAGGATAGGACAGATGGGTAGTGACATTACTGGGTTTGGTGGTGCAGGTTTCATAGGTGGGTAGATTAGGAAGAGCAGGTTGGAATACCCAGGGCATGTAACTATGAATCTTGTCATTCCATGAGTCAATACAGGGGAGTGTCATATGCTCCAGGGGGATGGGGAGGAAGGATCAGTTAAGATCCAATGGGGTATATAGTGGTCATGGGAAAAGTTTTTCATTACCCTACAATAATGGACACAGGACATGGTAAATATCATCAAAAATTATTAAACTGTACCATTTAAATTGTAAAGTATACTGTAAACCACTGACAATGTTTGGTTGCTATATATTACTATCTGTATAACAGTTATAACAATGCTAACATCCATATAAAAGGGTTTAATATGGGGTGGGGGAGGGGGAGGGAGGTTGGGTATGTGGGAGTCTCTAGTATTCCAAGTGAGACTTTGCTGTGACCTAAAACTTCTTTGAAAATTAAATGAAAATTTGGGAGACACAGGGGAATGGGAGGGGGATGGTGTCACGGTACACTAGACATCAGATAATAGAGTGATAAAAGGAAAAAAAGAATAATTTCTTTTAAAAAGGAATTCTTTTTGTTTTTTTCCCACATTTTTAAATGGCCCAATCTGCTAAATATATTTTATTTTTAGTTTAGTGTTTTTTTCTTCTGAGTTTCCTTGTACTTATCTCTTGCATTTAAGCTTTTCATTCTCATTACTTTTTCCTCTTAATTGTATTTGGTTATTATATGGGTTCATGTCCAAGGAAGGTTTAGATCCCAGAAGGGTTACAGTGGGGGGGGAGGATAATTGTTGGGGGTATCTGGGATGGGGGATTCATGGGAGTAAGTTCATCTGAATATACATGAAAGATATATAAAATTGTTCAAATGATCAAGGGATGGGGCATATTGAGTGGGTAGTCAATCACTCAATAAATGAGGAAATCTGAATGTCCAGCCTGGAGAACTCTGCCACATTCTCCAAGGGAGCAGCAAAGTCCCCTGAGTGCAGGAGCAGTGTCTGGCCAAAGAGGATGGCCCACTGATGGGTTCTTGTTATTGATGACTAACCTCATGAGTCTTTGCTCTTGTAATTGAAACTTAGCCTACTGTTATGGGGTGCCTAAGGGTTGCGACCTGAGAGGCTCTTTGTTGCTCAAATATGGCCTCTCTCTAAGCCAAACTCAGCATATGAATGCATTACCATCCTCCCCAACATGGGACATGATTCCTGGGGATGAGTCTCCCTGGCAAAGAGGGATAAATACCAAGTGCCAAGTGGCAACGTGGTTGGAAAAAGACCTTGAATAAATGGGGAAAAGGTAAAGAGAAATGGGTTCATGTGGCTAAGAGACTTCAAAGAGAGTCAGGAGCTCATCCCAAAGGTAACGCTTGTGCACACCTCTGTAGGATCTCATAGAACATCAAAGTGGATATCATCCAACACAGAGGGGCTCCTGAGGGCTCTGGAGACACCCAGGTCTTACCTAAGTGGGGATAGTCCCAGAGATTGATGCCTTATTAGTGGGCTCTACTTTGGAATCTGTGCTCCTGAGAGTAACAGAGTTGGACTCAAATAAGTCCTCCCTGCACATGACCCATCAGTCCCTACTATTCAAACCTATGTAAGATGCTGGAGTTTTCAGGTGTATTTCCAGAGGCTGGAGCCTCTGGCTTACCTATGTGCCAGCTGTGACTGGAATCTCAGTGGAGCTGCAACTCCTACCCTACAGCTCAATGGACACATCCAAGTCACCTGATGAGGAGATGACGATGGACAACGGCCATCCCAGGGAATGGAGAGGGCCTGCAACTGCAAGCAGGATAATCCCATCTACTGTATCCATGTGATATAAGCCCTCTCTCCCTTGGAGGGGGAGTGGATTTCACCATCCCAGGCCCCTCTGGATTGTGGGAAGAGCAATGGACTAGAGTGGACTTAAGGGTATTGTTGTAGACATATTGTAATTCAAGGAATGGAAGAAATTATAAGAGTGATGTGGAGCCAGTGGCTGCTGGACGCTTTTGGGGCAGCGAGAGAAAGGGCAGTTGAAATACAGGGGCTTTTTTCGGGACTTGGGGGTTGTCCTGAGTGGCATTGCGGTGGTGGATGCAGGCCATTTTACAACAGCATATACCATGCAGAACTGTTGGGAGAGGCTGTGATCTACGATATGAACTGTGATCTTTGCTTGGTGACAAGGCCCCAGCATGTGTATATCCATTGTGGGTGATGTGCCACACTGATGAAGGATGTTTGGATGAGATGAAGTGGGAGGTGATGAAGGTGGGGAACATGGGAAGCCCTGTAATTTCTGTGTAATATTTAGGTAATCTAAGCAACTTAAAAAAATATATATATATATATAAATACCATTTATGTAAGCAAAGGCACATATGTGCATATATATTTATATATCACTTTACAAATATTAATATGTATTGCGAAAATTTTGATTTTTACCCACAATAAAAAAAGAAAGAAAGAAAATGCTACTATAAGGGGCAGAATTACTTTTAAAATAGTAATTTTTAAAATGCTTACCCAGAATGTAATGGATTGAAGAACCAGTGAAAACAACCAGGATAATTTGAAATAAGTGGAAAGCCCTTCTTTACGTAAATTAAGAGATATTTCAAGTTCTGATGCATAAATTAGTGGTAACAAATTGAACACAGATGAGTGTGGAAGAAGATGTGGGAAGATCAGATCAAAGAAAAATCTGCAAGTGCACATTTCCACGAGGAGAAAGACATCCTGAATTGCACAATCATAGCTGCTTCCTTAAAGGATTGACAATAAGTTGCACAGACTGGAGGTGGAGATTCTTTGGAGATTCACATTCATTACATTCACAGGGTTGCTCTCCAGTATGAAAGTTGTAATGTTTAATGAGATACTTTCTCTGGCTGAATGCTATTCCAAATTCCTTACATAAATAGGGTTTACCTCCACTATGAATTTTCTCACGGTCAGTTAGATTTGATTTGATACAGAAGGCTTTCCTACATTTCTTGCATATAGAGGGTTTTGCTCCAGTTTGTCTTGTCTGTTGTGTAATGAGGCTTGATTTTTGAACGAAAGCTTTCCCACATCCTTCACATTCATTGGGTTTCTCTTCAGTATATATTCTCAGATGGTGAATGAGGTTTTCCTTCTGGTTGAAGTCTTTTCCACATTCATTGCATACATAGGATTTTTCTCCAGAATGAATGTTCTGATGTTTAATGAGCTATTGCCTTTGCCTGAAGACTTTGCTGCATTCTTTACATTCATTTTGTTTCTCTCCAATATGACTTTTTTCATTTTCTCTGAGGTATGATTTGTACCTAAAGGCTTTTCACATGCCTTATATGCATAAGTTTTCTTTGCTGTAGGAAATCTCTTGTATCTGAGATTTGACATTTGAATTAAAGCTTTCCCACATATATGATTTCTCTTTGGTAAGAATTTTCTGATGAATAACAAAGTTTTCTGTCAGGTTGAAAATTTTCCCACATGTATGTCATTACTATCTTTGTTCTCTTGTATGGCTTTTAAAATGAGGAGTAAAAAATGACTGTAAAGAGCAGCCTATATTCAGGACACTCTTATGGTTTCTCTATAGTTTGAATCTTCTCTTATTCCATGAGGTTTTGTTTCAGATGGAAGCATTCCCATGTTCATTACAATACTATCTAATGTATGAATATTTCATGCTCAATGATATTTAATGCATGGCTGAAGGATTTCCAATATTCCTTACATAGACAGGGTTTCACTCCTCCATATTTATTTGATGTGATTCTAGCCTTCCCAAATTCATGAAATCGCAAATGGTTTCTCTGAAGGATTAATTCTCAGGTATCTCATGAGGTGGAATTTCCAAGAAAACTTCACACTCATTACACTTAAAGGGGAGGACTACCATGTGGGTAAACTGGCAAAAATCATTGTCTTAATTCTTTTTTCCTTACATAGATTCCCTCATGCTTTGGTAAGCATGATGCAAATTCCTTCCAAGTGAATTTACATGCATATAATTGTTATTTTGAGGAAACAATGCTTGTGGTCACAGAAAAGATTTTCCCAACTTTCTTACATTCTCTTCCTTCATCTTAAGTCTGTACAGTTGTGGAAGTGGATATAGCTTCACTCACAAGCCTTTTGTTATGTGGTTCTTTCTGCTTCTGACAGTCCTATGCCTCTTCATAATTTGTGGGGTGCACCAAAAACAGTGCTTAGAGGGAAATTTATAGCATTGAATGCATTCATTAGAAAAGAGGAAATATCCAATATCAATAATCTAAATGTCCAATTTGGGAAGTGCAACAGTATCTCATTTTTATTTGTTCTATCATTCATGGTTCTTATTACTTCAAAGGAGCATCACATCCAGTTTGGTGACTTCATAACTAGGAAATGGGAAAGTGATACAGTACTTGATTAATGATGGGGACAAAACAACACCCCATAAATCAACCCTGGAACATTCAGGCTTCTGAAGGATAAGAAAGCTACAGCTTCCAAAGTTGCATGAGTAAGGTGGCCCCAGAACAAAAGCCAAAATGGCAACCCAGGAAATCCTGAACACTGTTTTGGACTGAATATTTTTATTCATTTTTTCCTTCTATTTATTTAGATGAGATATACTATTTAATTTTCTGTAAAGTTTACCATGGAAATTAAAACACTTTTGCTTGCCTTCCCAAATCTGCACTTATTATGTTATTAACTTGCCAAATAATGTGTTTTAAAACATTTTATATCCTGTATCAGTCAAACAAAGGGGTGCTGATGCAAAATACCAGAAATCTCTTGGACTTTATAAAGCATATTTATCTGAGGTAGAAGCTTCCAGTTACCAGGCCATAAAGCATAAGTTTCTTCCTTAACCAAAGTCTGTTACACCCTCTTGGAGCAAAACAGCTGCCAACATTTGCCAGGGTTCAAGTTTATTGGGTTCCTTTTTTTCCAGGGCTGTGTTTCTCCCTGGGCTCATCTCCTCTGTTTCCTCCTCAAGGTCAGCTGTAGACTATGAGGCTCTCTATGCTTTGCCTGTATCCACAAGGCCAGCTGTGAACTCTCAGGTGAATGGCTTGTCTCTTTTCCCCAGAGCCTCCTGTCATTGCTAATCATAATTCCAACATCAAAAACTACTCCAATTCTGTCCATTGCCATGTCTTTTATGTTTGAGACCCCACCCACCAATGGGCGGGGTTCAAATGCCCTACCAGCTTTGGCCCAGTCAATGTTCTAATTAGAACTTAAGCATGCCCAGTTTAACAGACATCATCCCATAAACATTTTTGGAACTCATAACGATATCAAATTGCTACATATCCAGTTACCCATCTTATGCTATATATTATTTTATGGTGTATTTGAACACTTTATTGGTGTCCTAGGTCACAGATATCATTATTACTTTATCAATTCAATAGTCATTTTGGTATATGAATTTAATTAACAGATATTGTTCTTCAATTCATCCTGAAACTTGAACCACCTGAAAATATTTTTTTCTTCCCGAAGAATATTCTTTAACCTTTCTTTTAAACTGAGTTGCTGCTAGCAAACTTTATTAGTTTTTAACTGATCTCTAAAAGTATTTATTTCACTTCTTCCTGAAGGATTGAGATGAATTAAGTCTCAGGCCCTCTATGATCTCCACTGCATTTGAGAGCACCCTTAGGGTTGAATTTCCCCATTCTGTTGTAAATGTAATCAGTTATTTAGAGAAGAAATTAGGGGCTTTCAGTTTTACAGCCTGCTTCCTGCCCTCCCCAGCATAATCTCTGGGCTCTGGCGCTGGCAATGAGAATGATGGCACACCTCTCTCAGTTACACACCTGATTTTGGAGCTAAGATTTGGTGGAGAATGCACAGTATATTGAATTATTCTTCGGATCTTTCTGAGACCAGTACAATGGCGATTAGCACCCCATTTTGCTCAATGATTTCCACACCCAAACTACAGCCACTGTTTCTTGAGTTCCCATTTCTCCCAGACTTAGGAGACCCGTCCTCCTCCCTGTGCCCTGGGTTAATGCCATCATTTGGGTCTTCTGTGGATGCCAGAGAAGTACGTTCTTACTAACCTATTGCTGTGTGTGTAAGCCTTTTTTATGGAAGACATTTTGGTTAGATTCAGATAAGGGAACTTTCGATTAGGGCACTTTTTGTTAGAATGCTTTAGTTTAGTTAAGGGCCTCTGATTAGTTTACAGGCACCAGGATGGACCCCAATTATTGTGCTGAAGTCCTACATACATGGAACAAACAGAGAAAGAGTGTTGCCATGATTACCCTGCCATGTGGGAGAGGGCTCCAGGATCTCCTACAGCTGTGGAGAGACACAGAAACCCTGAGAGGCTGAGGGAGAGGCCAGAGTCTGGAGTTATGGAGCAGCTTTAAGCTGAAGACATCCAGGCCAGAGGAGAAGGGATAAGTGTGAGCAATTGTGTCTGATGGCCCCTGCTGAGCTCTGGGAGAAAGTGAGTTTGGAGGAGAAGGCAGAGAGAGACAGGCAGGCCCAACATTTTGCCTTGACAGGATTCCTGCAGCAGCTGACCCTTGCTAAGACAGCATTTTAGATGATGACTTGATTTGGACATTTTCACACCTCAGAACTGTAAGCTTTAAACCTAATAAATTCCAATAAAAGCCAACCTATTTCTGGTATTTTGCATTGACATTGCTGGGGAATCCCAAACAGCTGAGGACACAGGGTTGGAGAGCTGCCCTGTTCCCAAACAGATGTGTGATGCTGCTGTCCAGTGATTTCAACTGTAAACTGTGAGTATCTCCAGACTAAGCAGGAATGAGTGCAGGTAAGATGGAGGGGGAAGTGCCCTTAACCAGGAAGGTCTGCAAGACAGGGAGTCAGGCAGTGTTGTCACAGGGTTTGGGGACAAGTATAAAGTCACAGATGCCCCAGTATGAAGTATCTGCCTCAGGCAGGGGTTGGCCAGGTGGGCAGAGGCCGATAAAAGCATGGGACCATGGGTCTGGTGCAGCAGAGATGTCAGGGCACAGAGAGGAGTCTCTCTGCTCCTGCTCCTTTTGCCCTTCCCTCTTTCCCTTGGCCTCCAGCCTGGACCCTCTGAGGAGGCTGCTCTTACTGTGCCCCTCATGGGTCTCAGGTACAGACTCAGGTCTCCTGGTCCAGTCCTACATTCACTTTCTCCAATCTTGTGGCAGCTAAAGAAATAGCAATGCCAAGATGAAACATGTTCGTGTTAGGAAGGAAATGTCAAAATTCGCATTACAACATTGACTACAGCAATAACACCACCAGAATTAGAAACTTTAGGCCAGTGACCCTAATAAATAGTATGGGAATCCCAGAAAGTCCTGGGAGCTAGGGCTTACAAGAATAGAAGTGCGATTGTGAGAAACTGCAATGTTTGCAGAAAACCTCAGAGGGTGCAGATGCCAGATAATTCTCAGACTAATTAAATAATAAAATTTCAACACATTTTTAGCACTGTTTGAGACCCCACCCACCAAGGGACGGGCACAATGCCCTACTGATTGTGGACGAGTCAACGACCTTACCATAACTTAATCATACACAGATTAACAGACCAGTTTACAAGCCTAATCCAATATCTATTTCTGGAATTCATAACGATACCCAACTGCTACATATCCATTTACCCATCTTATGCTATATATTATTTTATGGTGTTTTTAAAACTTTATTGATGTCCTAGGCCACGGATATCCTTATTAATTTATCCATTCAATAGTCCTTTAGATATATGAATTAAACAGATATTGTTCTTCAATCCATCCTGGATCTTGAACCTTCTGAGATTATTTTCTTTCCGCCTGAAGAATATTCTTTCCCAGTTCTTTTAAAGTGAGTTGCTGCTAGCAAACTTTATTAGTTTTTATTCACCTGTAGAAGTATTTATTTCATTTCTTCCTGAAGGATGAGATGAATTAAATCTCAGGCCCTCTACCATCTCCACTGCCTTTGAGAGCACACTTAGGGTTGAATTTCTCCATTCTGTTGTAAAAGTAATCAGTTCTATGGAGAAGAAATTAGAGTCTTTCAGTTTTACAGCCTGATTCCTGCCCACCCCACCCTGCAGGCAAAATCTCTGTGCTCTGGCTCTGGGGATGGGAATAATGGCACACCTCTCTGTGTTACACACCTGATTTTGGAGCTAAGATTTTGTGGTGAAAGCACAGTATATTGAGTTTTTCTTGGGACAATTCTAGGGACCAGTGCAATGGTGGTCAACCCCTCATTTTTCTCAATTTTGGCCACACCCAAAGTACAGACACTGCTTCATGAGTTACCATTTCTCCCGGACTTAGGAGACCCCTCCTGATCCCTGGGTTAATGCCTTCATTTGAGTCTTGTGTAAGCCCTGGAGAAGTATCTTCTTACTAACCCATTGCTGTCTCTGTAAGTGTTTGTATGCAGGACATTTTGGTTAGATTCAGATAAGGGACATTTCCATTAGGTCACCTTTTGTTAGATTGCTTTAGTTAAGGGCCTCTGATTAGTTTTCATGTGCCATGATGGACCACAATCATTGTGCTGAAGTCCTACATATATGAAACACACAGAGAAAGAGTTCTGCCATGTTTACCCTGTCATGTGGGAGAGGGATCCAGGATCTCCTTCAGCTGTGGAGAGACACAGAAACCCTGAAAGGCTGAGGGAGAGGCCAAGGGCTGGAATCATTGAGCAGTTTGAACCTAAAGACATAAAGACCAGAGGAGAAGGGTTAGGTGTGAGCAATTGTGTCTGATGGCCCATTGCTGACCACAGGGAGAAAGTGAGTTTAAAGGAGAAGGCAGAGAGAGACAGGCAGGCCCATTATTTTGCCTTGGCAGGATTCCAGCAGAAGCTGACCATTATTAATTTTTGATGATGCCTTGATTTGGACATTTTCACAGCTTAAGAACTGTAAGTTTCAACCCTCATAAATTCCAATAACACCCAACCAATTTCTGATATTTTGCATTGGCTGTGCTTGAAAAACTCAAATAGCTAGGGACACAGGGTTGGAGAGCTGTTCTGTTCCCAAATGGCAGTGTGATGCTGCCCAGTGAATTCACCTGCAAACTGTGGGTGTCTCCAGACTAGGCAGGAATGAGTACTGGTAAGATTGAGGGGGAAGGGCACTTGGCCAGCAAGTACTGCAAGACAGAGAGTCAGGTAGGGGATTCGCATAGTTTGGGGACTAGTATAAAGTCACAGATGCCCCAGTATGATGTACCTGCCTCAGGCAGTGGTTGGCCAGGTGGGTAGGAGCAAATAAAACATGGGACCATGGGTCTGGTGGAGCAGAGGCATCAGGGCACTGAGAGGAGTCTTCCTGCTCCTTCTTTTGCTCTTCCCTGCTTCCCTTGGCCCCCAGCTGGAACCCTCTGAGGAATCTGCTCTTAATGTACCCCTCCTGGATCTCAGGCACAGACTCAGTTCTCTGGCTTCCATTTCTACATTCACCCTCTCCAATCGTGGGGCAGCAAAAGAAAAAGGAATGCCAAAATTAAACCTGTTGGTGTCAGGAAGGAAATGTCAAAATTCACATTACACCATTGACTATAGCAATTATATCAGCAGAATGAGCAACATTCGGCCAGTGACCCTAATAAATAGTATGGGAATCCCAGAAAGTCCTGGTACCTAGTGCTGACAAGAATAGAAATTAAGTTGTGAGAAAGTGCAATTTTTGCAGCAAACCTCAGAGGGTACAGATGCCAGATATTTCTCAGACTAATTAAACATTAAATATTCAACACACTTTTAACAGTGTTGAAAAGGGTGCACACATAAGGTCTTCAAGATTCATCCACGTTATTCCATGTGTTAGCACTTTGTTCCTTCTTACAGTTGAGTAATATTCCATTGTATGTATGTACCACATTTTGCTTATCCGTTCGTCTGTTGATGGGCACCGGGGCTGATTCCAACTTTTGGCAATGGTGAGCAATGCCGCTATGAACATTGGTGTGCATATATCTGTTTGTATTTTTGTTTTCAGTTCTTCTGTGTAATATAAGCACCTCTTAAAATATATGTATATATAAATATAAATAACATTTTTGTAAGCAAATTCACATATATGCATATATATTTATATATCATTTTGCAAATGTTTGTATGTATTGTGAGAATTTTGATTTTTACCCAAAATAAAAATAAATTAAAAAAAAAAAAGAAAATGGTGCAGACATCTTCAAACCCTGAAGAGGATGGATGGTTTGGATGGGAAGAAGCTGATGAACAATGGAAGGGGCTGGAATGTAGCATGTGTTCACTGCAGGAACCCCTAGCCAGAGAAGGAATGTCCTGTTTGGGAACCAAACTCTCAGAGCCACAACAAAACCATAATCATAGGTTCTTGATCCACAAAGGACGACAGGGAGAAAGCCCTGCTCAGCACTCACAGTGTCAGTTACTGATGTGAGTCACTCTAGCCGGTCTTCACTTTGGAGTAAACAGGAGGAAGTCAGTATTCTCCTGTGGTTCTAACAGTCCTCTAACCGGACACATATAGAGAGCAGTGTGGACTTCACATGGTCGGGTCTATGCGCCTCATGCTCCATGATCACTCTTGCTGTGGGAGGCCCCCATCGTCTAGGCAGCTAGTGATGGGGCCAAGGAGAGTGAGCAGTTTTCCTTTATGGGCAAATGTATTTGCAAAGTGTGAGGGGAAGTTCCACCAAGTAATGTTGCAGACAGAAATCAATATCTTCAAATCAACCTCTTTGTGTGATTTCATTTTTTACCATTTTCATAATTTCTTTTTAATTATAATGAAATTATCCGTGCAAAGAGTATAAAAATAAAAGTTGCTCATTTAATTGTCTGCTACAAAATTCTGTTCACTTTCAATCAATGTCAAAATGGTGGTTTTACCTAACACACTGTGAATGCAGGAATTTCTTCAGTTGTGAAAACAAGGCATGTCACATAATTAGTTGGCTGCTGTAACCATTGGGGAATTTGATATAATTATGAATTCCAAAAATATAATTGAATCATGCTTGTAAACTGATCTGTTAATCTGGGCATGATTAGGTTAGGATTAGGGCATTGAGCCCCACCCCTTGGTAGGTGGGGAGTTGAATATAAAAGGTAAGGCAAAGGACAGTTGAAGCAGTCTTTTGAGAAGCAGTTTTGATGTTGGAAAGAAGGTCCCAGGAGAAGAGAAGCAAGCCGTTCACCTAACCGTCTACAGCTGACCTTGTGGAGGAAACAGGAGCTAAGCCTGGAGAGAAACACAGCCCCAGGAAGAGAGGAACCCCAGAAGCCTGAACCCTGGCAAACGCCGGCAGCTGTCATGCTCTAACACATGGCAATGGACTGTGGTGAGAGAAGAAACTTAAAGCTTTATGGCCTGGTATCTGTGGATTTCTACCCCAAATAAATACCCTTTATGAAGACCAACACATTTTTGGTATTTCACATTAGCACCCCCTTTGGCTGACTAATACAGATTTTGGTACCAGGAGTGGGGTAGTGCTTTTGCATATACCAAAATGTTGGAACGGTTTTATAAATGGGTAAGGGGTATTTTTTGTAGGAATTGTGAAATGCTTGATGGAAAAGGCCTAGACCACTTTGAAAAGACTGTTGATAGTAATATGGACACTAAAGAGACTTTCTATGATGCCTTAGAAGTAAATGATGAAACTTTTATTGCAAACTGGAGGAAAGGCGATCCATGTTTTAAAGTTGCAGAGAATTTAACAAGATTAACTCCTGGTGTTATATGGAAGACAGAATTTAAAAATGGTGAACCAGAGCATTTAGCTAAATAACTTTCCAAGGTAAACTCGGAGAATGTGGCTTAGCTTCTCCTTGCAGCTTATAGCAAAATACTAGATGAGAGAAATATACTAAGGACTAAACTTTTGAGCACAAAGAAAACAGAAACTGATTCTGGACCTTCCAAGTTTGTGGAAATCAAATTCCCAGATGAAAACACCCTATTTGAAGACTTTACTAAACTTGGAACTCGTAATTCAGAATTGAAGATGCAGTTATCTAGGAAAGACTTGTGGAAAGTCTTACTGTCTTATGGCTTGGACCCCTGCTTCCTGCATGCTAAACCAACAACTTTTTTGAGAGTGCTGTATGAACAAAACCACTGTCAGTTTGGACAAAAGAGGACATGGAAAGGAGAGATTGAAAGAGAATCAGCTTTAAGAAGAAAATCACGGAAGCAGAGATCTGGACTTAAGACATCTCTTTGGACCAAGAGAGGAGCCCCACCCATGTGTACAGATAGGGTGAGTTTGCCCCTACAATTGAAGAAGGTGGATGTTCCTACCCAATGTTCTGAGAAAGTTTTGATGCTGCATGGTGCAGAGAGGGTGAGTTTTCCCCAGGAGTTGAAGAAGGTGGATGTCCCCATCGGATGTTCAGGAAGAGTTTTGCCACCCCAGGGTGCAGAGAGGTTGGAGCACATTCCTCAAAGATTAGGGCGGTTAAGGGCAACACCCCATTGGTCTGAGAGGGGTGTACCTGTCCCCCATAGATTAAAGAAAGCCAGGTGGTCAACCCATTGCTCTGAGGGGGTTGAGCCTGTATGCAAAAGGTTAGGGTAGGCCAGGTGGTCAACTTGTTGCTCTGAGAGGGTTGAGCCTGTATGCCAAAGGTTAGGGGGAATGTTGTCTTCACCTCACTGTACTAGGGGGGCTAAGACTCTCACCCAAAGATTGGGTAAGGTGTGGCAATCACCCCAACACTCTTGGAGGGTGAGGTCTGGAGCTTGGCCAACACCCAGATGCTTGATGAGGGTGGAACCAAGAAAATGGCCGTTGGGCAAGCCTGTGGAAAGGGTGGGTTCCCATGTGGGCCCAAGGAAAAGAAACCATCTTCTTAAAAATTACTCTCAGACTTTGAATTCGAATGGAGGATGCCCTGCAAGTTTACTGAACTGTAGAGGATCCATGACTCATGTTTAACATCCCAATTTCTTCTTATGATATTGAAAATGTTTATCCTTTGTCTTTCCATTTGTGTATTAGAAACAGTTAAATGGTTTTGTACAGAGGTCTATAGCAGATGGGACTTTGGCTCAAGATGAACTGTATTTCTTTAAAATCATTTTGATATGATTTTATTCTTGAATTGTTTCTGATACAAGTTTTTTTGTGAGAATTGCAATGTATTTTTGGAATTCAGAGGGTGGGATGTAACCGTTGGGGAATTTGATATAATTATGAATTCCAAAAATATAATTGAATTATGCTTTTAAACTGATCTGTTAATCTGGGCATGATTAGGTTAGGATTAGGGCATTGAGCCCCACCCCTTGGTAGGTGGGGAATTGAATATAAAAGGTAAGGCAAAGGACAGTTGAAGCAGTCTTTTGAGAAGCAGTTTTGATTTTGGAAAGAAGGCCCCAGGAGAAGAGAAGCAAGCCGTTCACCTAACCGTCTACAGCTGACCTTGTGGAGGAAACAGGAGCTAAGCCTGGAGAGAAACACAGCCCCTGGAAGAGAGGAATCCCAGAAGCCTGAACCCTGCCAAACGCTGGCAGCTGTCATGCTCTAACACATGGCAATGGACTGTGGTGAGAGAAGAAACTTAAAGCTTTATGGCCTGGTATCTGTGGACTTCTACCCCAAATAAATACCCTTTATAAAGACCAACCCATTTTTGGTATTTCACATTAGCACCCCCTTTGGCTGACTAATACAGGTGCTTTGCATTTGTTTTCACAATCAATGAAAAAACACTGGTTCTACCTAATACTTTGTGAATGAATGTGGATTTTCTGCTTGGAAAACTATGCACATTACTCATTTAATTGCCTGCTACACATGTCTTTTCGCTATCAATGTCAAAGCACTGGTTTCACCTAATGCTCTGTGAATGCAGTAGGTTATTCTGTTTTGAATTTTAATCAAGTTGCTCGTGCTACTTGCTGGTATTTATTCTCCCTTACAATCAATTTTAAAAAGTGGGTTTATCTACCAGTCTATGAATGCAGGAGGTCCTTCAAATTTGGAAACTAAGCAAATTACTTGTATAATTGTGTGTTATGCACTTGTTTTCTCATATGATCAATGTCAAAATGCTCATTTTACCTAATAATTGTGAATTCAGGAGTTTCTGCAGTTGTGAAAACTTAGCAAGTTGCGTTTTCATTTGGTGCTTTGCACTTGTTTTCACTTACAACCAATGTCAAAACACTGGTTTTACCTAATGCTCTGTGAAAGAAGGAGGATCTTCGGTTTTCAAAAATTAATGAAGGCTTTTGGGAATCCCAGTGGGTTCCGTGTAATATTTTGGGTAATCTAAGCACGTCTTAAAATATATGTATATATATATATATATAAATAACATTTTTGTAAGCAAATACACATATATGTATATATATTTATATATCATTTTGCAAATGTTTGTATGTATTGTGAGAATTTTGATTTTTACCCACAATAAAAAAAATTAATGAAGGTACCTGTTTAATATGATCTTATTCCCTTGTTTCAGTTACAATCAATTGTCAATATAGTCGTTTTACCTTACTCTCTGTAAATGCAGGAGTTTTCTCACTTGTGAAATCTAGGCATATTTCTTCCTTAATTAGCTGCTTTGCAATTGTTCTAAATTGCAATCGATTTCAAAACACTGATTTTACCTAAGGTTTGTGAATGTAAGTACTTCCTCAGTTTTGAAAACTAAGCAAGTAACTCATTTAATTGCCTGCTTCATACTTCTTTTCAATTACAATCAATGTCAAAGCAGTGGTGATACCTAAGATTCTTTGAATCCAGTAATTTATTCACTTGTGAAAACCAAGCAAGTCCTTCATTAATTGGCTGCTATGCACTTGTTTTTCCCTCCAATAAATACCAAAACACTGGTTTTACCTAAAACTCTGTGAATGTAGGTGGGTCTTCAGTTTTGAAAACTAAGCATGTTTTTTCTTTATTTGGCTGCTATAGCATTTGTTTTCACATACAATGAACGTCAAAACACTCGTTTACCTAATGCTCTTATGAATGCATGAGTTTCTTCAGTTTTGAAGAATAAGCAAGTTACTGGTTTAATAGACTCCTACACAATTATTTTCACTTACATTCAATATAAAAAAAACTTGTTTAACTTAAATTTCTGTGAGTGAAGGAGGTTCTTCTTTTCTGAATAATAAGTGAATTCCTTTTTAAATTGCCTGCTACACACTTGTTTTCACTTGCAATCAATGACAAAAAAAAAACTGGTTTTACCTAGTGATCTGTGAATGCATGAGTTTCTTCAGTTTTGAATTTAAAGCAGGTAGTTTAATTTGCTGCTATGCACTTCTTTTCACTTACAACCAATGTCAAAACCCTGGTTATACCTAACAATCTGAATGAAGGAGGTCTTCAATTTTCAAAATTTAAGCAAGGTATTTGTTTAGTAGGATACTAATTCATTTATTCTCACTTACAATCCATGAAAAAGCACTGGATTTACCTAAAACTTTGTGAACCTAAAGCTTCCATTTTGAAAACTAAGCAAGTTACCCAGTTAGTTGCCTGCTTCATATTTTTTTTCACTAACAGTCGATTTTAAAGCAGTGGTGGTACATAGGATTCTGTGAACAGTCATTTTTTTCACTTGTGAAAACCAAGCAATACCTTGTTTAGTTGGTTGCTGTGCACTTGTTTTCACATACAATAAACATCAAAACAGTGATTATACTGAACTTTCTCTGAATGTAGGAGGTGTTTCCGTTTTGAAAGCTAAGCAAATTACTTCTTTTTTGGCCACTATGACTCTTCTTTTCACTTACAATTATTGTCAAAACACTGGTTTTACCTTATACTCTGTGAATGCAGTACATTCTTCAGGTTTGAAAACTAAGCAGGTTACTTGTTTAATTGGCTGCTATGCACTTGTTTTCACTTTCAATTTCAATATACTGGTTTGACCTAATACACAGAGAATGCAGTTGTTTCTTCAAGTTGTGAAAACTAAGCAAGTTACCCTTTTCACTTGGTGCTATGTACTTGTTCTCACTTACAATCAATGATAAACAATGGTTTAGCTAATACTCTTAGAATGCAGTAGATTCCTCAGTTGGGAAATATAAGAAACTTATTTCTTGAAGTGACTGCTATGCACTTGTTTTCACTTAGAGACAATATCAAAACATTTGTTTGACCTAATGCAATGTGAATGAAAGAGGTTCTTTGGTTTTGAAAACTAATCAACTTGCTTGTTTACTTGTCTGCTACACACTTGTTTACACTTACAATCAATGTCAAAACACTGGTTTTACATAATGTTTTGTGAATGCATGAGGTTCTTCACTTTTTAGTTACAAGGAAGTAGTTTAATTTGCTGCTGTGCAATTGTTTTCACTTACAACCAATGTCAACACCCTGGTTTTACCTAGCACCCTCTGAATGAAGGAGGTTCTTCAATTTTCAAAAATTAATCAAGGCACTGTTTAATATGATGCTTTTCATTTCTTCTCACTTATAATCAACGAATAAACACTGATTTTACCTAACACTGTGTCAATGTAATTCGTTCTTCAGTTTTGAAATCTAAGCAAGTTACTCATTCAATTGCCTGCTGCACACATCTTTTCTCTTGCAATCACAGTCAAAGCAGTGATGATGCAAAAGTTTCTGTGAATGCAGTCATTTCTTCACTTGTGAAAACCAAGCAAGTCCTTGTTTAATTGGCTGACATTCACTTCTTTTCATATACAATAAATATCAAAACACTGGTTTACATAACTCTCTGTCAATGTAGGGTGGTCTTCAATTCTGAAAACTAAGCAAATTACTTCTTTGTTTGGCACCCCTGGCACTTGTTTTCACTTTTAATCAATGTCAAAATACTGGTTTTAAAAATTGCTCTGTGAATGCAGTATGATCTTCAGTTTCTAAACTATGTAAGTTACTTGTTTAATTGTCTGCTTGTTGGAAAAGATGCTGAGAACAATAATGTAAAGGTTTAAGCATTTAGAAGATATGTTTGCTGGCAGAGAAACATTAGTAAATGTCTCCAAGGATACTGTATATTGCAGACATCAGTAGGAGGAGGCAGAGTGGAATGAAATGACCACTAAAAAGTTATTGTATTAATTCCTAAGAAAGATTACCTAGGAACACAGGAACAGGCAGTGCTCTTATGTGCCAAGTAGAGGAACTAGCAAAGGATGCCCTACTTTAGATATCAGCTTTGTAGTATAAAAAGCAGCTTCAGCCTAAATAAACTTGCCTGCATTCCACATGGAGTGAGGTCCCCTGATCCCAGTCTTTGATTTCTCTTCTTCATTTTCAGCACCATCTAAAACCACACTGAATTACAACAGATGGCATCCAATGTGGGGCTAGACTAGTTTTTTCTCTTCTTCAATGTCATGGAACCAAGGACTTCTGTTAGTGATTCGAATGGTCCTTGTAACATCAGGGTAATAAGTAATCAGTCAACTCAGTTAGAGGAATATTCCCAGGTCTTGAAGACCTCGTTAAAGAATACAGGGGTATCTGTGACTACCGCTGAGTCTTTTCTCTTTTCTCTTGTACAGAAACATTATTATTGGTTTCAGCCACAAGGGTGAAATATTTTAAACCTGAAACAATGGAAGTTAGTAATGAAAGCTTTAAAAAGAACATCTCAAAGGGGAAAAATAAATCCCATTCATGTATGGTCTTTGTGTAGTTTTATGTCTGTTGCTCTTGAACCATTACAATTAAAAGAAAATATATATGAAAAAATTCATGAACAGCCAAAAACAGGTAAACTCATGTCTAATAAAATGGAAGGAAAGAAAAGGGGAGTTTATGGAACTTTTCTTGTGGAAAACGAATTTTTGTGGTCAAAGTTGTCCCGGCCCGCGGGACATCAACGAGGACCCGAAACCTGCCGAGAAAGAATGGTGGGACAAGAGACGCAAAGAATGACAGCAAGACAGTGTTCTGATCAAGCTGCAAATTTTATTGAGGGAGCAGGGCTTATATGCTGTTTGGAGAGAGGAAGTGAGTCGGGGTCGGGTGGCGCTCCGGGATTGGAGGGTGTTATCGCTGGAGTAGTGGGCAGATCTTACTTTCGCGCCCTGCGCCTGCGTACTTGTTGCATTCACCTGGGCAGTGGCGGGAACCGGAGAACAAAGGAGCAAGGAGGAAGAAGAACAAGGAAGTGACAAAGCAGATTTTGTGTCTGCGCCATGTTGTGGCGTCCGCCATGTTGCGCCATGTGACCACAGGTTGCTATTGCTTAGGTTGTTGGCACCTCTCTTGGCAGACTCCAGTGACGGCTCCCAACACAAAGTTGAGTAAGATTGAAGCAGTCTATCAATAAAAATTTAAAAGCTTTAATGTCAAACAGTATTACAATACAAAGTTAGTTTTATTCTTTTTCAAAGTTTCTCAGGTCATCAATCTGTTTTAGTAAAGGTTTACAAAAAAGTTTTTCTCCTAAATAATCAGTATGCACTAAAGAAAGTCTGTTTTATCAAAATAGCTTCTTGTAATTTAAACTTATCATTCCTGTAGAGAAACAGGTCTCATCACTTTTAAAAGAACATAATGTTCAAACCTGCTTTCTCAAAGTCAAATTCTGAAAGGTAGCTTTTATTTCAATTTGTTACAAGTGATTTAGTGTTTTACCTAGAAAAAGGTAAAATACTAACAATGGTTAAGTTCATGTGATATATTATAATTTGAATGAAGTATTTAAAACTGTTGTAGAAGTAAAATAAATTTTCTAACCTTATGACAATTAAAGTTGTATGAATAAAAAGTTCATATGAATACTTTTAAAGTGTATAAAATTCCTGAAAATTTAATAGTGTTTCAATATAATATTAAATCAAAGTATAATGTTATTAATCATAATTTTAATTATTTTTAAAAAGCCTATAACTACAAAAGAAAGCAGCCATTAGAGGCTGCCAGGGTAATGCATAACAGCAAATTATAGTAAAGTAAAATAACACCACTGCAGCATGCAGCAGTCCCAAATATTGCTAGTTCGTTGCAAAAAAATATTAATATCCAGTTATGTCACTATCACTTTGGTTTAAAACTTGCTAAGGCTTTCTTTAGTATCTTCATAAACAAGTCAAGCCAGCCCACATTTCCCTTATTGTAAAATAGCCAACAATAAATCAAGTTTATATTCAACACTGTGAACAGCCCCAATTCTAATTCTAATGTTAACAACAAAACCAGTGCAAGTATTAAAATTACAAGCTAATGTATTACCCCACAGCCCAAATAGGAAATACTAATTTGTTTTTACCTATGCCCCAAACTATACAAAATAAAGAAATTAAGGTCATTCTAATCATGCTACTAAGAATCTTAAATGCTTAAGAAATAGAAGCTTATTAATTGAATGTCTGCTAGTTCAAACTACTATTGTTTGTTGTTACATAATCTACTGTAGTTAAAAATTATGTATAACATTCTTAATAATGAAAACTTCAGTACAATACATTGCAACCTTAAGTAATTTAATAACTTGTATATTATACATAAATGTATTTTATTAAATGTATATGTAAATCTCTTGTTTTGAGTTTGGACAGTCCTAAAACCAAATGTATTAAGAAAAAGTCTGGTAAGTATTGTTCAAGCCTAAAAGTAAAGCATCATGCAGAAAAATTTGTTAATCAACAAACCAATGTCTTACTAGTTAACACATTTCATATTTCAGGAAAAATATTGAAAATTAAAATAAGCACATCAAGAATATTTTCTAACAAATTAAAAACTATAAAGTGCATTTCAAAGTGTGTTGTATTCCTCCCTGGGGGAGCTGGCCCCTCTCCCAGGGATTAATGCATAAACCTTAAAATGTACTCCCAGGGAGTGTTGTGTTCCTTCCTGAGGAGGATGGCCCCTTCCTCAGGAATTAGCAAAATACTCACAAGTTGTCATCTATAGTATCAAATTCATTTATCCTAAACACAATGAACCATAACTCTAGTATCAGTTGCTAATTCAACACTTCCCAGCTAGAAGCTAAATATTGGTAAGTGTATATATAAAACTGCTCTATTTATCAGTCATTCTGTAATTTTGTTCAATATTAACTTGATCTTTTGATTGATTATGTTATTTATGTTTCTCACTCTAATTATCAGTATAACTTATTAAACTAAATATACATATTGGTGTTTGTCTTGTATCTATCCATAACACTAGCCAAAAATAAGCCAAATATCTCAGTATGTCCCCTGGTTTGGTAAGGATGTGAATGTATGTATACATATCACAAAAGCTTAGAATATAACAGTTTAACCCCTGTTTATAAATAATCCTTCACTTATTTTATATTCTTTCAATAAAAAAATACATAAATAAATATCAACACAAAGTCCTGCCATGTTCAATACACCCACCATGGGTCAATACTATGTCTTTAAGGCTTTATGCCTTACTCATTCTGCCTTCCCACAGGCATGTATTTATCCTTATTGCAGCTCCCTAAAAAACACTTTTAACACAACTCTATAAACATCTCCAAAATACTCTTACCCAAGCAAATAACACTAAGTGTCAAGCTATTGTTGAAAAAAAGTAATCACATCCTGAAATTAATGTTACAAAAACAAAAGGGGAAATGGTGAGGTGCGAGGACAATTATATCAAATACTATTTACAATAAATTTTCTAAACCGAAGGTCAGAATCAGATACATCAGTAACAGAGCATTTCTGGCAAAAATCAGGCAAAAATACAGAAACAAAGATTAAACTAGTTTGTTGGAAGAATGAAGACAATAATCAATGGGAGAAGGCAGAAGTTAAGTTAGGATATGAGGTCAAGGTTTTGTTCTTATCATTACAGATAAAGGAGACCAGCTGTGGGCCCCATGCAGACGCCTGAAACCTAGACGTGAACAAGCCAATGAAGCTGACACAAGAAGCAGAAAATATGGTATCTTTTAAAAGGCAGAATGTCACTCTAGCACAGTTATTCCTTGTTATGCTTACCTTAACAACCACAGCAATAAGTAGTGCACCTTCACATAATTATACATATTGGGCTTATATTACTAATTCACCTCTTTTAAAATTGTTGACTTGGGGGGACAATTCCTACCCTGTTCCTATTAATCAGTCTTTTCATTTTCCTGGGCGGGTAAATTCTTTTTTTCCTCTAAAACCTGAGGAGGAAGTGAAATATTTTGCAACTTTAACCTTGCCTTTTCTTGAATGTCTTATCTGCATGGGATCCATAAATCCATGTATACAGCCCCAAAATCATAGATTACAAAGTGATAAATGGCATGGACACCATGGCTCATATGAGGTTTTGCTCTTTAATGATTCCTATGGAATAGTTTGGGAAGGCACCCCTGTGGGGTTGCCAGTCCCAGAGAATGGCAATTATATTGGAGTTAGTTGGGCTGGAATTAATCAAACTACTGTTTCTGTCTCTGAAACCCACCCATATCCATGGCTAGGGAATGGACCTAATTTAACCAGTAATAGGCAAATTCAAGGGATCAATCAGGATTGATTGATCCCCTCCCTTGGGATAACTGCTCCAAGAAAAAACAGAAAAATTTATGGAAAGTATTTTTGGGATTAGCCTCTACTTATACATTAAGTGGGGGAAAAGGACTAAGGAATACTACTCTACACTGGAATGTTAGTTCACATCATGTGTGTGGGATCCCATTGTTTTTATAGTACAAACATGAGCATTGATCAAACGTGGCTTTTCTGCAGCAATTGCTCCCTTTACACTTGTGTATCAGAATCTGTTTTACAGGAGAATTCTGCTGTTTTAATGGGATGACAGAATCATGGAATATGGCTTTTGGTTTGCATGAATTGCTGCTGTCCGTCTTCCCCTGAGAATCAAATCATTTGGCATTTTCTAAATCATTATGTGAAAAGAACCAAATGTTTAATTGGATTAATTATAGCTGCTGTATTAGGGCTTATAGGTATTATTACAGCCAAACACAACAATATGTTAAAAATTGGCATCATAATGCTAGTAAGCTATGGCACAGTCAGGCATATATTAATGAACAAATTAATAATAGGATTGATGACTTAGAAATGGCTGTTACACAAAGAGAAGATCAGGTATATAATCTAAATTTAAAACAAGTTTTGAAGTGTGATTGGAATGAAAGTGCTTTTTGTATCATTCCTCTCCCATACAATGATTCCCATAATGAATGGAAAAATATTAAAAATCATTTAATAGGTCATCACACAAATTTACCTATAGAAATTACAGATTTGCAAAAAAGGATTTTGAGCATGTCTCAGAATCAACTTACTACCCTTCCAGGTAGCGAATTTTGGCAATCTGTGACATATCAATTAAATAAAATAAACCCCTTACATTGGTGGAAATCAACCTCTGTACTTGGTAACTTTGGTGTGGTGATCATTGGTGCTCTGTTACTCTTAATTGTTTTTGGAGACATTTGCAAAGCCCTGCTGTTCTGCATTAATAGGGCTGAAATGGCCAGCCATGCTAACAACTTGATTTTGCTTAAAACACTTAACTCTCAAACCCCTGTCCATGGAGCTTGGCTGGTGGCCAGTAATGGGTAAGACCTTCAGAGGAGGGCAACCTAAGACAGGAACAGTCACCCTGGAAAAAACAAAAAAGGGGGAAATGTTGGAAAATATGCTGAGAGACAGAGCATAAAGGGTTAAGCATTTAGAAAGCATGCTTGCTGGCAGAGAAACATTAGTAAATATCTCCAAGGACACTGCATACTGTAGACATCAGTAGGAGGAGACAGAGTGGAATGAACTCACCACTAAGAAGTTATTGCATGAATTCCTAAGAAAGATTATCTAGGAACACAGGGACAGGCAGTGCTTTTACGTGCAAAGTAGAGAAATTAGTGAAGGACGCCCTATTTTAGATATCAGCTTTGTAGTATAAAAAGCAGCTTCAGCCTAAATAAACTTCCCTGAATTCCACATGGAGTGAGGTCCTCTGATCCCAGTCTTTGTTTTCTCTTCTTCATTCCCGGCACCGTCTAACTCCATGCTGAATTACAACATCTGCTTGGCATTTTTTTTCATTGACAATGTCAATTTTTTGTTTTTACCAAATTTGCTGAGAATGCAATTGTTCCTTTAAGTTGTGAAAATGAAGCAAGTTACTTTTTCATGGGTTGCTATGCAATTGTTTTCACTTAAAATCTGTGACAAAGCGCTGGTTTACCTGAAGCTCTTGCAAGTCAGCAGCTTATGCAGTTGGGAAAAATAAGCATTTTTCTTCTTTGAATGACTGCTACACAATTGTTTTCATTTACAGACAATGGCAAATCAGTTGTGATATGTAACCCTCTGAGAATATTGTAGTTCCTTCAGTTGTGAAAACTAAGAAAGTTCACACTGTATGGGAATCCGAGTGGGTTCCGTATAATATTTTAGGTAATCTAAGCACCTCTTAAAATATATGTATATATATATATAAAAAATAACATTTTTGTAAGCAAATACACATAAATGCATATATATTTATATATCATTTTACAAATGTTTGTATGTATTGTGAGAATTTTGATTTTTACCCATAATAAAAAAAAAAAAAAAAAAAAACTAAGAAAGTTACTTCTTTAATTGGCTGCTATGCACTTGTTTTAACTTACAACCAATGTCAAAACCATGGTTTTACCTTATATTCTGGGAATGCAGTAGTTTCTTCACTTGTGAAAACTAAGGAATTTATTTCTTTAAATGGCTATTATGCACTTGTTTTCACTTATATTCAATATCAAAAAACTTGTTTGTCCAAATGATTTGTGAATAAAGGAGTTTCTTAATTTTGAAAACTAAGCAAGTTACTTGTTTAATTGGCTGCTATGCACTTCTTTTCACTTACTTTGTCAATATGATGGTTTTACCTAATATTCTGAGAATGTGGGTGCTTCTTCAAGTTGTGTAGACAAATCAAGGTACTTTATCATTGGGTGTTATGCACTTGTTTTCACTTAAAAGCATTGATCATACAATGGTTTAGCTAACACTCTTGGAATACAGTAATATCTTCAGTTGGGAAAATGAAGCAATTTACTTCTTTAAATGAATGCTAAGCACTTGTTTTCACTTACAGTCAATGCAAATCAGCTGTGATACCTAACACTCTGTGAATTCATTAGTTTCTTCGGTTGTGAAAATAAGCACTTTACTTCTCTAATTGGCTGCTATGCACTTTTTAACTTCCAACCCATGTCAAGACCATGGTTTTGCCTAATGTTCTGGGACTGCAGTCATTTCTTCCTTTGTGAAAACTAAGGAATTTATTTCTTCAATTGGCTGCTATGCACATGTTTTCACTTACATTCAATATCAAAACACTGGTTTGTCCTAATGCTCTGTGAAAGGAGGTTCTTCAGTTTTGAAAACTAAGGAAGTTTCTTGTTTAATTGCCTGCTTCACACTTGTTTTCACTTACAATCAATGTGAAAACACTGGTTTTACCTAATGCTATGTGAATGCATGTGGTTCTTCAGTTTTTATTCTAAGCAATTAGTTTAATTTGCTGCTATGCACTTGTTTTTGCTTACAACCAATGTCAAAATCCTGGTTTTACTTAACACACTGTGAATGAAGGAGGTTCTTCAATTTTCAAAAATTAAGCAAGGTACCTGTTTAATAGAATACTATTGATGTCTTCTCACAATCAAAGAAAAAAACACTGGTTTAACCTTTGTGAATGCAAGCAGTTCTTCAATTTTGAAAACTAAGCAAGTTACTCATTTACTTGCCTACTACATACTTCTTTACACTTACAATCAATGTCAAAATGGTGGTTTACTTAACACTCTGTGAATGCAGGTTTTTCTTCAGTTGTGAAAGCTAGGCTACTTCCTTAATTGGCTGCTTTGCATTTGTTCTCACAATCAATGAAAAAACTGGATTTACCTAATGTTTTGTGAATATATGTGGCTCTTCAGGTTGGAAAACTATACCAGTTACTCATTTAATTGCCTGCTGCACACTTCTTTTCACTTACAATCAATGTCAAAGCACTGGTTTTACCTTTTGTTCTGTGAATGCGATGGGTTATTCTGTTTTGAATTCCAAGAAAATTAATTGTGTTATTTGCTGTTATTTATTCTCATTGACAATCAATGTCAAAAGAGTGGTGATACATAAGATTCTATTAATGCAGTCATTTCGTCACTTGTGAAAACCAAACAAGCCCTTGTTTAATTGGCTACTGTGCACTTGTTTTTACAACAATAAATATCAAAATACTGTTTTTATCTAAAGCTCTGTGAACGTAGGTAGTTCTTGAGTTTTGAAAACTAAGCAAATTCCTTCTCTATTTTGCTGCTATGGCTATTGTTTTCACTTAAAATCAATGTCGAAACACTGATTTCACCTAATGCTCTGAGAATACACTGGATTATTGAGTTTTGAATTCCAAGCAAGTAGTTTAATTTGCTGCTATATACTTGATTTCACTTACAACCAATGTCAAAACCTTGGTTTTACCTAAAACTGTGAATGAAGGAGGTTCTTCAATTTTCAAAATTTTAGGAATGTACTTGTTTAATAGGATACTCTTCACTTCTTCTCACTTAAAATCAATGAAAAAACACTGGTTTGAAATTTGTGAATGTAAATTGGTTCTTCACTTTTGAAATCTATGCAAGTTACCCATTTAGTTGCCTGCTGCACACTTCTTTTCTATTACAATCAATGTCAAAACACTGGTTTTACCTAACACTCTGTGAAGGCAGGAGGTTATTCTGTTTTGAATTCTAAGCAAGTTAATTGTGTTATTTGCTGGTATTTATTCTCGCAATCAATGCCAAAACAGTGGTTTTACCTAATGCTCTATGCATGCAGTAGTTCCTTCAGTTTGAAAATTAAGCAGGTTACATGTATAATTGGCTGTTATGCACTTGTTTTTCACTTACAACCAATGACAAAATGCTGGTTTTACCTAATACTTGGGAATTCAGTTGTTTCTTGAATTGATTAAACTAAGCAAGTTCCTTTCTCATTTGGTGATATGCACTTGTTTTCACTTATAACCAATGTCAAAACTCTGGTTTTACCTAAAACTCTGAGAATGAAGGAGGTTCTTAAGTTTTCAAAAATTAAAGAAGGTACTTGTTTGAAAGGATACAATTCATTTGTTTTCACTTACAATCAATGTCAAAACCCTGGTTATACATAACATTCTGTGAATGAAGATGGTTCATCAATTTTCAAAAATTAAGCAAGGTACTTGTTTTATAGGATACTATTCACTTTTCTCTCTTACAATCAATGAAAACTCACTGGTTTTACCTAAAACTCTGTGAATAAGTGGTTCTTAGTTTTAAAAGCTAAGCAAGTTACTCACTTAATTACCTGCTTCACACCTATTTTCACTTACAATCAATGCCAAAGCAGTGGTGATACATAAGATTCTGTGAATGCAGTCATTTATTCCCATGTGAAAACCAAACAAGCCCTTGTTTAATTGGCTGCTATGCACTTGTTTTCACATAAAATAATATAAGAAACCTGGTTTTCCCTAAAGCTCTTTGAATGTAGGGGCTTCTTCAGTTTTGAATCCTAAGCAAATTACTTTGTTTTTTGCTGGTATGTCAGTTATTTCACTTACAATCAATGTCAAAACACTGGTTTTAACTAATGGTCTGTGTATTCACTACCTTCTTTATTTTTGAAACCTTAGCAAGTTTCTTTCTTATTGGCTGCTATGCAAGGTTTTCACTTACAATGTCAATATGCTGGTTTTACCTAATATGCTGATAATGCATTTGTTTCTTCAAGATGTTTAAACTACACAAGTTAATTTTTCTTTAGATGTTATGCACGTGTTTTCACTTACAATCAATGACAACTAAAAGGGATTACTTAATGCTCTTGGAATACAGTAGTTTCCTACCTTGGGAAAACTAAGCAATTTACTTCTTTAATTGAATACTACACAATTGTTTTCACTTACAGTCAATGGCAAATCAATTGTGATACCTAACACTCTGTGAATATCGTAGTTTCTTCAGTTGTGAAAACTAAGCACATTACTTCTTTAATTGGCCACTATGCAATTGTTTTAACTTAAAAACAATGTCAAAACCATGGTTTAACCTAATGTTCTGGGAATGCAGAAGTTTCTTCATTTGGGAAATCTAAGGAAGTTATTTCTTTATTTGGCTGCCTTGCACTTCTTTTCACTTACATTCAATATCAAAAAACTTGTTTGACCTAATGTGAATGAAGGAGTTTCTTCAGTTTTGAAAACTAAGCAAGTTGTTGTTTAATTGCAAACTACACATTTTCAGTTACAATCAGTGTCAAAATACTGGTTTTACCTAACACTCTATGAATGAAGGAGTTTCTTCAATTTTCAAAAATTAAGCAAGTTACTTGTTTAATATGATACTATTCACTTCTGCTCCCTTACAATCAATGAAAATCACTGGTTTTTCCTTTGTGAATATGATATTTTTCAGTTTTGAAACTAAGCAAGTTAGTTGTTATTTGCCTGCTACATACTTCTTTTCACTTATAATCAAAATCAGATAGGTCATTTTAACTAATGCTTTGTGAACGCAGGAATTTTTCAGTTGTGAAAACTTGGCATGCTACTTCCTTTATTGGCTGCTTTGCACTTTTACTCACAAACAATGAAAATCCCTAGTTTTATTAAGGCTTTGTGAATATAAGTGGTTCTTCAGTTTGGATAACAATGCAAGTTACTCAATTAATTGCCTGCTGCACACTTCTTTTCACTTAAAATCAATGTCAAAGCACTGGTTTTACTTAATGCTATGTGAATGCAGTAGGTTATTCTGTTTTGGATTCAGGGAAGTTACTTGTGTTATTTGCTGGTATTTATTCTCATTTAAAATGAATGCCAAAAGAGAGGTTTTGCCTAATGCTCTGTGAGTGCATGAGTCTTTCAGGTTTGAAAACTAAGCAAATTACTTTTTCATTTCGTGCTAGGCTCTTGTTTTCATTAACAAAAAATGTCAAAACCCTGGAGTAACCTAATGCTCCATGAATGAAAAAGGGTCTTCACTTTTCAAAATTAAGGAAGGTGCTTATTTAATAGGATACTAATCAATTGTTTTCACTTACAATCAATGTCAAAATGGTGTTTTTACATAATGCTCTGTGAATGCAGAAGTTTCTTCAGTTGTGAAAACTAGGCACAGTCCTTCCTTAAATTGGTTGCTTTGCACTTGTTCTCACAATCAATGAAAAAGCATTGGTTTTACCTAACACTTGTGAATGTAAATGGTCCTTCAGTTTTGAAAACTTAGCAAGTAACTCATTTATTTGCCTGCTTCAAACTTCTTTTCACTAACAATGTCAAAGCAGTCATGATACATAAGATTCTGTGAATGTAGTCATTTCTTCCCTTGTGAAAACCAAGCAAGCCCTTGTTTAATTGGCTGCTATGCACCTGTTTTCACATACAATAAATATTAAAACACTTGTTTTACTTAATGATCTGTGAATATAGGAGGTTCTTCAGTTTTGAAAACTAAGCTAGTTACTTGTTTAATTTACTGCTATGGCACTTTTTTCACTTACAATCAAAGCCAAATCAGTGATTTTTACCTAACACTCTATGAATGCAGGAGGTCCTTCAGTATTGAAAATGAAGCAAATTTCTTTTTTATTGGCTGCTATGCACTTGTTTTCACTTACAATATCAATATTCAGGTTTTACCTTATACACTTAGAATGCAGATGTTTCTTCACATTGTGAAAGCTAAGCAAGTTACATTTACATTGGTGCTATGCACTTGTACTCACAATCAAAGACAAAACAATGGTTTAACAAATGCTCTTGGAATGCAGTCGTTTTCAGTTGGGAGAACTAAGCAATTTACTTCTTTACATGAATGCTCTGCTTTTGTTTTCACTCACACTCAAAGGCAAATCAGTTTTGATACCTAACACTCTGTGAATGCAGTAGCTTCCTCAGTTGTGAAAACTAAGGTAGTTATTTCTTTAATTGGTTGCTATGCACA
Source organism: Tolypeutes matacus (assembly GCA_026826555.1). Lineage (NCBI taxonomy): Eukaryota > Metazoa > Chordata > Mammalia > Cingulata > Chlamyphoridae > Tolypeutes > Tolypeutes matacus. The sequence goes on along the minus strand of JAKSZT010053856.1, from coordinate 939,443 downwards.
GGTTTTCATTTACATTCAATAGCAAAACACTTGTTTGACCTAATGGTCTGTGAATGAAGGAAGTTCTTCAGTTTTGAAAACTAAGCAATTTGCTTCTTTAATTGCCTGCTTTAATTGCACACTTCTTTTCACTTACTATCAATATCAAAACACTTGTTTTAACTAATGCTCTGTAAATGCATGAGATTCTTCAGTTTTGAATTCCAAGCAAGTAGTTTTATTTGCTTACATGAACTTGTTTTCACTTAAAACAAATGTCAAAGCCCTGGTTTTAGCTAACACAGTGTGAATGAAGGAGGTTCTTCAATTTCCAAAAATTAAGCAAGGTACTTGTTTAATAAGATATTATTCACTTCTTCTCACTTACAATCAATGAAAAATCATTGTTTTACATTTGTGAATGTAAATGTATGTTGTTCTTCAGTATTGAAAACAAACAAATTACTTCTTTATTTAGCTGCTATGGTACCTGTTTTCACTTCCTATCAATGTCAAAACCCTGGTTTTACCTCATACTCTGTAAATGAAGTAGGCTTTTCAGTTTTGAAAAAAAGCAAGTTACTCATTTAATTTCCTGCTATGCAAGTTTTTTCAATTTCAATCAATGTAAGAGCACTGGTTTTACCTAATGCTCTGTGAAAGCAGTAGATTATTCTGTTTAGAATTCTAATAAAGTAACTTGTGTTATTTGCTGGTATTTGTTCTCACTTACAATCAATACCAAAGCAGTGGTTTTACCTAAAGCTCTGTGAATGTAGGAGGTTCTTAAATTTTGAAAACTAAACAAATTACTCATTTAATTGCCTGCTACACACTTTTTTCGCTTATAATCAATATCAAAATTGTGATTTTACCTAATGCTCTGTGAATTAAGTAGTTTCTTCAGTTGAGAAATCTAAGCATTTTAATTCCTTAATTGGCTGCTTTGCTCTTGTTCTCACAATCAATGATAAAACACTGGTTTTCCCTAATGCTTTGTGAATGTGTTTCCTCAGTTTGGGAAACAGTGAAAATTACTCATTTAAAACCTGCTGCACATTTCTTATCACTTACAATCAATGTCAAAGCACTGGGTTTAACCTAATGCTCTGTGAATGTAGTAGTTTATTCTCTTTTGAATTCTAAGCAAGTTACGTGTGTTATTTGCTGGTATTTATTCTCACTTACAATCAATGCCAAAGCAGTGGTTTTACTTAATGCTCTATGAATGAAGGAGGTCATTCAGTTTTGAAAACTAAGCAAGTTACTTGTATAATTGGCTGTTACACACTTCTTTTCACTTACAATCAATGTCAAAGTGCTGCTTTTACTTAATACTTGTGAATGCAGTAATTTCTTCAACTGTGAAAACTAAGCAAGTTACTTTTTCATTTGGTGCTATGCAATTGTTTTCACATACAACCAATGTCAAAACCCTGGTTTTACCTGACACTTTCTGATATAAGGTATATTCTTCATGTTTCAAAAATTAAGGAAGGTGCTTGTTTAATAGAATACTATTCTTTTGTATTCACTTACAATCAATGTCAAAATGTTGCTTTTCCCTAACCCTCAGTACATGCAGGAGATTCTTCAGTTGTGAAAAGTAGGTATGTTACTTTGTTAATTGGCAGCTTTGTACTTGTTCTCAATTACAATCAATGAAAATATCCTGGTTTTACTTAATGTTTTGTGAATGTAATGGTTCCCATTTTTGAAATATAAGCAAGTTATTCATTTAATTGCCTGCTTCACACTTCTTTTCCCTTACAATCAATGTGAAAGTAGTGGTGATACATGAGATTCTGTGAATGCAGTCATTTCTTCATTGTGAAAACCAGGCAAGTCCCTATTTAATAGGCTGCTATGCACTTGTTTTCATATACAATAAATATCAAAACACTAGTTTTACCTAACGCTCTCTGAAAGTAGGAGGTTCTTCAGTTTTGAAAACTAAGCAACTTACTTATTTATTTGGCTTCTATGTCACTTGTTTTCACTTACAATCAATGTCAAATCCCTGGTTTTATGTAATGCTCTCTGAATGAAGTAGGTTATTCTGTCTTGAATTCTAAGCATGTTACTTGTGTTATGTGCTGGTATTTATTCTCACTTACAATCAATGTTAAAACAGTGGTTTTCCCTAATGCTCTATGAATAAAAGAGGTATTTTGGTTTCAAAAACTAAGTAAGTTACTTGTATAATGGGCTGTTATGCACTTGTTTTCACTTACAATGAAAGTAAAAATGCTGGTTTTACCTTATATTTTGAATGCAGTAGTTTCTTCCATTGTGAAAAGTATGCAAGTTACTTTTCATTTGCTGCTTTGCACTGGTTTTCACTTATAACCTATTTCAAAACTCTGGTTTTATCTAACACTCTTGGAATGAAGGAGGTTCTTCAGTTTTCAAAAATTAAGGCAGGTACTTGTTTAATAGGATAGTATTCACTTGTTTTCATTTACAATCAATATCAAAATTGTTGTTTTACCTTACCCTCTGTAAATGCTGGAGGTTCTTTAGTTGGGAAATTAGGTACATTACTTCCTTAATTGCCTGGTTTGCACTTGTTCTCACAATCAATGAAAAATCACTGGTTTTACCAAACACTTTGTAAATGTAATTGGTTTTTCAGTTTGGAAAACTAGTCAAGTTCCTCATTTAATTTCATGCTGCAAACTTCTTTTCACTTACAATCAGTGTCAAAGCACTGGTTTTACCTAATACTCTCTGAATGCAGTAGAGTTTTCAATTCTAAGCAAGTGTGGCAATTGAGCAGTTTGATGTAATTATGAATTCCAAAAATATAATTGGATCTTGCTTGTAAATTTATCTGTTAATCTGGGCATGATTAAGTTATGATTACGGCATTGACAGGGCCACATCAGTAGGGTATTGAGCCCCAACCCTTGGTGGGTGGAGAATGGAATATAAAAGGGAAGGCAAAGAACAGAGTAGAAGCAGTTTTTGAGAAGCAGTTTTGAGAAGCAGTTTTGATGTTGGAGAAAAGGTCCCATAAGAAGAGAAGTGAGCTATTCTCCTGATAATCTACAGCTGACCTTGTGGAGGAACCAGAAGAGCTAAGCCTGGAGAGAAACACAGCCCCAGGAAGAGAAGAACACAAGAAGCCTGAACCCTGGCAAACATCAGTAGCTGTCTTGCTCCAACACGTGGCAAAGAACTTTGTTGAGAGAAGAAACTTAATGCTTCATGATCTGGTATCTGTGGACTTCTACCCCAAATAAATACCCTTTAAAAAGACCAACCCATTTTTGGTATTTCACTTTAGCACCCCTTTGGCTGACTAATACAGCAAGCTATTGTGTTATTTGCCAGTATTTATTCTCACTTACAATCAATGCCAATATAGTGGCTCTACTTTAATGCTCTTTGAATGCAGGAGGTCCTTAAGTTTTGAAAACTAAGCAAGTCACTTGTATAAAGGGCTGTTATGCACTTATTTTCACTCACAATCAATGTAAAACGCTGGTTTTACCTTATACTTTGAATGCAGTAGTTTCTTCAGTTGTGAAAACTAAGCAAGTTACTTTTTATTTTGGTGCTATACACTTGTTTTCACTTACAACCAATGTCAAAACCCTGGTTTTACCTGAGGCTCTGTGAATGTTGGAAGTTCTTCTGTTTTCAAATACTAAGGAATATGTTGTTTAATAGGATACTATTCACTTGTTTTCACTTACGATCAATGTCAAAACCCTGGTTTTACCTAACACTCTGTAAATGAATTATGTTCTTCAATTTTCAAAAAATAAGAAAGTTACTTGTTTCATAGGATAGTATTCACTTCTTCTCACTTACCATCAATGAAAAAACACGGCTTTTACCTTAGTGAATATAAGTGGTTTCTCAGTTTTGAAAACTAAGCAATTACTTGTTCAAATTCCTGCTACGCTCTTCTTTTCACTTACAATCATGTCAAAATGGTGGTATTACTTAATGCTCCATGAATGCAGGTAAACAATGGTTTACATAATACTCTTGGAATGCAGCTTTTTCTTCAGTTGGAAAAACTAAGCAGCTTACTTCTTTAATTGACTGCTTTGCACTTATTTTCATTTACAGTTGATGACAAATCATTTGATATTCCTAACCTTCTGTGAATGCAGTAGTTTCTTCTGTTGTGAAAACTAAGCATGTTAATTCTTTGATTGGTTGTTATGAACTTGTTTTACCTTACAACCAATGTCAAAACCAGGGTTATAGCTAATGTTTGGGGAATGCAGTTGGTTCTTCATTTTTTAAAATAAGGAAGATATTTCTTTAATTGGCTGCTACACAATTGTTTTCACTTACATTCAATATCAAAATACTTGTTTGATGAATGCTCTGTGAATGAATGAGGTTCTTCATTTTTGAAAATTATGCAAGTTGCTTGTTTAATTGCCTGCTACACACTTATTTTCACTTCAATCAATTTCCAAAGGGTGGTTTTGCCAAAACCCCTGTAAATAAATGCAGGATCTTCTTCAGTTGTGAATCATAGGCATGTTAATTTTCATTTGGTGCCAAGCACTTGTTTCACTTACAACCAAATTCAAAGCACTTGTTTTACCAAATGATCTCTGAATGCATGCGGTTCTTCAGTTTTGAATCCCAAGCAAGTAGTTTAATTTGCTGCTATGCACTTTTTTCACTTAAAACCAATGTAAAATCCCACTTTTACCTAACACACTGTAAATGAAGGAGGTTCTTCAAATTTCAAAAATTGAGCAATGTACTTGTTTAGTAGGATACTCTTCAATTCTTCTCAGTTACAAACACTGGAAACACACAGGTTTTACCCTTGTGAATGTAAGTGGTTCTTCAGTTCTGAAAACTATTCAAGTTGCCCATTTAATTGCCTGCTTCACCTTTATTTTCAATTATAATCAATGTCAAAGCTGTGGTGATACATAATATTCGGTGAATACATTCATTTCTTCACTTTTGAAGACAAAGCAAGTCCTTATTAATTGGATGCTATGCACTTGTTTTCTCACACAATAAATATCAAAACACTGGTTTTACCTAAGGCTCTGTGAATGTAGGAGGTTCTTCAGTTTTGAAAACTAGGCAAATTACTTCTTATTTGGCTGTTACAGTACTTGTTTTCACTTACAAGTATTGTCACAACACTGGTTTTACCTAATGCTCTGTGAATGCAGTTCATCCTTCAGTTTTTAAAACTATACCAGTTACTTGTTTAATTGGCTGCTATGCACTTGTTTTCACTTATAATGTCAAATATGCTTGTTTAACCTAAAACACTGAGAATGCCGATTTTTTCCTCAAGTTGTGAAAATGAAGCAAGTTACTTTTAATTGGGTGTTATGCACTTGTTTTCACTTACAATCAATGGCAAAATAATGGTTTACCTAACGCTCTTGGAATGCAGTAGTTTCTTCAGTAGGTAAACCTAATCAAATTACTTCTTTAGATGAATGCTCCCCACTTCTTTTCACTTAGTGTCAATGGCAAATCAGTGGTTTTTCCTAATATTCTGTGAATGCAGTAATTTCTTCAGTTGTGAAAATAAAGCACATTACTTCTTTAATTGCCCACTTTGTATTTCTTTTCATTTACAATCAATGTCAAAGCAGTGGTGATACTTAAGATCCTGTGAATGCAGTCATTTCTCCACTTGGGAAAACCAAGCAAATCCTTGTTTAATTGGCTGCTACACACTTGTTGTCACTTACATTCAATATCAAAACACTTTTTGACATAATTTTCTTTGAATATAGGAGCTTCTTCAGTTTTGAAATTCAGCAAATTACTTTTTTATTTGGCTTCTTTGACTCTTGTTTTCACTAACAGTCAATGTTAAAACACACGTTTTACCTAATGCTCTGTGAATGCAGTACTTTCTTCAGTTGTGAAAACTAAGCAACTTACTTCTTTAATTGGCTGCTATGCACTTGTTTTAACTTACAACCAATGACAAAATCATGGCTTTACCTAACGTTCTGGGAATACAGTAGTTTTTTCTTTTGTGAAAACTAAGGAAGTTATTTCTTTAATTGGCTGCTACACACTTGTTTTGACTTACATTCAATACCAAAAACCTTGTTTAACCAAATGCATTATGAATCAAGGAGGTTCTTCAGTTTTTAAAACTAAGGAAGTTGCTTATTCAATTGGCAGCTACACTCTTCTTTTCACTTACAATCAATGTCAAAATGGTGGTTTTACCTAACCCTTTGTAAATGCAGGTGTTTCTTCAGTTGTGCAAACTAGGCACATTACTTCCTTAATTGGCTGCTTTGCACTTGTTCTCACTTACAATAAATGAAAAACACTGGTATTAATGCTTTGTGAATGTAAGTGGTTCTTCAGTTTTGAAAACTAAAAGTTACTCATTTAATTGCCTGCTACATGCTTCTTTTCAATTATAATCAATGCCAAAGTAGTGTTGATACAAGAGGATCTGTGAATGCCGTCATTTCTTCACTTGTGAAAACTAAGCAAGTCCTTCTTTAATTGGCTGCTATGCACTTGTTTTCACATACAATAAATTTCAAAAAACTAGTTATACCTAATGCTTTGTGAATGTAGGAGAAGTTTCAATTTTGAAAACTAAGCAAATTACTTCTTATTCGGCTGCTATGGCACTTGTTTTCACTTACAATTAATGTAAAAACACTGGTTTTACCAAAAGGTCTGTGAATGCAGTATGTTCTTCAGTTTTGAAAACTAATCAAGTTACTTGTTTAATTGGCTGCTATGCACTTATTTTCATTTACAATGTCAATATACTGGTTTACTCAATATCCTGAGAATGCACTTGCTTCTTCAAATTGTTTGAACTAAGCATGTAACTTTTTCTTTGGGTGTTATGCATTTGTTTTCACTTACAAGCAATGACAAAACAATAGTTTACCTAATGCTCTTGAAATGCAGTAATTTCTTCCATCGGGAAAACTAAGCAACTTACTTCTTTAAATTACTGCTATGCACCTGTTTTCACTTACATTCAATGGCAAATCAGTTGGGGCACCTAACCCTCTGTGAATGGAGTAGTTTCTTCAGTTGTGAAAATTAAGCATGTTATGTCTCTAATTGGCTGCTATACCCTTGTTTTGTCATACAACCAAGGTCAAAACCATGGTTTTACTTAATGCTTCTTTTGCCTTTGTGAATGTAAGTGGTTTTTCAGTTTTGAAAACTAAACAAGTTACTCATTTAATTGCCTGCTACATACTTCTTTCAATTAGTATCAATATCAAAATGGTGGTTTTATCTAATGAATGCACTAGTTTCTTCAGTTTCTTCAGTTGTGAAATCTAGGAACTTTACTTCCTTAATTGGATGCTTTGTAAATTGTTCTCCCAATCAATGAATAAACACTGGTTTTACATATTGCTTTGTGAATGAAAGTGGTTCTTGGAAAGCTATGCAAGTTACTCATTTAATTGCCTGCTGCACACTTCTTTTCACTTACAATCAATGTCAAAGCACTTTTTTTTACCTAATGCTCTGTGAATGCAGTAGGCTATTCTCTTTTGAAGTCTAAGCAAGTTTCTTGTGTTTTTTTGCTGGTATTTATTCTCACTTACAATCAATGCAAAAATATGGTTTTATGTAAGGTTCTATGAATGCAGGAGGTTTTTCAGTTTTGAAAACTAAGCAAGTTACTTGTGTAATTGGCTGTTATGCACTTGTTTTCATTTACAATCAATGTCAAAATGCTGGTTTTACATAATACTTATGAATACAGTAGTCTCTTCTGCAGTTAAACCTAAGCAAGTTTTCATTTGTCACTATGCACTTGTTTTCACTTACAACCAAAGTAAAAAACCTTGTTTGACCTAATGATCTGTGAAGTCACGACATTCTTCAGTTTTGAATAACAAGCAAGAAGTTTTACTTGCTGCTATGCACATTTTTTCACTTAAAACCAATTCAAAACTGGTTTTACTTAGCACTCTGTGAACACAGTACGTTCTTCAGTTTTGAAAACTAAGCAAGTTACTTGTTTATTTAGCTGCTATGCATTTGTTTTCACTTAAAATGTCAATATGCTGGTTTTACCTAATAGGCTGAGAATGCAGTTGTTGCTTCAAGTTGTGAAAAATAAGCAAGTTACTTTTTCATTGGGTGCTATGTCCTTGTTTTCAATTACAATCAATGAGAAAACAATTTTTTACCTAACTCTCTTGGAATGCAGTCATTTCTTCAGTTGGGTAAACTAAGAAATTTACTTCTTTAAATGAATGCTTGCATTTGTTTTCACTTACAGACAATGGCAAATCCTTTGTGATACTTAAGAATCTGTGAATGCAGTATTTTCTTCATTGTGAAAACTAAAGAAGTTATTTTTTAATTGCCTGTTACACACTTGTTTTCACTTACAACAAAGGCCAAAACCCTGGTTTCACCTAACACTCTGTGAATGAAGGAGGTTCTTCAATTTTCAAAAATTAAGCAAGGTAATTGTTTAATAGGATACTATTCATTTCTTCTCACAGTCAATGAAAAACACTGGTTATATATTTGTGAATGTAAATGGTTCTTAAGTTTTAAAAAGTAAGCAAGGTATTGATTTAATTGCCTGTTACACACTTCTTTTCACTCACAACCAAAGTCAAAATTGTGGTTTTACTGAATGCTCTGTGACTGCAAGTGTTTCTTCAGTTATGAAATCTAGGCACATTACTTAAATAATTGGCTCTTTTCCACTTCTTCTGACAATCAGTGAAAAAACACTGGTTTTACCTAATGCTTTGTGAATGTAAGTCGTTCTTCAGTTTGGAAAACAATGCAAGTTACTCAATTAATATCCTGCAGCACAATTCTTTTCACTTACAATCATGGTCAAAGCACTGGTTTTAGCTAATGCTCTGTGAATGCAGTAGGTTATTCTGTTTTGAATTCTAAGCAAGTTTCTTGTCTTATTTGCTCTTATTTATCCTCACTTACACTCAATTCCAAAAGAGTGGTTTTACCAAATGTTCTATAAATTCAGGAGGGCCTTCAGTTTTGTAAACTAAGCAATTTACTTGTATTATTGGCTTTTATGCACCTGTTTCCTCTTATAATTAATGTCATAATGCTGGTTTTACATAATACTTGTGAATGCAGTAGTTCCTTTAGTTGTGAAAACTAACTAAGTTACTTTTTCAATTGGTGCTATACACTTGTTTTCACTAGCAACTAATGTCAAAACCCTGGTTTTACCTAACGCTCTCTAAATGAAGGTTCTTCAATTTTCAAAAATTAAGCAAGGCACTGTTTAGTAGGATACTATTCACTTCTTCTCACTTACATTCAATGAAAAGTCACTCGTTTTAACCAATGCTTTGTGAATATGAGTGGTTCTTCAGTTTAGAAAACTAAGAAGTTACTCATTGAATTGTATGCTTGACACTTATTTTCACTTACAATCAATGTCAAAATGGTGGTTCTACCTAACTCTCTGTAAATTCAGTAGTTTCTTTAGTTATGAAAACTAGGCACATTACTTCCTTAATTAGCAGGTTTGAGCTTGTTCTCACTTACAATGTCAATATGCTGCTTTTACCTAATACACCAAGGATGCACTAGTTTCTTCTGTTGTGAAAACTAAAAATGTTACTTCTTTAATTGGCTGTTTTACACTTGCTTTAACTTACAACCAATGTCAAAACCATGGTTTCACCTAAGATTCTGTGAATGTAGTAGTTTCTTCATTTGTGAAACTAAGTTATTTCTTTAATTAGTGGCTATGCACTTGTTTTCACTTACATTCCATTTCAAAACACTTGTTTGACCTAATGCTCTGGGAATGAGGGAGGTAATTCAGTTTTGAAAACAAAGCAAGTTGCTTGTTTAATTGCCTGCTACACACTTGTTTTCACTTAAAATAAATGTCAAAATTCTGGTTTTAGCTAATGCTCTGTGAATGCATGAGATTCTTCAGTTTTGAATTCCAAGCAAGTAATTTGCTAATATGCCCTTGCTCTCAATTACAACCAATATCAAATTTCTGGTTTTACCTTACACTCTGAATAAAGGAGATTCTTCAATTTTCAAAATAAAGCAAGATTCTTGTTTAATAGGATACTAATTATTTCTTCTCACTTACAATCAATGAAAAACACTGGTTTTACCTAACGGTATGTGAATATAAGTCGTTCTTACATTTTAAAAATTAATCAAGTTACTGATTAAATTGCCTGCTTCACACTTCTTTTCACTTTCAATCAATGTGAAAGCAGTGGTTATGCTATAAGATTCTGTGAATGAACTCATTTCTTCACTTTGGAACACCAAGTAAATCCTTGTTTCATTGGCTGCTATGCCCTTTTTTTCACATACAATAAATATTAAGACACTGTTTTTTCCTAATGCTTTGTGAACGTAGGAGATGCTTCATTTTGGAAAACTAAGCAAATTACTTCTTTATTTGGCTGCTATGGCACTTGTTATCACTGACAACCAATGTCAAAACACTGGTTTTATGTAATGCATTGTGATTGCAGTACGTTCTTCAGTTTTGAAATCTAACCAAGTTGCTTGTTTTATTGGCTGCTATACACTAGTTTTCAATTCAATGTCAATATGCACCGAGAATGCAGTTGTTTATTCAAATTGTGAAAACTAAGCAAATTACTTTTTCATTGGGTGCTCTGCACTTGTTTTCATTTAAAATCAATGACAAAACAATGGTTTTACCTACCACTCTGTGAATGAAGGAGTGTCTTCAGTTTTCCAAAATTAAGGAAAGTACATGTTTAATATGATACAATCCACTTGTTTTCCATTACAATTGTTGTCAAAGCCCTGGTTTTACCTAACATTCTGTGAATGAGGAGGGTCTACAATTTTCAAAAATTAAGCAAGTTACTTGTTTAATAGGATACTAATCACTTCTCATTTTCAATCAAAGAAAAAACACTGGTTTTATCTATTGCTTTCTGGATGTAAGAGGTTCTTCAGATTTGAAAACTAAGAAAGTAAATCATTTAATTGCCTGTTTCACACTTTTTTCAGTTAAAATCCATGTCAAAGCAATGGAGATACATAAAATAATGCTAATGCAGTCATTTTCTTCACTTGTGAAAACCAGGAAAGTCTTGTTTAATTGGCCAGTATGCACTTCTTTTCACATACAATAAATATCAAAAAATTGGTTTTACCTAACACTCTGTGAATGAAGGAGGTGTTTCAGTTTTGAAAACTGAGAAAATTACTTCTTTATTTGGTTGCTATGGCACCTTTTTCACTTACAATCCATGACAAAACACTGCTTTTACATAACACTTTGTGAATGAAGGAGGTTCCTCAGTTTTCAAATATTAAGGAATGTTTAATAGGATACTATTCATTTGTTTCCACTTACAATCAATGTCAAAACACTAGTCTTAACTAACATTCTGTGAATGAAGGCAGTCCTTCAATTTTCAAAAACTAAGCATGGTACTTGTTTAACAGGATATTCCCTTCTTCTCACTTACAATCAATGAAAAACATTGTTTTTTCCATTGTGAATGTAAGTGGTATTTCAGTTTTGAAAACTGATCAAATTACTTCTTTATTTGGCTGCTATTGCATTTGATTTCACCGTCAATCAATGTCAAAACACTGGTTTTACCTAATGTCTGTGAATGCAATATGTTCTTCAGTATTGAAACCTAAGCAAGTTACTCATTTAATAGTCCACTTCATATTTCATTTCACTTACAATCAGTGTCATAGCAGTGGTGATATATAAGATTCTGTGAATGCAGTCATTTCTTCAATTGTGAAAACCGAGCAAATCCCTTGTTTAATAGGCTGCTATGTTCTTGTTTTCACTTACAATCCATGAGAAAACATTGGTTTTACCCACCACTCTGTGAATGAAGGAGGTTCTTCAGTTTTCAAAAATTAAGGAAATTACTTGTTTAGTATGATATTATTCACTTGTTTTCACATACAATCATCGTCAAAGCCCTCGTTTTATCAACATTCCGAGAATGAAGGAGGTTCTACAATTTTCAAATATTAAGTAAATTACTTGTTTAATAGGATACTAATCACTTCTTCTCACTTTCAATCAAGGAAAAAACAGTGGTTTTACCTAATGCTTTGTGGATGTAAGAGGTTCTTCAGTTTTAAAACTATGCAAGTTACTCATTTAATTGCCTGTTTCACACTTTTTTTCCACTTAAAATCAATGTCAAAGTGGTGGTGATATGTAAAATTCTGTGAATGCAGTAATTTTTTCACTTCTGAAAACCAAGCAAGAGCTTGCTTAATTGGCTGCTATGCACTTGTTTTCACATACAATAAATATCAAAACACTGATTTTACCTAATGCTCTGTGAAGGTAAGTGTATCTTCTGTTTTGAAAGCTAAGGAAATTACTTCATTATTTGGCTGCTATTACATTTGTTTTCTCTTGCAATCAATGTCAAAACATGGGTTTTATCTCATGTTCTGAGAATGCATTTGGTTCTTCATTTATGAATTTCAAGCAAGTAGATTAATTTGCTGCTATGCCCTTGTTTTCAATTACAACCAGTGTCAAAACCCTAGTTTTACCTAACACTCTGTGAATGAAGGAGGTTCTTCAATTATCAAAAACTAAACAAGGTACTTCTTTAATAGGATACTATTCACTTATTCTCACTTACAATTGATGAAAAACACTGGTTTCAGCTTGGTAAATGTCAGTGGTTCTTCAGTTTTGGAAACAATGCAAGTTACCCATTTAATTGCCTGCTGCACACTTCTTTTCACTTACAATCAATGTCAAAGCACTTCTTTTACCTAATATTTGTGAATGAAGTCATTTCTTAAGTTGTGAAAATTAAGCAAGTTACTTTTTCAATGGGGATATGCACTTGTTTTCACTTACAACCAATGCCCAAACCCTGGTTTTACTTAACGTTCTGTGAATGAAGAAAATACTTAAATTTTCAAATATTAAGGAATATATTTGTTTAATAGGATTCTATTCACTTGTTTTCACTTAAAATCAATATGAAAACAGTGGTTTTGCATAACACACTGTGAAAGAAGGGGGTTCTTCAATTTTCATAAAATAAGCAGGGTACATGTTTAATAGGATACTCTTTACTTCTTCTAACTTACAATCAATGAAAAACACTGGTTTTACCTTTGTGAATGTAAGTGGTATTTCAGTTTTGAAAATTAAGCAAGTTCCTTGTTTAATTACCTGCTGGATACATTTTTCAGTTACAATCAATGTCAAAGTAGTGGTGATATATAATATTCTGTGAATGCAGTCAAATCTTCACTTGTGGAAACAAAGTAAACCCATGTTTAATTGGCTGCTACTGCACTTGTTTTCACATACAATAAATATCAAAACACTGGTTTCACCTAAAGATCTGTGAATGTAGGAGGTTCTTCAGTTTTGAAAACTAAGCAAATTACTTCTTGATTTGGTTGCTACTGCACGTGTTTTCACTTACAATCAATGTCAAAACACTGATTTTACCTAATGCTCTGTGAATGCAGTACATTCTTCAGTTTTTAAAACTAAGCAAGTTATTTGTTTAATTAACAGACATGGCACTTTTTTCACTTACAATTAATGCCAATTCAGTGGTTTTACCTAATGCTCTATGAATGCAGGATGTCCTTCAGTTTGAAAACAAAGCAAGCTACTGTTTAATTGGTTGGCATGCACTTATTTTCAGTTACAATGTTAATATGCAGGTTTTGCCTAATACGTCTAGAATGCAGTTGTTTATTCAAGTTGTGAAAACTAAGCGTTTCCTCTTCATTGGGTGCTATGCACTAGTATTCACTTACAATCAATGACAAAACAATGGTTTAGTAATTGCTCTTGGAATGCAGTAGTTTCTTCAGTTGGGAGAACCAAGCAATTTACTCATTTAAATGAATGGTATGCATTTTTTTTAACTTACAGTCAATGGCAAATCAGTTTTGATACCTAACACTCTGTGAATGCAGTAGTTTCTTCAGTTGTGAAAACTAAGGAAGTTTTTTCTTTAATTTGCTACTACACACTTGTTTCACATACGTTCAATGGCAAAACCTTTCTTTTACTTAATGGTCTGTGAATGAAGGCAGTTCTTCAGTTTTGAAAACTAAGCAATTTGCTTCCTTAACTGCCTGCTATATACTAGTTTTCACTTACAACCAATGGCAAAACAATGGTTTTGCCTAATGATCTGAGTATGCACTGGGCTCTTCAGATTTGAATTCCAAGCAAGTATTTTAATTTGCTGTTATGCACTTTTTTCACTTACAACCAATGTCTAAACCCTGGCTTTACCTAACATTCTGTGAATGAAGTAGGTTCTTTAATTTTCAAAAATTAAGCAAGGCACTTCTTTAATATGATACTATTCACTTCTTCTCACTTCCAATCAATGAAAAAGAAAACACAGATTTAACTTTGTGAATATAAGTGGTTCTTCAGTTTTGAAAACTAAGTAAGTTACTTTTAATTGCCTGCTACACACTTCTTTTCACTTAGTCAATGTCAAAATGGCGGTTTTCCCTAACACTCTGTGAATGCAGGAGTTTCTTCATTTGTGAAATCTAGGCACATTTCTTCCTTAACTGGCTGCTTTGCACTTGGTCTCACAATCAATGAAAAAATGCTGGTTTCACCTAATGCTTTGTGAATGTAAATGTTTCTTCAGTTTGGAAAACAATGCAAAATACTCATTTAATTGCCTGCTGCACACTTTTTTTCACCTTTAATCGATGTCAAAGCACTGGTTTCACCTAATGCTCTGTCAATGCAGTAGGTTATTCTGTTTTGAATTCTAAGCAAGTTACTTGTGTTATTTGCTAGAATTTATTCCCACTTACAATCAATGCCAAAACACTAATTTGATCTCATGCTGTATGAATGCAGGAGGTCCTTCAGTTTTGAAAATCAAGGAAGTTATTTATATATTTGGCTGTTATGCACATGTTTTAAATTTAAAATCTATGTTCAAAAGCTAGTTTTATCTAATACTTTTGAATGCAGTAGTTTCTTCAGTTGTGAAGATTAAACAAGCTACTTTATCTTTGGTGCTATGCACCTGTTTTCACTTACAACCAATGTCAAAACCCTGGTTTTACTTAGCACACTTTGAATGAAGGAGATTACTTAGTTTTCAAAAATTAAGGAATATCCTTGTTTAATAGGACACTATTCACTTGTTTTCACTTACAATCAATGTCAAAACCCTAATTTTACCAAACACTGTTAATGAAGGAGTTCTTCAATTTTCAAAAATTAACCAAGGTACTTGTTTAATAGAATACTATTCACCTCTTCTCACTTACAATGAAAAAGCACTGGTTTTACCTAATGTAAGTGGTCCTTCAGGTTTGAAAACTAAGCAAGTTTCTTGTTTAATTTTCTGCTTCACACTATTTTCACTTACAAATAATGTCAAAGCACTAGTGATAGAAAAGATTCTAGGAATGCAGTCATTTGTTCACTTGTGAAAATAAACAATTCTTTGTTTAATTGGCTGCTATGCCCTTGTTTTCACATACAATAAGTATCAAAACACTGTTTTTACCTAATGTTCTGTGAATACAGTATGTTCTTCAGTTTTGAAAACTAAGCACATTACTTGTTTAATGGTTTGCTATGCACTTGTTATCACTTACAACGTCAATATTCTTGTTTAACCTAATAATCTGAGTTTTCAGTTGTTTCTTCAAGTTGTGAAAAATAAGTAAGTTACTTTTTCATTTGGTGCTATGCACTTGTTTTCATTTACAAACAATGTCAAAACCTTGGTGTAATATAACGCTCTGTGAATGAAGAAGGTTCTTCGATTTTCAAAATTAAGGATTTTGTGAATGCAGATTATTCTGTTTAAAATTCTAAACAAGTTAGTTGTGTTATTTGCTGGTGTTTATTCTCATTTACAGTCAATGCCAAAACAATGGTTTTACCTAATGCTCTATGGATGCGGAAGGTCTGCAGTTTTCAAAATTAAGCCAGTTACTTTTATAAATGGCTCTTATGCACTGGTTATCATTTATAACCAATGTCAAAATGCAGGTTTTACCTAATACTTGTGAATGCAGTAATTTCTTCAGTTGTGAAAACTTAGCAAGTTACTTTTCATATGGTGCTCTGCCCTTGTTTTCATTTACAGCTAATATCAAAACCCTGGTTTAACCTAACACTCTGTGAATGAAGGAGATGCTTCAGTTTTCAAAAATTAAGGGAAGTGCTTGTTTAATAGGCTTCAATTCAATTATTTTCACTTACAATCACTGTCAAAATGCTGATTTACCTAATTCTCTGTGAATACAGGGGTTTCTTCACTTGTGAAAACTAGGCACATTTCTTCCATAATTGGATGCTTTGCACTTGTTCTCACAGTCAAAGAAAAACACTGGTTTTACCTTAAGTTTGTGAATGTATGTGGTTCTTCGATTTGGAAAAGTAAGCATGTTATTCATTTAATTGCCTGCTTCACACTTCTTTTCACTTAAAATGAATGTCAATACAGTGGTGATACATAAAATTATGTGAATGCAGTAATTTCTTCACTCATGAAAAACAAGCAAGGTCTTGTTTATTTGGCTGCTATGCTGTTGTTTTCACATACAATAAATATCAAAACACTGGCTTTGCCTAATGCTCTGTGAATGTCAGAGGATCTTCAGTTTTGAAAACTAATCAAATTACTTCATTATTTGGCTGCTATGGCACGTTTTCCACTTTCTATCAATGACAAAACACTGGTTTTACCTAATGCTCTGTGAATGCAGCAGGTTCTTCAGTTTTGAAAACTAAGCAATTTATTTGTTTAATTGGCTGCTATCCACTTGGTTTCTTTTACAATGTCAATATGCTGGTTTTACAATGGTTTTATTCTTTTACAATGTCAATATGCTGAGATTGCAGTCATTTCTTCAAGTTGTGAAAACTAAGCAAGTTACTTGTTTAATTGGCTGCTATCCATTTGTTTGCACTTACAATCAATGACAAAACAATGGTTTGCCTAATGCTCTTGGAATGCAGTAGATTCTTCAATTTGTAAAACTAAACAAATTACTTCTTTAAATGACTGCTATACATTTTTTTTCACTTAGAGACAATATCAAAATACTTGTTTGACCTAATGCACTGTGAATGAAAGAGGTTCTTCATTTTTGAAAGCTAAGCAAGTTGCTTGTTTAATCACCTGCTACACACTTGTTTTCACTTATAATCAATGTCAAAACACTGGTTTTACATAATGCTCTTTGAAAGCATGAGGTGCTTCCGTTTTTAATTCCAAGGAAGTAGTTTAATTTGCTGCTATGCACTAGTTTTCACTTACACCCAATGTCAATACCCTGGTTTTACCTAACACCCTGTGAATGAAGGAGGTTCCTCAATTTTCAAAAATTAAGCAATGTACTTGTTTAATAGGATACCCTTCACTTCTTCTCACTTACAATCAATAAATAAACACTTTTTAGCTAATGCTTCATGAATGTAACTGGTTCTTCAGTTTTGAAAAATATAATACTTACTCATTTAATTGCCTGCTGCACACTTCTTTTCACTTACAATCAATGTCAAAACACTGGTTTTACCTGTTGCTCTGTAATTGCAGTACGTTTTTCAGTTTTGTAAACTAAGCAAGTTACTTGTTTAATTGACTGCTGTGCAATTAATTTCACTGACAATGTTAATATGTTGGTTTTACCAAATTTGCTGAGAATGCGGTTGTTTCTTCAAGTTGGGAAAATTAAGCAAGTTACTTTTCCATTGGTTTCTATGCACTTATTTTCAATTACAATCAATGGCAAATCTGTTGTGATACCTAATGCTGTGTGAATGCATTAGTTTCTTCAGTTGTGAAAACTAAGCACTTTACTTCTCTATTTGGCTGCTATGACCTTGTTTAACTTCCAACCAATTTCAAAACCCTGGTTTTACCTAGCATTCTGGGAATGCAGTAGATTCCTCACTCATAAAATCTAAGGAAGTTATTTCTTTAATTGGCTGCTACACACTTGTTTTCACTTACATTCAATATAAAAAAGTTGTTTGACCTCATGATCTATGAATAAAGGATATCTTTCAGTTTTGAAAACTAAACAAGTTGCTTGTTTAATTGCCTGCTTCACACAGGCTTTCAATTACAATCAATGTCAAAACACTGCTTTTACCTGATTCTCTGTGAATGCATGGGGTTCTTCAATTCTGAATCCCAGACAATTAGTTTAATTTGCTTCTATGCACTTATTTTTGCTTACAACCAATGTCAAATCCTTGTTTTAAACTAACACACTGTGAATGAGTGAGGTGGTCCAATTTTCAAAAATTAATCAAGCTGCTTGTTTAATAGGATTCTATTCACTTCTTCTCACTTACAACAATGAAAAAACACTGGCTTTACTTTGTGGATGTAAGTGGTTCTTCAATTTTGAAAACTAAGCAAGTTACTAATTAATTGCCTGCTACACACTTTTTTTCACTTACATTCAACATCAAAATTGTGGTTTTACCTAATGCTCTGAGAATGCAGCGGTATCTTCAGTTGTGAAAACTGGCCATGTTACTTCCTTAATTGGCTACTTTGCACTTGTTTTCACAATCTCTGATAAAGCCCTGTTTTTCACTAATGCTTTGTGAACATAAGTGGTTATTCAGATTGGAAAACTATGCAAGTTACACATTTAATTGCCTGCTGTATGCTTCATTTCACTTACAATCACTGTCAAAGCACAGGTTTTACATAATGCTCTGAGAATGCAGTAGGTTATTATGTTTTGAATTCTAAGCAAGTTACTTGTGTTATTTGCTGTTATTTATTTTCATTTACAATCAAAGTCTAAACAGCGGTTTGACCTGGAGTTTTATTAATGCAGGAGTTCCTTCTTTTTTGAAAACTGAGTAAGTTACTTATATAATTGGCTCTTATGAACTGTTTTTTTTTTTTACAATCAATGCCAAAATGCTGGTTTTACCTAATACTTGTGAAAGCAGTATTTCTTCAGTTGTGAAAACTGAGGTATGTTACTTTATCATTTGGTGCTATGCACTTGTTTTAATTTACAGCCAATGTCAAAACCCTGGTTTTACTTAATGTTCTGTGAATTTAGGAGGTTCTTCCATTTTCAAAAATTAAGGAAGGTGCTTGTTTAATAGAATACTATTCACTTGTTTTCACTTACAATCAATGTCATATCCCTGGTTTTATCTAACACTGTGAATGAAGGAGGTTCTTCAGTTTTCAAAAATTAAGGTACTTGTTTAATAGGGTACTAATCACTTCTTATGACTTAAAATCAATGAAAAAGTACAGGATTTATCTAATGCTTTGTAGATGTAAGTGGTACTTCAGTTTTGAAAACTAAGCAAGTTACTCTTTTAACTGTCTGCTTCACAATTCTTTCACATACAATCAATGTCAAAGCAGTGGTCATGCAAAAGATTCTGTGAATGCAGTCCTTTCTTCACTTCTGAAATCCAAGAAAGTCCTTGTTTCATTGGCTACTATGCACTTGTTTTCAGATACAATATGTATCAAAACACTGCTTTTAACTAACGCTCTGTGAATGTAGGAGATTCTTCAGTTTTGAAAACTAAGTAAATTACTTCTTTATTTGGCTGCTATGACACTTGTTTTCACTTGCAATCAATGTCAAAACACTACTTTTATGTAATGCTCTGTGAATGCAGTATGTTCTTCAGTTTTGAAAACTAAGCAAGTTAGTTGTTCAATTGGCTGCTATGCACTTCTTTTCACTTACAATGTCAATATGCTGATTTTACCTAATATGTTGAGAAATCAGTTGTTTCTTTAAGTTGTGAAAATTAAGCAAGTTACTTTTTAATTGGATTTTATGCACTTGTTTTCACAATCAATAACAATACAATGTTTTTCCTAATGCCCTTGGTAAGCAGAAGTTCCTTCAGTTGGGAAAACTAAGCAATTTACTACTTTAAATGAATGCTATGCACTTGTTTCCACTTACAGTCAATGGTAAATCAGTTGTGATACTTAATACTCTGAGAATGTAGGAGTTTCTTCAGTTATGAAAACAAACTCATTACTTCTTTAATTGGCTGCTATGCACTTGTTTTAACTTACAACCAATGTCAAATCCATGGTTTTAACTAACATTCTGGGAATACAGTAGATTCTTCATTTCTGAAAATTAAGGAAGTTATTTCTTCAATTGTCTGCTATGCACTTGTTTTCACTTACATTCAATATCAAAACAATTGTGTGACCTAATGCTCTGTGAATGAAGGAGTTCCTTCTGTTTTGAAAACTAAGGAAGTTGCTTGTTCAATTGCCTGATACACACTTGTTTTCACTTACAATCAATGTCAAAAGGCTGGTTTTACCTAATATTTTTAAACACAGGAGTTTCTCCTTTTGTGAAACCAAGGCACATTAGTTCCTTAATTAGATGCTTTCCACTTGTCCTCACTTATATTCAATGAAAAACCACTGGTTTTACATAATATTTTGTGAATGTAAGTGGTTCTACAGTTTTGAAAACTATGCAAGTATCTCTTAATTTCCTGCTTCACACTTCTCTTCACTTACAGTCAATGTGAAAGCAGTGGTGATACATATGTTTCTAAGAAAGCAGTCATTTCTTCACTTGTGAAAAAAAGTAATTTTTGTTTAATTGGCTGCTATCCACTTGTTATCACATACAATAAATATCAAAACACTGGTTTCACCTAACACTCTATGAATGAAGGAGGTAATACAGTTTTTAAAAATAAAGGAAGGTACTTGTTTAATAGTATGCTATTCACTCATTTTCACTTAAAATCAATGTCAAAATAGTGGTTTTACCTAACAATCTGTAAATGCAATAGTTTCTTCAGTTGTGAAAACCTGGCATGTTACTTCATTAATTGTCTGCTTTGCACTTGTTCTCACTTACAATCAATGTCAAAACCCTGGTTTTACCTCATTCTCTTTAAATGCAGTAGGTTCTTCAGTTTTTAATATAAGCAAGTTACTTGTTTAATTGACTGCTATGTTCCTGTTTTTAATTACAATGTAAAAATACTGGTTTTACTTATATTCATGAATGCAGTAGTTTCTTGAGTTGTGAAAACTGAGCAAGTTACTTTTACATTTGATGATATGCACTTGTTTTAACTTACAACAAATGTCAAATCCCTGGTTTTAACTAATACTCAGTGAATGAAGGGGGTTCCTCATTTTTCAAAAATTATGGAAGGTACTTTTTAATAGGATACTATTTATTTGTTTTCACTTACAATCAATGAATAAACACTAGTTTTACCTTTGTGAATATAAGTGGTTTTTCAGTTTTGAAAACTAAGAAAATTACACATTTAATTTACTGCTGCACACATCTATTCACTTACAATGAATGTCAAAATGGTGGTTTTACCTAATACATTGTGAATGCAGGATTTTCTTCAGTTGTGAAATTAGGTATGCTACTTCTTTAATTGGCTGCTTTGCACTTGTTCTCACAATCAAGGAAAAATCACTAGTTTTACCTAATGCTTTGTGAATTTAATTGGTTCTTCGGTTTTGAAAACTAAGCAAGTTATTCATCTAATTTTCTGCTTCACACTTCTTTTCACTTACAATCAATGTCAAAGCAGTGCTGATGCATAAGATTCTGTGAATGCAGTCATTTCTTCATTTCTGAAATCCAAGCAAGGCCTTGTTTCATTGGCTATTATGCCCTTGTTTTCACATATAATAAATATCAAAACAGAGGTTTTACCTAATGCTCTGTGAAAGTAGGTGGTCCTTTAGTTTTGAAAACCAAGCAAATTACTGCTTTATTTGGCTTCTATGCACTTCTTTTCACATACAATCAATGTCAAAACACTGATTTTACATAATATTCTGTAAATGCAGTACATTCTTCAATTTTGAAAACTAAGCACGTTACTTTTATAATTGGCTGCTATGCACTTCTTTTAACTTACAATGTCAATATGCTGGTTTTACCTAATTGTTTGAGAATGCAGTTGTTTTGACAAGTTTTGAAAACTAAGTAAGATACTTTTTCATTGGGTATATTGCACTTGTTTTCACTTACAATCAATGACAAAACAATGGTTTACCTAAAGCTCTTGGAATTCTATACTCTGTTTAGTTGGGAAAACTAAGCAATTTACTTCTTTAAATGAATCCTACAACGTGTTTTCACCCACACTCAATGGAAAACAAGTTGTGATACCTAACACTCTGAGAATGCAGAAGTTTCTTCAGTTGTGAAAATGAACCACGTTACTTCTTTAATTGGTTGTTATGCACTTTTATATTACAACCAATGTTAAAACCATGGTTTTACCTAACATTCTGGGAATGCAGTCATTTCTTCATTTGTGAAAACTAAGGAAGTTATTTCTTTAGTTGGCTGCTACATGTTTGTTTTCACTTACATTCAATATAAAAACACTTCTTTGATGTAATGTTCTGGGAATGAAGGAAGTGTTTAAGTTTTGAAAATGAAGCAAGTTGTTTGTTTAATTGCCTGATACACACTTGTTTAAATTTACAATCAATGTCAAACAGGGGTTTTACCAAATGTTCAGTGAAGGCACAAGATTCTTCAGATTTGAATTCCAAGAAAGATATTTAATTTGCTGCCCTTGTTTTCACTTACATCCATTGTTGAAACTGTGGTTTTGCTGAACACTCTGTGAATGAAAGAGTTCTTTCAATTTTAAAAAATTAACCAAGATACTTGTTTAGTAGGGTACAATTCACTTGTTTTCACTTACAATCAATGTCAAAATAGTGGTTTTGCCTAAACCTCTGTAAATGCAGGAATTTCTTCATTTATGAAAGTGAGGCATGTTACTTTCTTAATTGGCTGCTTTGCAATTGTTCTCACTTACAATCATTGAAAAAACCCTGGTTTTATGCAACACTTTGTGAATGTAAGTAGTTCTTCAGTTTTGAAAACTAAGCAAGTTACTAATTTAATTGACTCCTTCCTACTTCTTTCCACTTACAATCAATATCAAAGCAATGGTGATTCATAAGAATTGGTGAATGCAGTCATTCCTTCACTTGTGAAAACCAAGCAAGTGCTTGTTTAATTGGCTCCTATGCACTTGTTTTTACTTACAATGTCAATATACTGGTTTTACCTAATACACTGAGAATACAGTTTTTTTTCAAGTTGTGAAAATTAAGCAAGTTACTTTTTCATTGAGTACTATGCACTTGTTTTCAGTTACAATCAATGACAAAACAATTGGTTTACCTAACACTCTTGGAATGAAGTAGATGCTTCCATTGGGAAAACTAAGCAATTTATTTCATTTAATGAATGCTATGGACTTGTTTTCACTTACAGTCATTGGCAAATCAATTGAGTTACCTAACATTTTGTGAATGCAGTAGTTTCTTCAGTTGTGAAACTAGGCATGTTCCTTCTTTAATTGGCTGTTATGCCTTTGTTTTAACTTACAACCAATGTCAAAACCATGGTTTTACCTAACATTGTGGGACTGCAGTAGTTTTTCCTTTCTGAAAACTAAGGAAGTCATTTCTTTAATTGGCTGCTACATGCTTGTTTTCACTTACATTCAGTATTTAAAAACTTGTTTGGCATAATGCTCTTTGAATTAAGTATGTTTTTCCATTTTGAAAACTAAGCAATTTGCTTCTTTTATTGCCTGCTACACACTTGTTTTCACTTACAATTCATGTCAAAATCCTGGTTTTACCTAACATGCTGTGAATTAAGGAAATTCCCCAATTTTGAAAAATTAAGAAAAGTACTTGTTTAATAGGATACTATTCATTTCTTCTCACTTACTGTCAATGAAACTAACACTGCTTTTACCTTTGTGGATGTAAATTATTTTCCAGATTTGAAAACTAAGCAAGTTAGTTGTTTACTTGCCTTCTTCAGTTGTGAAAATTTAAAAAAAATACTTTTTCATTTGGTGCTATGCTCTTGTTTTCACTTACAACCAATGTTATCTAAAGCTCTGTGAATGAAGGAGATTCTTCAGTTTTCAAAAATTAAGGAAGGTATTTGTTAAATAGGATACTATTCACTTGATTTTACTTACAGTCAATGTCAAGATGGTGCTTTTACCTTACCCTTTGTAAATGCAGGTGTTTCTTCGGTTGTAAAAACTTGGCATGTTACTTCCTTAACTTGTGCTTTACACTTGTTCTCACAATAAATGAAAAAAACACTGGTTTTTACGTAATGCTTTGTGATATAAGTGGTTCTTCAGTGTGGAAAACTATGGAACTTACTCATTTAATTGCATGCTGCACACTTCTTTTCACTTAAAATCAATGTTAAACCACTGGTTTTATGTAATGCTCTGTGAATGAAGTAGGTTATACTGTTTTGAAATCTAAGCAAGTTACTTGTGTTACTTGCTGGTATTTATTCTCACTTACAATAAATGCCAAAACTGTAGTTTTACCTAATGCTCTACGAATGCAGTACATCCTTCAGTTTTGAAAACTAAGCAATTTACTTCTATAATTGCCTGTTACACCCTTGATTTCACCTAAAATCAATGTCAAAATGCTGGTTTTACTAAATACTTGTGAATTCAGTAATTTCTTTTGTTGTGAAAACTAAGCAAGTTATTTTTCATCTGGTGGTATGCACCTGTTTTCACTTAGAACTAATGTCAAAACATTGGTTTAGCCTAAAACTGTGTGAATGAAGGAGGTCCTTCAGAATTCAAAAAATAAGGAAATTGCTTGTTTAATAGGATACTATTCACTTGTTTTCACTTACAATCAATGTCAAAACTCTCATTTTACCAAACAGCCTGTGAATGAATGAGGGCTTCGATTTTCAAAAGTTAAGCAAGGTACTTAGTGAATAGGATACTATTCACTTCTTCTCACTTACAATCAATGAAAAAGCCCTGGTTTTACCTAATGCTTTGTGAATGTATGTGGTCCTTCAGTTTTGAAAACTAAGCAAGTTACTCTTTAATTGCATTCTTCACACTCTTTTCATTTACAATCCATGTCAAAGCAGTAGTGATACATAAGATTCTGTGGATGCAATCATTTCAATTGTGAAAACCAAGCAAGAACTTGTTTAATTGGCTGCTATGCCCTTGTTTTCACATAGAATAACTATCAAAACACTGGTTTTACATAATGCTCTATGAATTTAGAAGGTTCTTCCGTTTTGAAAACTAAGCCAATTGATTCTGTATTTGGCTGCTTTGGCACTTGTTTTCACTTATAATCCATGTTAAAACAATGATTATACCTAAGCTCTGTGAATGCAGTATATTCTTCAGTTTTGAAAACTAAGCACGCTACTTGTTTAATGGGCTGCTATGCACTTGTTTTCACTAACAATGTCAACATGCTCATTTAACCTAATTCTCTGAGATTTCAGTTCTTTCTTTAAGTTGTGAAAACTAAGCAAGTTACTTTGTTATTGGGTGCTATACACTTGGTTTCCATTACAATCAATAACAAAACAATGGTTTACTTAAAGCTTTTGGAATGCAAGAATTTTTTCAGTTGGGAAAACTAAGTAACTTTCTTCATTAAGTGACTGCTACACACTTGTTTTCATTTATAGTCAATGGCAATCTGTTGTGATACTTAATAATCTGTGAATGCAGTACTTTATTCAGTTTTGACAACTAAGCACGTTATTTCTTTAATTGGCTGCTATGTACTCGTTTTAACTTACAACCAATATAAAAACCATGGTTATATCTAAAGTTCTAGGGATTCAGCAGTTTCTTCATTTTTGAAAACTGAGAAATTTATTTCTTTAATTTGCTCTATGCACTTGTTTTCACTTACAATCAATGTAATACACCAATATTACTTAATGCTTGGTGAATGCACGAGTTTCCTCAATTTTGAATTCCAAGCAAGTAATTTAATTTGGTACTATGCATGTGTTTTCACTTACAATTAATGTCAAAACCCTGGTTTTACCTAACACTCTGTGAAAGAAGGAGGCTCTTCAACTTTCAAAATTAAGTAATTTACTTGTTTAATAGGATATGATTCATCTCTTCTCCCTTACAAACAATGAAAAAACACTGATTTAACCTTATGCTTTGTGAATGTAAGTGGTCTTCAGTTTGGAAAACTATGCAAGTTATTAATTTAATTGCTTGCTCCACACTTCTTTTCATTTACCATCAATTTCAGGGCATTGCTTTTACCTAATGATCTCTGAATGCAGTAGGTTATTCTGTTTTGAAATCTAAGGAATTTACTTGTATTATTTGCAGGTATTTATTCTCACATCAGTGCCAAAACAGTGGTTTTCCCTAATGTTCTATGAATGCATGAGGTCCTTCAGTTTTGAAAATTAAGCAAGTAACTTGTAAAATTGGATGTTATGCACTTGTTTTACTTAAAATCAATGTCAAAATGCTGGTTTTATGCAATACTTGTGAATGCAGTAGGTTCTTCAGTTTTGAAAACTAAGGAAATTACTTGTTTAATTGTTAAGCACTTGTTTTCACTTCCACTGTTAAAATGCTGGTTTTATCTAATATGCTGAAAATGCCTTTGTTTCTTCAAGATGTGAAAATTAAGCAAACTACTTTTTTTATTGGGTGCTATGCACTTGCTTTAACTTACAATGAATGGCAAAACAATGGTTTACCTAATGCTCTTGGAACACAGTAGATTCTTCTGTTTAGAAAACTAATCAATTTATTTCTGTAAATGACTGCTATGAATTTTTTTCCCACTAACAATGCATGGCAAATCAGTTGTGATACCTAACACTCTGTGGATGCAATAGTTTTTCAGTAGTGAAAAATAACCACTTTACTTCTTTCTTTGGCTTCTATGCACTTGTTTTAACTCACAACCAATGTCAAAACCATGGTTTTACCAAACGTTCTTGGAAAATGGTAGTTTATTCATTTGTGAAAGCTAAAGAATTTATTTTTATAATTGGCTGCTACACACTTCTTTTCACTTACATTCAATATCATCATTTGTTTGACCTAATTCCCTTGAATGAAGGTGATTCTTCTCTTTTGAAAACTAAGCAAGTTGCTTGATTAACTGCCTGCTACACACTTGTTTTCACTTACAATCAATGTCAAAACATTGGTTTTACCTAATGCTCTGTGAATACATGAGGTTTTTCAGTTTTGAATTCCAAGTAAGTAGTTTAACTTGCTGCTATGCATTTGTGTTCACTTACAAACAATGAAAAATCCTCGTTTTACCTAACACTCTATGAATGAAGGAGGTTCTTCAATTTTGAGAAATTTAGCAGGATGCTTGTGTATAGGATACTATTCATTTCTTCACTTACAATCTATGATAAAACAGTGAACTTACCTAACACTTTGTGAATGTAAGTGGTTCATCAGTTTGGAAAACTAAGCAAGTTACTCATTTAATTTCCAGATTCATACTTCTTTTCACTTACAATCAATGTCAAAACACTGGTTTTACCTAATGCTCTGTGAAAGAAATAGGTTATTCTGTGTTGAACTCTAAGCAAGTTAATTGTGTTATTTGCTGTTATTTATTCTCACTTACAATCAATGCCAAACCAGTGGATTTACCTAATGGTCTATGAATGCAGGAGAACCTTAAAATTTTAAACTAAGCAATTTACTTGTATAATTGCCTGTTATGCACTAGTTTTCACTTACAATCAATGTCAAAATGCTGGTTTTACCTAAGACTTGTGGTTGCAGTAACTTCTTCAGTTGTTAAAACTAAGCAAGTTACTTTTTCATTTGGTGCTAGGCACTCATTTTCACTTACAATCAATGTGAAAGCCCCAGTTTAACTAACATGTTGTGAACTTAAGAGGTTCATAATTTTTCAAAAATTAAGGAAGGTACATGTTTAATAGGATACTATTCACTTGTTTTCACTTACAATTAATGACAAAACAAAGGTTTACTTAATGCTCTTGGGATGCAGTAGTTTCTTCAGTTGGGAAAACTTTGCATTCATGTTGCTCTATGAGTGGTGAGGTCCTTCAGTTTTGAAAACTAAGCAATTTATTTGTATAATTGCCCTTTATGCACTTGTTTTCACTTACAATCAAAGTCAAAATGCTGGGTATACCTAATACTTGTGAATGAAATAGTTTCTTCTGCAGTATCTACAAACCGCAGGCCTTGCTGTGGCCTTGCCTGCGCAACTCAACCCCCTCCTCCGTTCCCCTTTTTCCCTCTCTCCCTCTTCCTTGTTCCTTCTCACCA